>JARHVA010004197.1:1595000-1635000 GCA_037957365.1 Torreya grandis
AATGCTTATGTCTATGTCCAATGCTAATGTCCAATGAGAAATTTACATAGGAGTGACCTCAAATTCATATCATACTTACACTTACCCCTATGTAATCATTTTGTGTCTTAACTTAGGCTTGCATGTGTGCTAGATCTAGATAATAAGTAGCCCTAGTTATTTTTCATCATACCTCTTCCAACTTGGTAAAATGGGTATAGTAATGTGAGTTGAGCTAGCCATAACAACCCTACTATTGCTAAGTTTTTATTATGTAAATAATACTCCTAAGAGGGCCTCATATTCACATGTAGTTCTCCTTTATATGTATGTGTGTAAAATTATAACAATATGACTATATTCTCTTTCTCCTCGTAACCCTTGGTACAAGTGATGCAATGCATATTTAACCTTTTGAATGCTTCAATTAATTGAAAATATATGTAGTGAAATTTTATAGATTTAAATAAATATTACTTTCTTATGAAAGGGTTATCTTATCAAATTTGAAAGTGTATTAATTAGACCATAGCCTTTACATATATATATATATATATATATATATATATATATATATATATATATATATATATATAAATTTTAAATTTGAATTAGGAAGTAGTAATGCATGAAAATATGACCATAGGATGGGAAAAGAGGGCCAATTAAATGGTCAAAAAGTGAAAGATATGGAAAAAAGATACGACTTGACAGTTGCATTGAGCCTAAACACTAATTTGGATGCTAGTGCCCAAAATAGATATAAATGTCTAGGGTTTAAAAACATTCAAATAATAAAAAAAATAGGTAAGGGTCTCTAGTATACACTTGATAATGATAAAAAAACATAGCATATAGATCCAAGGGGTAGGTAAATTAAGTGAAATAAGATGGAGTCAAAGAGGTACATGAGATACCACATCACTAAATATCTAATTCTTAGTAAAGAAGTATATACATGTAATAAAACTTATAATATGTATACTTTTACCAAAATGGGTATCTACATTCCCCCCAATTTAATCTTGTAATGGAATAAAATTGGAAATTACTAGTTTGTAGAAAAATAAAATGCATGCCATTGTGTGAAAAACACACCTTGTCTTTTCTTGAGTTATTCCTTCAATATTTTATCCTTGATCATTACCTGTAACCAAGCATATTCTAAAATAAATAAATCAATGTATATAATATATATGTAAGCAATAGTAAAATTTAGCATAATAAAGAGCATGGATAGAGTAAAAATATGTATTTGTTGTTGGTAATTTGGATGTTAAGGCCAAATTCTAACCCTTGTAATCCAAAACATTTCTTGGTACTGTCAGTAGCCTTTGTAAGCTAGTCAAAATGGTATATTAAGGCCTAAAAATTTATTTTTAGTCTTTAAAACTTTAAAATGGAAATAAAAATTCATTATAAACACTTAAAATTAACTTTAAATCCATTTAATTGTATTACTTAACTTAAGTCTAAAGTTTCAAAGCTTTAAAAGGTGATCTTATATGTTTTCTATGTCAAAAAGACCCTAAAACACCTCCCACATGCCAATTTGAACTAAATAAAACATGGAAAAAGCTTGACATGTGTTTTAACATGATATTTTACTCATGTAAATCCTTTTAATTCACTCAATTTGGTGGTGGAGATCTTAAAATTGAATAAAAGGCTAAAACAAAGCTATTTTCATTTGTTTTCTCAAGATGTATAGATTTTGTACAGCCAAGGTAGAGATTTTTGAAGATCAAGGAATGGTGAAGATCCAATAGGGATTTAATGTAATTTTAAATACTTACAAGCTCAAAACCATTCAAGTATATTCAATTGCCTAGTTTGCATAAAATGACCTACTTGTAGGTTTTCTGATGGTATGATTTGATGGAAGAAAGTATAGGTCTAAATTTTGGGGTGTAAATACTAGACTTATAGGGATTCATCATGGATCATGTGTTTTTTTAATTGTATTATCCATCCTCATGAACCATTAATTTTAATACATGCTAATTTTTGTAGCCTTACAACTAGAAAGGCAACCAGTTTTTCACGATTTCTCCTCACCTAGGAAAACTTTCAAAAACATTCAAGATTTTATAGAATCTTTTGGACTTAAGCTTTATTTCCATGGCCTCTAAATTCATTTAAAATATTTATCATGTTTCCATGTTCTCTATTCCAAGGTTCTAACATTTTCCTGCACCCTATTTTTCACCTGCATCCACATTCACCCCATACCTCTATCACACTCTACCTTTTTCCACTATTTTTGTGTCTTTTCCCTCTCCTTTCATGTCTTTTCATCATCTTTCATCCTCCATTAATGGTCATACCACCCTTACACCCATTTCTATCACCTAGTTTCATCTCAAAAGAGCTAATGGTTGATCAAGATCAATATAATCATGAATAAGAGAAGATATGATCTAAATAAAACATCATATATAGTCATGAGAAAAGGATATACAACCAAATATATAGTCAAAATCATGATCATGAATATCAATTAAGATTCAAGGTTAAAGATACCTTTTTCAAGGTATAGAAAGATCAAATAACTCATATGTAGAAGGAGAAGGCCATCACTAATATAAAATAAGGTGTGGAGACTTTATGCAAGGCATCATTTCATGGAAAAGAAACACCCACAATAGGTTGTACAGTCATGGAAATCCATCAAAAGACATAAATCTCAAAAAGATAGCAAGGATATCTTCATAGTAGTTTATTCAAGTGACCCCATCCAACATATGAAATCAAGAAAATCATTTTCTATTTCATGATGATGACCTCTCCAAGTCCTAATTCATTTTCCTTCCATATAGGGATGATGTCATGTAGTCATACATAGGGTTGTCTTATTTCAATGAAGGCTTTCATGATTGGTTTAAGAACCCTTCTTATATTTTAGGCCTAATTGATCATCATAAAGTCCTTGGTTTTCATATGGACTTCAAGAAAGGATTAATAAGAGGAATGTGCACCTACAGCCCTAAAGGGAACCTACAAGCTTGTTTAGGGTGAAAGCTTGAAATTAGAAGTAAGGTCTTGGTAACCTAAATACTTTCAATTGGAAGTAAAATTTTGGAAACATAGGGATATTTAACTTTACTAAGGTGGTTTAAAATCATCACAAGGTCAAGGTTACAAGGGCTTAAGCACATAAAAATCTATATCCAACCCTTTACGACAAGTTAAAATCAATATGGGAGGGTTTAGATGCACCAAGAGGCCTAATAAGGTGTTTAAAACACTAAATAGAACCTAAATATTTAAAATGATAATGTGGTTGCTAACCTCAATAAACTATCAAGGGAGATATAACTCATAATAGTCTCAACCAATCACTCTACAACACTAAGTCATATTACAGGCATATGCCATAGCCAAGAAAGGCCTACTTTATAAGAAGGATGGATTTTTAAGAGCACAGTGGCTAGTTGACCATTAAATGATATGAAGACATTTAAGACTAATAATATCATGAAGTTTGAGGGGAAAGGGGCACATTTAAGTTTTAAGATAGACATTAAGGAGAGGGAAAAGCAACCTATAGCCATTACCTAAGAAGCTTCAGCCATGATGACCAAGGTGGATAAAATGTGTAACCCTAGGTTAAGGAAGGAAGCAGAAGGAGATTTTTTAACCTTTTGGAGATTTTTAATAGGAATGAGAACATATTAGTGACTTTGGAGTCTTGTTGGGGTAAGACCAAGATAAACCTATTTCATAATCCATACATTGAAAAATGCACCTATAGTCACCAAGGAGATTCCACAATTAAGAAGGTGTTTGATATTTTAATATGTTTCAAACATTGACAAAGAGGTTTCTAGTAGTAAATGATAGTCACCTATATCCAAGGGAGCAGGCCTATCTACAAAGCATAAGGAATAAGGATAAAACATCAAATTGTATTAGATTAGTTCATATGGGATATTAATGAAAATTTATATGATTTTTGAGGTCAATGCATACTAAAAGGACTATAAAATATATATCCCATTCAATGGTAACCTCAAATAGAGGCCTGTAGCCAAATAAATGACATTTACCTTCTAATATAGTCTTAGACCTTAAGGTGAAGGAGCTAGAAACCATCCAAGTAAATTAGGTTCTATGATGTTACTTGAGAAAGTAAAATTAGTCAATGGACACCTTAAAACATTTTACCAAGCTCATACATAATAATATCAAATCTTGAAATTACTATACAAGACTAGTATATGAAATTTGACTATGAGAGGCCAAATTGCCTTGCTATAAGGATAAAACATGTTAAAAAGAGGGGTAAAGGATGTTTTTAATGTATTTAATGGAATATTTGGATAATTTAATATTAATTTTATCTTTAAAATATCCATTACCCATGAAATCAGTTGTAACAACACCAAAACATAGCTAAGGATGCACAGAGTCCATGCAAAAAAGGTATTTTTCAAGGGTTTTGAAGATTTTTGGAATCTATAGGAGGAAATAAGACCAAAAATTTGGTCTAAATAATAATAATTACCTGAGGAAACCTAATATAATTATCAAGGTCAACTTACAAGTGGATAACCTTGCTATTTTGTGACAATCATCAACATATCCATATGAGGTCACCATTGGAGTAGGTCAGGTTTTGAGGTGAAAAAAAGGTTACTAAGTCTAGGTGAGAGTTTTAAAATAATGGTATGATTTTTTTCAATCATCATAATACATTTAAATAGTTTAAAAACTCAAAATCATATGCAAACCATACCCATATAGGCTATTTCAAACAAGTAGGCATATAGGCCAAAAAAGCATTTTCAAATTTTCAAGTAGGAAGATACTTTCAGAGTGTTTTGATAGATTTTTATAGACCCCATGATGATGTTTTTAGGTATATATAATCAAGGGAATATTCATTTTAATCCAAGTGGAGAAATTAAAATTCTATAGTTCTAGACACCCTTCCAAACCACCTGTTTAGATGCTCATATCTTTCACCATGTGAGGAGTTTTGAAAAAAAATCTTAGCATGATTTGAGGATACATATGAAATTATAATTAATTAATAATTTATTCTGGTTGATGTGGTTTTATTATGAAAAATTACTAAAAGCATAAGTAGCCTAGAATGTAAGCAAAAACCTACAGGCAAATTTCCTTCACATGATATATTTTCATATATTTTGCATGGGAACCAAATATTTTCATGGATTTTGAGGGTGTTAGTATACTAATTATTAATGATAAGTTTGTATTTGGAGGTTTGTACTTCATGAATCATTAGTAAGAAGATTCAGCTCTAAAACCCTCCAAAACCCTCATAGTGACCAATTTTGAGAAAAGTGGATTTTATTTCCATAAAATCATATTAGATAAATGTAAAAAATATTAAAACATAAATTAAACTAATATAGGATTCCATAAATTCCAATTTTATGTATGGATCTATATGAATTAGGGAATAAATCAGGGTTTTTATGGAAAAAAGCATGGGAAATGAGGTACAAGGCATTTTACATGAAACCAATTCATGGAGATGGAATAATGAGACTTTTTATTAATCCTAAAATATTTATTTGGTCAAAAATATTCCTATAATTTCCCATAATATCTTAATCAAAATAGCCAATCTATAAGAAAATGGAGCAAAATAGACCTAGTCAACCCTATTAACTGAATAACGAGAGTTTTCTCATCAAAATCACTTTTATCATGATGGGAGAAGTTGATTCATGTATAATATCACTATTTATTATATTTTTAATAATTTCTTATGTAGGTTCCATGGATTCCAAGTGCATAGATAGGCTATTAGGCCTAGTTATCCTGATAGGCCTAATTGGTCAAACAACCAAGTTTGAGTTTGGCATTGAGATGTCTATCAAATGAGTCTACACAGAGTTTCCAAACTACATATATTATATTCACATGGAGATTATCATGAAATTTATCCTTCAAAGTCCTATTTCATATAGGAGGGAGCTTAGTGGAGTAAATTAGTCTTGCACTTTAGTTAACTATTTGATAAGAGCATTTATATTTCATAAATTTCATACAAATTATGGAATTAAAATCATCTTAAAATTAGTTAAAAAGGAGTTAAAATTCAAATTTTGGCATAAATTTCATGAAAAAGATAGTTTACTTTTCAGATGGGGCCCACCTCTTATTCCAATGCCAAAAGGAGTAACATGCAAGACAAAATGACAAAGGAGATTATTCAAGACTTTAATATTAATTTGTAACTAAAGATGGACTTGAATTTATATGGAGTTTATCTTCTCTTATTTTCTCAACACCTATCTTGGCTAGTTTTATGTTATTGGATATATATGTAGGCTTTTTAGCCATTTTTTAGGAGGATCCCTCTCTTGGCAAGACCAAACTCTACCAAGATTGAGTTTTGTAACCTTTTCAAAGAAATAAAATGATTATTTTAGATTTCATTATGATGGTATAGTGTATTTATGTCAATTTATTTGCATATGTGGTAGAGCTTTCTCCCTTGTCAAGTCTTGATTCTTACCTAATTACTAGTTTATTAGATTATGTAGGTCATGTTCAATGTTTAATGTCTTTTGGATGAGATAAAAATGGATATAAGTGACTGGTTAGTGCCTTGAATTAGGCCTATTACATCATTTCCCTTAGGCTTTGATCAAATGATAAAACCTCTACATGAAATATTAATATATAGGAGTCATTTAGAGTTATAGATTCAATCATTACTTATCTTATCAGTGTTTTAAAAGCTCAAATAGAGTGGATGAACCAAAAATAAAGGTGTATCACCAATATTAAATTAGGATTTCCCTTTAATTTTCCTTCTTACCCTTTTTATCCCAATAATAAGTAGTTTAGCAAGCAGTGTAGAGTGATACATAAGAGGATCTAGACTCACCAAAATCTAGAGGTCTAATCTGAGTTCAAATGTCTCATGCCTCATATCATTCTATTGTTAGTACAAGTGTGAAGGAGTTTTAGACCCAAATATGTCAAACCTTTAAGCAGGGTGCTAATAATTTTGGCACACCTGGTGGGACATGAATTCAACTATTAGAGTACAAGTTTGTAGAATATCATCTTTAGAACTAGTTTCTAGTACTCATGTAGACCTTATCTTAAGGTAAAAAGGTATATGTTGTTAAAAAATTTAGTTATCTTCATGATACTATAATCCATGGTAGTCTATAGAGAATAATTATATCATTCTTCTCCTCATCAACATTTCTAGTATGATCCTCATTACCCATATAAACCCTACCATGATCCATATCAGCCGCATGATGAATATTCAAAGATTTATTCATAGTATGTATGATCATACCAATACTATAGACACTCTCATCAGTCTTGATATACTCATGATCAGTCCATTAAAGACCCTAAATAGTCCATCTCAAGATTCAAGAAAACTCTCTTTGGCTATGAGAAAGAAATGATAAACATAGACACTAGGAAGATCTATAGAGAGGAGATTTACAAGTACAAAATTTAGAGCATGAGAGAAAAAATTTAGTGGGCTAAAGAGGTATGTGTAAATTTTATAAGTCAAGGTCGCTCAAAGTTTAGTTCTTATATTCTAGACATTGGGGGTCTAGTAGTAAGCATTGAAGAGAGGCTGGTGGTTTATGAAAAATCTTAGGGTCATCATAATCAAAAATATATTACCAAAGAGCTACCCTTTTCCCTTTATGATCAACAAAATAATTTTTATCACAACCCTCATGAGTCAAACCAAGCCTTTCCTAGATGTCCCACCTAGAAGTCTATCCAAGAGAGGTCTCAAAATGTTGAAGAAGTATGCTTTAAAGAGTCTAATTTTTAGATTGTACAAATCATACATCTTCAAATTTTCAATAAGAAATCCCTAGTTATCTAATTTATGAATTTGAGGCTAATCTAGCCAAACAAATTGATCTTACAAATCAACATCTCTAGTATTTAATGGCAGCTACAGAGGCAACATAGCAGAAGATTCCTTATTTCACACCCATGGCCATAAAAAGTATAGAATCAAAGGTTAATAAACCCAAGTTTATGACTTGGAGTTAGGTACAATAGTCTATGGAGAAAGAATAACAATCAAGCATCATTTATGATGCTAAATTCAAGTACGAAATCATTCAGCTTCCACTCCTTCCTCTTTAGAAGCCAAAGTCCTTTCCTTCATGGAAAGCCATTCAATAAAAAGTGAAGCAAAAAGAGGAGGTTAAGATGATCCAAGAGGAGTAGCTCCATGAGAAAAATTAGGTATATATGGTTAGTTTTATGGACCTTTCACATCTTATTGAATATTTTTATGGATCTACCATGCCACTTTTAGATCAATAACTTCTTCTTTATGAGGTAAATGAAGAAAATGCATCTAAAGAGATAAAAAATGAAAGTGACTTGAGTGGTCAAGAGGAAGAAATCATTATTGGGACACCACTTGGAGAGGAAAAGAATAATTATATGTTTCATGATCTAAAAGAAGATGAGATAGAGGCTGACATACAAGTGTAATAAGAAGAAGTTTTAGGTATGCAATAAGAATATGATTCTTATAAGTCTCTTGATCACATATCAATTGTCTCACCTCAAGAATCTCCTCAATAACTTTTTGAATTAACCATTGATGAATGCAAGCCAGACAAAGAGGATAAGAGTGAAGGTAATTACGATGATTTATGGTAGAAATAAATGGATTTTTTGTTGGGGATCAACCAACAATTTGATTACACTTATGAAATCAATAAACCGTGGAATTAAATCAGATAGATAAGTAACTAGAATGATAAATATAGAAAGAACAAGAGATACAAGAAACCACCCTGAAAACTTGTATTAAACTCTTTATAGAAGGAATACAATTGAAGAAACTTCTTTCTTCCATACCTCTCTCAGATGTACAGATCTCTCTCTAGATCTCTTTCCCTCAAGAGCTCTATCTCTCAAGTACAATCAACTCTAACAACTTGGATTGATTCACCTATACAATTTTGTACTATTCTTCAACATTCACATACAATGAACTATAATAAGCTAAGAAGATCTTTCCTACATATAGAATTAGGAAACTTGAGCATGCATTTACAACCAATAGTTAAGCCTCTTGAACAAGGGCTCTAAAAATAGTCTTACTAATAATAGATATGCGGACTTAAGACTACAACTTAATCTCATCATGCAAACACTCGATTCTATCCTCAGAAATAGCTTTTTGGACGCACAGGTAACCGACGCCGGTTCCTACCTGCTTGCCTGTGACTGACGTCGGCTGATCCCTACCGATGCTGGCATCTCTTGAACTGCACAAGACCAACGTCGATCGCTCCTAATCGATGCCAGTGACTGTGTAAACCTACAAACTATCAAATGTGCTCCTTTGTGAAGCTTTTAGGCTCCACACCTTAATAATATCCCACTTGGAGATAAATAGCTAAACCAGTACCTATACAACAACATCTTCTAGCTCCTCCATCTTTAACTCAATCATGAAGACCAACAGAAGTTGAATGAAGATTCAACTTCTCCTTTATAACTGGCTTGGTTAACATATCAGCAGGATTCCTATCTGTATGGATCTTCTCCAGCTTCAACTCACCATCCTCCAATACCTATCTTATGAAGTGGTACCTAAGCTGTATATGCTTTATTCTTGAATGAAAGGCCAAATTCTTAGCCAAATGAATGGCACTCTGACTATCACTGTATAGTCTGCAACTCTCTTGCTCCTTTCCAAGCTCTTCCATGAACCGTGCCATCCATATCATCTCTTTGCTAGCCTCTGTGGCTGTAATATATTTTGCTTCTATAGTTGACAAGGCAACAACCTTCTGTAACTTTGATATCCAGCTAACTGCCGTTCCACCAACAGTGAAAACATATCCTGTGGTGCTCCTCCTGCCATCCAAATCACCTACCATATCTGAATCTACATAACCATGTAGAGAAGTATCTGAACCTCCACAACACAAATGCCTACTACTGGTTCCTCTCAGATATCTAAGGATCCACTGAACTGCTTTCCAGTGTTCCTTTCCTGGATTGGCCATATACTTACTTACAACTCCCACTGCTTGGGCAATATCTAGTCTAGTACACACCATTGCATACATTAAAATCCCTACTATGGAAGAATATGGAACTTTACTCATGTACTCTACCTCATCATGTGAATTAGGAAATTGTTCTTTACTCAACTTAAAATGTCTAGCCAAAGGTGTGCTTACAGGTTTTACATCCTGCATGTTGAACCATTTCAACACCTTGTCCACATAATCCTCTTGAGATAAAATCAACCTGTGATTTTTCTTGTCTCTCTTAATGCTCATGCCAAGGATTTTCTTTGCTGCTCCCAAATCCTTCATGGAAAATTTTTAAGCTAATTTCACCTTAAGCTCAGAGATATCCTGCATGTGTGATCCTACAACCAGCATATCATCTACATACAACAACACTATAATATATCTACCATTATCCAATCTCTTAAAATACACACAATGGTCAGATTGACACCTACTATAGCCATGCTCAGTCATAAACCTGTAAAATTTAAAATACCACTGTCTAGGAGCTTGTTTGAGGCCATACAAGCTTTTCTTCAATCTGCACACTAACTTCTCCTTACCTTTGACCTCAAATCCTTTCGGCTATTCCATATATATTTTCTCATCCAAATCTACATGAAGAAATGCTGTCTTAACATCAAGCTGCTCAAGATGCAAATCCTCAATAGCAACTAAAGATAGTACAATCCATATAGAAGTCATTTTAACAATAGGAGAAAAAATCTCACCAAAATCAATACCTAGCTTTTGTGCAAATCCTTTCACTACCAATCTGGCCTTATATCTCATCTGTCCATTCTCACCTTCCTTCAACCTGTAAGTCCATCTGTTCTTCAGTGTCCTCTTACAAGCTGGAAACTCAACCAAATCCCATGTTTGGTTCTCTTTCAAGGACTCCATTTCCTCAACCATGCCACGCTCCCACTGACTCTTGGACTCCACCTATAATGCTTCTTCAAAACACTTTGGTTCTCCACCATCAGTTAGCAATAAATAGAATAATGAAGGGGAATATCTAATTGGAGGCTTACTTACCCTTTCTAACCTCTTGATGGGTGTCTGAGACTCATTCACAACACGTTGTCCACCCAAATTCTTTGACAGTGACCGACCTCGGCCATTTCCAGGCCTGGTACTGGCCGACACTGGTTCTGCCTGACCGATGTCAGTTCCTGTCCTATCGATGTTGGTCCCTGTATTACTGACATCAGTTTTTGTTCTACCGATGTCGGTTCCTACCTTGCCGACATCAGTCTCTATGTTTTCTAGCAAGTGATTATTTCTTTTTCTCACGAGCTCATTTTGGACCGTCACCTCGTCCAATTTTCCATTGCTCTGCCCAGATTGATTCAGCTTCTTCAGCTGATCACTATACATCACTTTTTCATTGAAAACAACATCACGGCTCCTAATTACCTTATTAGTTCCTAGATTCCAAAATCTGAAACCAAAATCATCTAAGCCATAGCCAATAAATGTGCACCTCATAGACTTAGCATCCAACTTCTTTCTATTTTCCTTATCTATGTGCACAAAGGCTTCACAACCAAAAACTTTGAGATATGAGAGATCTACCTTTTTACCTATCCATGCCTCTTCTAGAATTCCACCATCTAGAGTTGTAGAGGGTCCTCTATTAATCAAGTACACTGCAGTGTCAACAGCTTCTGTCCAAAACTCTAAGGGCAAACCAACATGCAATCTCATACACCTTGCATGCTCCATAATTGTTCTATTCATCCTTTCAGTAATTCCATTCTGCTAAGGTGTCCTTGGAACCATCCTTTGCATGTGGATCCCATGCATATAACAATACCAGTTGAACTTATAATTGTAGAACTCACCACCATTGTCAAATCTCAGGCACTTCAATCTTCTGCCTATTTCATTCTCAACCATAGCTTTCCAAATCTTAAAAGTCTCAAATACATCAGATTTCTTCTTAATACAATAGATCCATGCCTTTCTTGTAGCATCATCTATGAACGTAACATAGTATTGTGATCCTCCAATAGAAGCTACCTAAGCCGGTCCCCACACGTCTGTGTGAACAAGCTACAACTTATGCTTCTTATTTGTTGACCCAGTCTTGAGAAAACTCACCCTCTTCTATTTTCCAAATACACAATGCTCACAAAATTCTAGATCTATGTTTTTAAAATCTGAAAGCTTACCTCTAGACTTAAGAATTGACATCCCCTTCTCACTCATGTGGCCAAGCCTTGAGTGCCACAATTTAGCATCCACATCTGAAGTAGATAATATAGAAGGAGAAATATTAGTAACACAATTACATAAATAAAGAGTACCAACTCTCTTACCTCTGGCCATAACAAGTGCACCCTTGGTCACCTTCCAAGATTCAGCTGTGAGAGTTACTAAACAACCCTCATCCCCTAACTTTTCTGTAGAAATCAAATTCCTCTTCAAGCTAGGAACATGCATAACATCTCTCAACACCCATGTGTTGCCATTCTACATTTTTAGCTGCACTTTACCTTTGCCAATAATTTTACAAGGCTCATCATCCCCTAAGTACACTATTCCAAAATCTCCATGGATATAGTCACTAAAATATTCTCTATTAGGGGTAGCATGAAAAGATGCACCAGAATCTAACACCCAAGATTCTATATTATTATGAAAAGAGAATATTAAAGCATCTTATGTAATACCTGCAACCTTTGCTTCTTCTTTTCCTTCGTGCTGATTATCCTCCTTAGGCTTTGATAGTAATCTCTACTTATGTGCCCCATCTTTCCACAATTCCAACATTATGTCCTCCTGCCATTTCTGGATTTGGATCTGTCTCTCACCTTAGACTTAGACCTTGATCTCCTCTTGCTCCTCTCTTTTTGCCTTCCCCTGATCTCAAAACTTAAAGTGTTCCCTGATGTTTCCTCTGTGATTTTCCCATGAATTTCCTCATTCAAGATAACACTAACAACATCCTCTACTTTTAAAATATTTAAAGCAGATGCAGTATTACTAACTGCCATTACTAAGCTATGCCAGCTTTCAGGCAAAGAACATAATATTAAAAGAGCTTTAATTTCATCATCAAAAACAATATTGACTAAACTTAATTGATTTACAATTCCATGGAAATCATTTAGGTGATTAGATACAGATCCACCTTCCTGCATATGCAAATTAAATAACTGCTTCATAAGATATACCTTATTAGAAGCTAAGGGTTTTTCATACAAATTTGCTAAAGTAGTCATCAAATCTACCATAGACTTTGCTTGTGATAAATTAGATATCACAATAGATGCTAGACTTAGTCTTATAGACCCCAAAGCCTTTCTATCAAGAACTTCCCATTCTTCATCATCCATGTCTATGGGCTTCTTTGCAATCCCACCTAATGGTAAGTATAGATCTTTCTGATACAGATAGTCCTCTATCTACATTCTCCAATGTTGATAATTTTTTCCATTGAACTTCTCCATTCTCAGTTTACTTTCTTCTACCATTGCTTCTCCCACTCAAATAGAAATCCTTGTAGAAACCCCTGTGAGCAACCTATAATCAATACACACTACACAGATCTGAACAACCTGTTGGTGAACCTGAGCTCTGATACCACTTGTTGGATATCAAGTTCTAAACCTACAACCAAGGCTCTGATACCACTTGTTGGGGATCAACCAACAATTTGATTACACTTATGAAAGCAATAAACCATGGAATTAAATTAGATAGATAAGTAACTAGAATGATAAATATAGAAAGAACAAGAGATATAAGAAACCACCCTGAAAACTTGTATTAAACTCTTTATATAAGGAATACAATTGAAGAAACTTCTTTCTTCCACACCTCTCTCAGATGTACATATCTCTCTCTAGATCTCTTTCCCTCAAGAGCTCTCTCTCTCAAGTATAATCAACTCCAACAACCTGGATTGATTCACCTATACAATTCTGTATTGTTCTTCAACATTCACATATAATGAACTACAATAAGCTAAGAATATCTTTCCTACATATAGAATTAGGAAACTTGAGCATGCATTTACAACCAACAGTTAAGCCTCTTGAACAAGGGCTCTAAAAATAGTCTTACTAATAATAGAGACACAGACTTAAGACTACAACTTAATCTCATCATGCAAACACTCGGTTTTGTCCTCGAAAATAGCTTTCTAGATGCACAGGTAACTGATGCCAGTTCTTGCCTGCTTGCTTGTGACCAATGTCAGCCAATCCCTACCAACGCCGGCATCTCTTGAACTGCACAAGACCGATGTCAGTCACTCCTGACCGACGTCGGTGACTATGTAAACCTGTAAACTATCAAATTCACTCCTTGGTGAAGCTTTTAGGCTCCACACCTTAACATTTTTTAAATTAATATCAATCTTTTTAGGATATCACACTTCCCATGAAAGATCTTAAAGACCAACTAGCTGCTCAATCTATCCATTTTGGCTCACAAGAAGATAAAATGTATGAAGTTAAGAAGAATGAACAAGTGTTGTCTGATACAGTACCTCAAGTCATTGTTCTTGATCACCAATAAAATGAGGAAACTATGCCCTTTAGTATGCCTAAATATGTATAAAAGATCAATCATAAAGATTTGGCCAAGTTACCTATCTATGAGGAGAAGAATAAAGGTATAATGGAAGAGATATTATATTATTGAAAGCTCATAAATGAAGAAGAATTTAAGATGTTCTTACAAATTACACAGATATAGGAGTAGTATGGTTGGGTCTTGGATCCATACCTTTAATCAACGTACCTAAGAGTGGAGGTTGGAATCCCAACTGAATCATCAACAAGACATGAACATCCAATTTCTCTTAGCTATAGAAGAGAGCTATCAAGAGATGGAAAATATATTTCAAGGTTCCATAGTGAACCAAAAATTTTCCCATTTTATCCTTGAGGAAAACATCTTACTTCAAGTTAGTTATTCTAGGTTTTTTTATGTCATAAGTGAGTAGCACAAGTAACAATCTACATCCTTTTCATTTTTTCCCTATTTTCCTTAGATTAGTTGTCATTACTTTCTATTTTTGGTCATTTTTTCCTTTAGTATTATTGTGTCATAGTCAAAAAAGGTATTAAAAATCCCAAAGGAGTCTATTTTCTAGTCAAAAGAGTCATCAAGTTAAAATTACTATGCTTCAATTTGCCATTGTCAAGTAATACACGATGAGTTCTTTTGACCAATAGGCTAGTCAACCCCTATGAGTCACCAAAAATGTTGGTAATTTAGCCATTAAGGCCAAATTCCAACCCCTATAATCCAAAACATTCCCTAGTACTGTTAGTAGCATCTATAAGTTGGTCAAAATGATATATTTGGGCCTATAAAATCAATTTTAGTCTTTAAAATGTCAAAATGGAAATCAAAAGTCATTAGAAACATTTTAAATTACCTTTAAATCCATTTAATTATGACTCAACTTAAGTCTAAAGTTTCAAAGCTTTAAAAGGTGATCTTATATGTTTTCTATGCCAAAAGACCCTAAAACACCTCCCATGTGCCAATTTGAACTAATTAAAGCATAGAAAATGCTTGATATGTGTTTTAACATGATATGGTGGTGTAGCTCTTAAAATTCAATAAAATGCCAAAATAAATCTATTTTTGTTCATTTTCTCAAATATGTATGGATACATACAAATTTCAGATAGCCAAGGTAGATATTTTTGAAGATCATGGAATGGTGAAGCTCCATTATTAATTTCATGCCATTTTGAAGACCTGTAGGCTCAAAACCATTCCACTATATTTAATTTCCTAGTTTTCACAAAGTGGCCTACTTGTAGGTCTTTTGATGGTACAATTTGATGGAGGAAAGTAAAGTCTAAATTCTAGGGTGTAAAGACTAGACTCAGAGGGATTCCTCATAGATCATGTGTTTTTTAATTTTCTTATCCATCCTCATGAACCATCAATTTGAAGACATGATAATTTTTTAGCCTTGAAACCATAAAGGCAACATGTTTTTCTCAATTTCTCCTCCACTGGGTAGAGTTTCAAGGAAATTCAAGATTTTCTAGAATCTTGGGGACTTAAGCTTTCTTTTCATGGCCTCTAAATTCATGTGAAATTTTGATCATGTGTCCATGTTTGTATTTGGGATCTATGCCAAGGTTATAACATGCTACTTCACCCTGTTTTCCACCTTCATCTACCTTCACCCCATAATTACATCATACTCTACCTTTTTCCATCGTGCCTATGTCTTTTCCCTCTCCTTTCATGTCTTTTCATCATCTTTCATCCTCCATTCATGGTCATACCACTCTTCCACCTAGTTTCATCTCAAAAGAGTCAATGGTTGATTAAATCAACATAAGCATGAACAAGATAAGATATGAGTCATTTTAAACATCATATATAGTCATGAGAAAAGGATATACAACTGGATATATATTTAGAATCATGATCATGAAGATAAATTAATATTCAAGGTGAAAGAGACATTTTTCAAGGTCTAGAAAGATCAAGAAACTCATATGCATAAGGAGAAAAGCATCACCAATGTAAAATAAGGTGTGGAGACTTTATGCAAGGGATAATTTTATGGAAAATAAACACTCACAACAAGTTGTCCAGTCATGGAAATCCATCAAAATAAATTAATCTCAAAATGATAGTGAGGATATCTTCATAATGGTCTATTCAAGTGATCTCATCTAACATATGAAATAAAGAAAAGCATGTTTTATTTCATGATGATGACCTGTCTAGGGCCTAATTCATTCACCTTCTATATAGGGGTGATGTCATGTAGTCATACATATGATTGTATTATTTCAATGAAGGCTTTCTTGGTTGGTTTAAGAACCCTTCTTGGCTTAGAGACCTAATTGATCATCATTAATTCCTTAGTTTGAATATGGACTTAAATAAAGACATAATAAGAGGAATGTGCACATACATCCCTAAAGGGCACCTAAAATATTGTTTAGGGTCAAAATTTGAAATTGGAAGTAAGATATCGGTAAACTAAATCCTTTCAAGGGGAAATAAGATCTTGGAAACATAAGGATATTTGAATTTACTAAGGTGGTTTAGGAGTGGGACAAGGTTAAGGTTTCAAGGGCTTAAGCACATATAAAGATATAACTAGCCCTTTATGATAGGTTATAGCCAATATGTGAGTGTTTGAATGCACCAAGAGATCTAGTAAGGTGTTTAGGACACTAAACATAACCTAATTATTTAAAATTCTAATGGGGTTGATAACCTAAATTAACTATCAAGGGAGCTATGACTCACAACAGTCTTAGCCAATCACCCTACAACATTAAGTCATATTGTAGGCATGTGTCATAGCCAAGAAAGGCCTACTTACTAATAAGGATGGAATTTTAAGAGCATAGTGGTTATTTGACCATAAAAGGATATGAAGGCATTTGAGACTTATATTCTAATGAAGTTTGAGGGGAAAAGGGCATATTTAAGTTTTAAGATAGACCTTAAGGAGAGGGAAAAACAAACTATAGAAATTACCTAAGAAGCTATAGCCATGATGACCAAGGTGGATAAAATATGTAATCCTAGGTCAAGGAGGGAAGAATAAGAAGATTTTTGAACCTTTTAGATACTTTCAAGAGGAATAAGAACATATTAGTGACTTTAGAGTCTTTCTGGGGCAAGACCAAGATAAAACCTATTTGACAATTTGTACACTAAAAAATACATCTAAAATCACCAAGTATATGCCATATTCATGAAGTTGATTGATATTTAAAGAGGTTTCAAACATTTTCAAAGATGGTCATAATAGTAAATAACAATCACCTATAGCCAAGGGAGTATGTCTATATGTAAAACACAAGGAAATAAGGATAAATTGTCAAATTGTCTTGAAGAAATTCATATAGGGTATTCATGAAAATTGATAGTATTTTTGAGGTAAAATAATACTAAAATGACTTTCAAAGATATATCTCATTCAAGGGTAACATCAAATAGTGACCTACATCTAAATAAATAACATTTACCTTCTCATGCAGTCTTAGACTTTAAGGTGAAAGAGATAGAAACCATCTAATTAAATTATGTTTTATGATGTTAATTGAGAAATTAAAATTATTAAATGGACACATTCAAACATTTTACCAATTTCATACATAGTATTATTAGTCCTTTAAAGTACTATACATGACTAGTGTATAAAATTTGAGTATGAGAGGCCTAGTTGCCTTGCTACAAGGACAAAACATGCTAGAAAGAGGGGTAAAGGATGTTTTAAATGTATTTAAGGGATTATTGAGATAATTTAATATTAAATTTATCTTTAAAACCTCCATTACCCATGAAATCATCTCTAATAACACCAAAACACAGTCAACTATGCATAAAGTCCATGCGAAAGAGGCATTTTACAAGGGTTTTGAAGCTCTTTGGAATATACAAGAGGAATTAAAACCCCAAATTTGGTTTTCATAATAATAATGACCTAAGGAAACCTCCATATCATTATAAATTTCAAATTACAAGTGGATAATGTCATCATTTTGTGACAGTCATCAACATGTCCATATAAGGTCACCATTAGAGAAGGCAATGTTCTGAGGTGCCACAGAGGTTGCTAAGTCTAGGTAAAAGTTTTTAAAATAATGGGATGATGTTTTTAAATCATAATAAGACCTTTAAATATTGTAAAAAAATCCAAATCATATGCAAACCATACCCATACAGGTTATTTCAAGTAAACAAACATATAGGTTAAAAAGGCTTTTTAAATTTTTCAAGTAGGAAGATACTTTTAAAATGTTTTGATAGATTGGTACAGACCCAATAATTATTTTTTAAATTATGGATAATAAATGGAAGTTTCATTTTCATCCAAGTGGAGAAACTCAAATTTTGTAGTTCTAGACACCCTTCCAAGCCACGTGTTCAAATACTCATATCTTTCACCACGTGAAGAGTTTTGTTGAAAGATATTAGAATGATTTGAGGACCCATATTTAATTATAAATAATTAAAAATTTATGTTGGTTTAGGTTTTGTTCTTTATGAATAATCACTAAGAGCATAGGCAACCCAAAATGCAAGCAAAACCCTACAGGCAAATTTACTTCACATGATATCTTTTCATATATTTTGCATTAGAACACAATATTTTCATGGATTTTGAGGGGGTAATTATAATGAAAATTAATGGAAATAATTTTGGATTTGGAGGTCTGTACTTCATGAATCATTAGTAAGAATATCGGCTCTAAACCCCTCATAATGACCAGTTTTGAGAAAAGTGGATTTTTCTGCCATCAAATCATCTTGGATCAACCTAAAAGCTCTTCAAACATAAATTAAAATTAGAGAGTATTCCATAAATTCCAATTTTATGTATGGATTTATATGGATCAGAGCATAAATTGAGTTTTTTATGGAAAAAATCATGGGAAATGAGTGTTAGCATAATTATGTATTTACCTTGGGTTATTGACTAAGGTAATAAGTATATGGTTAGTTTCCTTAACCACTTCAGTTAAGAGGTTATTTTGTTTAATGGGCTTAAATATTTTCATGCTAGTTGAAATTGGTTATTTTACCCACCCTTTTCACATTTTTCTTGGGTGACTCATCTTTTTGCCTATTTAATATACCTTCTTGTATTATTCAAATATGGAATGTATGTTGTGAATACAATCTGGTTGTTTCCCACTCTATATGTTTTATCTAATATGGTACTCAAATCCCATGGTTCATAGAGCTTGAGTGGAGGTCTGTGGAAGCTAGAGAGGTTGGTGTCTTACCAAGGAGGAGCTTTATGCACCTAGTGGAGAGCTAGAGGAGAGAGAAAATTATGTAAGCTCAACTTGAAGACCAAAAAACTACTCAAGAGAATCAAAAGACCAAATAAGATCAAATTAAGGTTAGAAGAAGTAGTTTTAGGTGGTTTAAAGCCTCTATTTATTTTTGGGGTAGATCATATAGCTTGGGAACCATACAGTTTAGGGAAAGGTGAAAAAATTCAAATATTGATAGTTTTTAGTGAAAAAGAGTCTAAACTATGGGCTAATTCATAAATTAAATAGTGGTGTAGATGGTTTATGATTTCACTAAGAAATAGGCTCAGAATCTATGCCTAAAGTTTCATAGGTAGACCAATTTTCTAATTGGTTGAATATTTTCATGAAAATTTTAACCTAAAGTTTTATTATTTCAATTATTTTTAATTTTTTAATTGAAACAAATCAAAAGTTTAGCCACTAGGGGTTATTAGGGACCTACCACTGATTAATAATCATGGAATCATTTGAGAAATTATAAATTTCACCATTTTTTGGGGTTTTTATTTAGATGTGGATGAGAAAGAATTTTTTAAATCAGAGTTGTAGGTGTCCCAATTTAGTTTTTTCATTGGTATAAAATTTGATATCTTGCAAACAATATTGATTTTATTGCTAAAAACTTGTAGATTTGTTCAGTGCTAATATAAAATTAGTGTGTAGAAGGAATTTTTATAAAATTCATTATAGTTTTTTATGATTTATTTGTTTTTGTGAAAAACTAGGTCAAATGGCTAGTGTTCAACACCTGTTACTACTAGATTCTCAAAAGTTGACCGATAAGAACTTTAGTTTATAAAGTCACAAGGTTTTGATCATATGTTAATATTATAACTTTGATCAAATAGTACTCAATAAAGAGTAAAATCCTACCACTGGTTATGATGACTATGATAAATGTCATCATGAGGCTCTTATGTTGTTAAAAATATTAGTAGTAGATAATCTAATCTTAGAGGTCAGAAATATAACCATTGTATCAATTTTGTGGGCTAGTCTTACTTCTAAATACTAGGATTCTAAAGCTGACAGGGTATTGTATTTGAAGAATTTGTTATTTTCTACTAAGATGTAAGAAGGTGGCTTCATTTTTGAGTTTTTATTGTAAAACAAGGACATCAGTGATCAATTAAAAGTTATGCAAAAGCCTATTGATGAGCAAGATTTGATTGATCTAGTTATAAAAAATATTCCACCTTCATTTCAATCATTTATAGAGTCCTTACACATGATTGCTGAGATGCAAACTTTGGACTTTGAAAAGTTATCCACATTGTTATTGTAGAAAGAGAGATAACAGGAGTAGAAAGTCTTGTCTACATCTGCTTCTACAGAGAGTTCATTCTTCATCAAGGGAAAGGGTAAGTAGTTTGGTAAAACTACTATTTATCTGATAGAAACTTCACAAGTAAGTGGTTATAATAAGAGATCTAAGTGAAAATGTTTTTACTATAAGCAACCTGGTCACCTTAAGAAAGATTGTAGGAAAAGACAATAGGATATGGCTAACCCTAAAAATAAAGATCATCATGTGAATGTAGCTGAAGGTGAAGGCAAGGAATCATTTCCTAATTTTGCTTTCATGGCATCATGTCATTACACATGCCATAAGGATTGGTATGTTTATTTTTTTGAAAATAACAATAATAATGAATATGTATCTTTGGGAGATGGTAGGACTCATTTTGTGAAAGGATATGGTAATGTTTAGATTATTTTTAATGGTGTAGTTTGATATACATTTAAAAAATTTAGGTATCTACCTGATATGAAAAAAATTACATATAATTAGTGAGATCTCTTCAAAATCTAATTTTATTGTAGCGTTTCAAGGACAACAATGTTTAGTCACTACTAGAGATGACATGATTATTGTTATTAGGATTGGTGAGAAAGGCTTATATAAGCTTGTAGATCCATAGAGGGCAAATGAATGTGCACTTATAGTGGTTGATATAATAATTTCACTATGACATGAAAGGTATGGGCATTTAAATTTCTAGTATTTGATTACATTGAACAAGACTAAGATGGTTAAGGAGATTCCTTCTATTCTAGATAGTCACCATATATGTACTAGATGTCAGTTGGAGAAGCAAGTTAGACATTCATTTGATGTTGGTAAAGATTCAAGAGCTAAGGGAGTATTATATTGGGTACATGCTGATTTGCATGGTCTAATGTAGACACCTACCCCTTTTGGATCCCATTTTTTTTTAATTGGTTGATGATATCTCTAAGAAAAAGTGGGTATACTTTATAGTGAAGAAATATGATTATTTTTATAACATCCTTGCTTGGAAAGCTATGGATGAAAATAGGTGGGAATATCAGTTAAATCTCTTAGAATGAATAATGGGGGTGAGTTCCTCTCAAAATAGTTTAAGGAGTTTTGTGCCACTAAAAGAATACATATATAATATATTACCCCTTACACTCTATAGCAAAATGGGGTTGTGAAAAGGCAAAATAGGATGGTGATGGAAATGGCTTGTTGTATGGTCCAAAGGCAAAAATGTCCCATCTAGATATTGGGTAGATGCATTAAATATGGTGGTGTACATCCTCAACAAAAATCCTAAAAAAACATTGGAGAATATGACTCGAGAGGAGGCTTTGTCAAGTCAAACTCTATATATAAGTGATTTTCAAATTTTTGGTTGTGTAGCTTTTTTAGTTATTCTTAGTCAAAAGAGATGTAACTTAGATGAAAAAAGAAAAGCATACATGTTTTTTTGGTATGGTAAGTAGTCAAAGGCCTATATATTACTTGATATTTCTACTAACAAAATTGTGTTAAATTGAGATGTCATAGTAAATTAATAGATGCCATACTTCATAACAACTAGTATAGTTTCAGATATTGAGTCATTATTTTATTCTAATGATTCTATTATAAGTTGAGGTGTGAAAGTTGAGTAAGATTTTAGTTCATTAGTGGAATCACATTATAGGTAGGGAACTGATGCAAGTCAATGTGAGGTTCCAACAAAACAACCAAAGAATCCAAAGTGGTATTTTACCACTATAGAAGCACTAAAGGAGGGAGAGTTGACATAGAGTATGGAAGGAAGAAGATTGATATCAATAAAGTAGTTTGGTAATGGAGATGAGCATGACAATTTTCCTCTAACAACTATGTTTTCACAAGTATTTGAGCCTAAATATTTTTTAGAGGCCAAAGAGAAGAATGAGTGGGAATCAACCATGCAATTAGAATATGATTCATTGATGAAAAATAATACTTGGGATCTCATGAAAACACCACTAAGAAACAAATTCATTGGTTGTAAATGGATTTATAAGGTAAAATGCAAAACAAATGGTTCCTTGGACAAACACAAAGCTAGACTTATTGAAAAAGGTTATGCACAAGAGGAAGGGGTTGAGTATGATGATACTTTTGCTCCTACTAAAAATATGGTAACTTTTCATTTGATTTTTTCTATTACTTCTCAGTTTGGATGGCAGGTGTACCAAATGGATGTCAAGAGTGCTTTCTTGAATGGATATCTAGAGGAGGAAGTCTACATGGTCAGCCATAAGGTTTTTTGGTTCTTAGTAAGGAACATCTTATTTTTAGGTTGATCAAGTCCTTGTATAGGCTTAAGTAGGATCCTCGAGCCTAGATATGAAGATAGATACATACCTTAGGGAGTCTAGTTTCAAAAGGTGTAACTCTAAACCAAATCTCTATGTAAAGGTGTCTAGTGATGATATCTTGATTATAATTCTATATGTTCATGATATATCCATCACTGGGAGTAGTGATAGTCTCATTTAGTAGATGAAGGTTGACAGTTGTACTTTTGACATGACAGAATTAGGACTATTGAAATACTATTTAGGTGTTGATTTTTGGCAAGGTGATTGTTTTGTATTCATGTCACAAAATAATTATGACAAATCATTGTTGTAAAGGTTTATAATGATGTATTCTAATCCAAATAACACACCTATAGAAGTTGGAGCTAAAATTTCAACTGACACTACTTCACCTCTAGTCAATGAAATAGTGTATCAGCAACTAGTGGGTAGTCTCATTTACGTCACTACCACTAGACCAAATATTTATTTTTTAGTGAGTTTTATATATAATTTCATGTATAAAACATAGGAAGTACATTGATTATCTATAAAATAGGTATTAAGATATAACAAAGGTACTCTTGACTTTTGTATACTATATGAGAAGTTTGTAAATTTTGAGTTTTCAATATATTCTAATTCTGATTGGGTAGGATAATTACATTCATGAAAAAAAAAGATATGTATTCACTCTTGGTTCAAGAGTTTTATAATTTCAAATGAAACTATAAAATATAGTGGCATTATCTTCAATAAAAGTAGAGTATAAAGTTATGGTTAGTGTAGGTTGTGAAACTATGTGGATAAAGAAAATCTTGGAGGATCTTCAGTTTGAGTCATCAAAGCCTACTCTAATTTTCTATGATATCTATATTATTATTAAGATGGTGGATAATTTAGTATTCCATGCCAGGGCCAAACACATTGAGGTTGACCATCATTACATCTTATAGTTGGTTACAAATGAAGACATTAGTCTCTTTTACTACCCCACTACAGAGTAACCAACTAATATAATGACCAAACCACTTGGTGTAGAGAAGTTGTTAAAATTTAGAGATAAACTTGGTCTTATTTCTAGTTTTTTCATTAAGGGAGGGTGTTAGCATAGTTATATATTTACCCTAGGTTATTAACTAAGGTAATAAGTCTATTATTGGTTGCCTTAACCACTTGGGTTAAGAGGTTTGTTTTTTTAATGGGCTTAGTTATTTTCATGCTTGATGATGTTTTTTTTACCCATAATTTTCACATGTTTCTTTGGTGGCCCATTTATTTTCCTATTTAATAGGACTTCTTGTATTGTTTGAATATAGAATGTATGTTGTGAATATAATCTAGTTATTTCTCACTCTTTGTGTTTTATCTAATAATGAGGTAAAATCATTTTACATGTAAAAAATTCATGGATATGGAATCCTAAGACTTTTTATTCATCCTAAAATATTCAATTGGTTAAAAATATTCTTGGAAGTGTCTCCACTAACTCAATCAAAATAGCAAGTCTGTAGGAAAATGGAGTAAAATGGACCTAATTAACCTTGTTGACTAAATGGCAAGATTTTTTTCATCAAAATAACTTATATCATGATTTGAGAATTTGGTTTAGGTCTAATATAATTTTATTTGTTAGGTTCATGGTTTCTTGTGTTGGTTTTATGGAGTCCAAGTGCAAAGATAGGCCATTAGGCCTAGTTGGCCTAATAGGCCTAATTGGTCAAATAACCAAGTTTGAGTTTGGCATTGAGATAGATATAAAATGAGTCTACATGGATTTTCCACACTGAATATACACTCTTCTCATGGATATTATCATGAACTTTAGCCTTCAAAGTCCCATTTTATGCAGGAGGGAGCTCAATGGAGTAAACTAGTCTTGTACTTTAGTTGACTATTTGACAAGAGCATTCATATTTCATAAATTTAATGAAAAGTATGTAATTTAAATCATCTTAAAATTAGTTAAAATGGATTTAAAATTCAAATTTTGGCATAAATTTCATGCAAAGGAGAGTTGAATTGTCAAATGGGGACCACCTCTTATTCCAATGTCAAAAGGAGGAACATGTAAGATAAAAGGAGAAAGGAGATTATTCAGACTTTAATATCAATTTTTAACTAAATATGGACTAGATTTCATATGTACTTGATCTCCTCTTCTTATTTCAATGCTAATCTTGGCTAGTTCTATGTTATTTACTATATATGTAGGCTTTTTAGCCATTTTTCGAAGGGATCCCTCTCTTGGCAAGACTAGACTCTACCAAGATTGGGTTTTGTAACCTTTTCAAAGAAATAAAATGATTTTTTTAGATTTCATTATGATGGTATAGTGTATTTATTTCAATTGGTTTACATATGTGGTAGAGCTTTCTCCCTTGTCAAATCTTGATTCTTACCTAGTTACTAGTTTGTTAAATTATGGTCACGTTTAATGTTTGATGTCTTTTGGTTTAGATAAAATTAGATATAAGTGTATGGTTAGTGTATTGAATTAGGATTATTCCATAATTTCCTTTAGGATTTGATCAAATAATAAAACCTCTACATGAAATATAGATGCATATGAGTCATTTGGAGTTATAGATTTAGGCATTGCTTGTCTTATCAATGTTTTAGAAAATCAAATAGAGTGGATGAACCATCAATACAAGTGTATCACCAATAGTAAACTATAATTTCCATTTTAGTTTCCTTATTACCCTTTTCATCCCAACAATTAGTAGTTTAGTAAGCAGTATAGAGTGATACATCAGATGAGCTAGCCTCACCAAAATCTAGAGGTCTGATCTAAGTTCAAGTGTCCCATACCTCAAATCATTAAGATCAATCTATTATAAATTGAGAATAAATGAGGAATATTTATATACTACTAATTTTAGAACCATATATGGTCATTATGAGTTTATTTTTATCCCATTTGGATTGAAAAATGCACTAGCTACATTTATTGACTTAATGAATAGTATTCTAAAAAATTATTTGGATAAATCTATGTTGGTTTTCCTCTATGATATTATGATTTTAAAAATGTATCTAAACATGAAAAATACTTAAAATTAGTCTTGAAAATACTAAGGTAGCATAAGCTATATGGAAGTTTATCTAAATGTGATTTCTTTAAAAAATGAAATTCATTACATAGGTAATTATTGTCACTTTGAGTTGTACCCTTTGAGGATGTATTTGAAGTATCCTCACTGAATTGACATAATGAGAGAAATTTAAGTTTGTGTGTGGCTTATAACTAAATAGAACCTAAAAAGAGGGTTGGCTACCTTGATTCTATACCTAAAAATAACACTACACCTACTCAAATTACAATGAAAAATGAGAGAAAGACAAAAGTGATGGAAAAAGGGATGATGCACCAAAGTATAGTTCTCATTTACTTGTTTATTATTGTTACTATAGACTAAAATAAGATTGAAATCTGATTTGACAACTCTAAATAATCCTTACAACATAAATATTTCAATATGGAGGTTATAGCTAATGTATCAATTAACAAGGATAATCAAGAAGTCTAAAAGAAGACAATAGTGAGGTTTTCCACACTTAACCTTTGTAAAATTACTTGACACACACCATATGACCTGTAATAAGATGACTTACTCATAAATAGGCTATAATGAAGAGAAAAAATATAAGGAAGTTGAAAACTATCACTACCATTCATCAATAATTCATAATAATAAAACTAGATGCAAGATGGAGAAGGCATAAATCAAATTGTATTCACTTCAAAAGAAAGAATCAATATCAATTTTGGTATGGATACACCATAACCAACTATAAGATCATTTCAATTTCAATTGTAAGTAGACATATAGGATAATAGAGAGGAGAGAGAGAAGGAGGGTGTGTAGGAAGCGTATGATGGCTCTCATCCAATAATGAGATTAGTATAACATCAATGAAATACAATAAAAAAATCATATATTCTTTTTCTACATGAGTTGGCCTTGTTTGATGATACTCTCTTGAAAGTTTGCTTAGGATTTATCCATTATATTTGATGAATCATTATTGATCTCTTGAAATTTCCCTCCTTTATTTAATGGGGATTTATAAATACACTCTTGAATCTAACTATTTTTAGGCTTCTTGACCCCTTGTCCACATTGGGATTTTTTAAATGGTAACTACCCATTTTACCTATAATCTTCATGTTTTTGATGGTTTTTATGGCTAGACGAGCTATCAAATTTAAATTGGTTCACTAATGATGCGATGCTTTCTAGGTGGACATGTGCTATAATATCATTCACTACAGATTCCATGTTACTACTCATGTCATCTCCTTCATATCCCTAGTTGGTCTCTACATTGTGGACCTACCAGTTGTGCTACATGGTGGATTCTCATTTGTCTATTAATTGTGCTTGTGGCTATGCATTCTAGGGCCTACCACTTCCATGTGGTAGGACACATTTGGTGTTCAAGTTTTCTATATTTTTACACTTAAATTGACTATGGGTCTTTGAGAATTTTGTATATTTTTATTTGTGACTTTTGCTCCAAACTTGTAACAACATTTTCTTTTATAAATTGGTATTCAATAATTTTTTTAGGGATAAAAGTTTTGACTAATCTTATCAACATTTTTTTTGAAGATAAGAACACTTATAAAATTATTGTTAATTTTTCTTTGGGATTTATATAGGATTTAATACCTTTGTTCAGACTTAGTCTTTGAAAGATTTATCTTTGAAAATGTTATAACTAGGCGTAAACATTTTTCCTCAAGACCTAAATACTTGAACAATCCTTACTGAAGTATTTAGATTTTTTTTTTAATCATAACTTTTGTCTAGGCATTAGTCTTTGGATATTTTGTTCAGACCAAAATTTATGACTATTTTTTCATGCATCTTTCCTTTACAAAATTTTTTAATGATCTCTCACGTAAAATATCTAACAATATTTATGAAAATAAGTCATTATATCTTATTCATGACTTTTATCTTGGATTTTTTTGAAATAATTATTCTAAATACCTATCCTTCATGAAAATTATTATCACAATAATTATTTTGACTAGTCATGACACACTGTTTTGAAGATTAAGACCCTTAGACAAATTTTGTGATGTCTTTGGGCTTTGTGAAAACTTTCCTTTGTGAAAAATATTTTATTCATATTTTTAAAATAAAAATGAAGTCCAACTTATAAATCCTACAAAGTAATTTTTTTGACTTAGTCATTTCACCAAACTTTGAATAAACCTTAATAAGTTTGTAGATAATATTGAAGTCCTAAATTGATCTTCGAACAATGTTCTTCCATGGTGACAAAAAATGGTCAACATTTTTATGACCTTTGTGGGTTTATTTCATATTAATTAGTAACATATTATCCTTTGAAGTATTCCATTGGTCATGGAGTCATGAAATCATCCAAAACTTTTCATATTTTGATAGTGCAACTAACCTAGATGCAACCCAATTAGCCTATTAATGAATAATTTAATTAATAATTACTTACAAAGAATTTAAAAATATTATCAATGTTTGTCTCTAATAAACTCCTTGAATTTATCAAAGCTCCATGATCTTATTTAGATACCATTCTGTCTTCCCTCAAGATCTTATTTTGTCTAGCTTTTAGACCTACTACCTGAGCTAATCTTTAAAACTAAAAGTGCCTTCAATAAATAAAAATAAAATTTACTTCAACAAAATGAGAGAAGTAAATAACATAAATTATTCCATATTTACTTAGAGGAAGATAAAAAAAAACTAAAACTATTTACAATGTGCATGTAAGAACTTAGGGAAAAGAAAACATCTAACCTACCCTAAACTAACCAATCAAAAGGCTATCTAAAAAAATCCATTGACTATATATACAAAATATAGGCCATTTATTATAAAATTATAATGATTTTCATGTTTTATGGAAACTAACAAAAGGTGGAGAAAGAGTAGGTATTTATAAAACTAGTGATATATTTCTCTAAGGAAAAAAACAAACTCACCTACCCATGCAAGTTGACTGGAAATACATTCATCTTGGAATAAATAGGAAGGCTAATATTGGATTTATTGATTCTAAATTTTGTGATTTATATTAATCATAACATGTGTTTACTTATCCTTGTTGGCCTATAACTAGGCTAGGTACTTTATATGGAATCCTCTTGTCAAGACAAAGTTTGAGTAATGAGGGTTGCCCTCATACTTGCATTCTACTACCCATCATTATGTTGATTTGGAAGCATTTGTCCTAGTGATTGACTTGGAAAAATATCCATTTAAACATGTGCATGTTTTTCATGGTTATGTTCTTTATTATTTGTTGGTTTATCATCTAGGATTGAGCAAAAGTTCTCTAGTTCATCCCAAAAAAAGTCTTCTTCCATATCTTCATCACTTTTATGTATGAGAGGCCTCATCTCAGCTTCAAGATTGATTTATTATTATATGTTGAATGGAAGTTAATTTTTACAAGAGATAATATCATAATATAACCCTTTAATGCAACCTTGACTAGAGAAAATTGGCCTCTCCTCATCCAGGCTTTCTCATTCCTCTCATTATTTGCCCATTTTCTCATTGTTCTACTACTTTAGTTGATCATATTCATCCTCTTCTAATATAAGGTATGATTTCTCTGGTTTGGGATATAAATTGGGCTGAAAATAACTAATTATTCATCATATTAACTTGAAGTATCCTCCTCTTCACCTAAATGGCATCCATTTTCTCTCCATACAATGGGTCCTCCTTTGAAAAGGAAGATGGTGGGAGGGTAAAAAGGTTCATTTGGTGGAATAAAAATATATGGCATTATGGATTGATCTATAATTGGATTTGGAGTTGAATAGACACTCCTAAAACTTGGTAATTTATGGATAGTAGGATTATTTAGGTGTTCTTGGGGAAGATGAAAATATGCTTATGCTAAGGTTTATTCATTCTTCTCCTTCCACTCAATAATCAACCTCTGAAATTCTGATATACCTTGATATTTATGAATAATTCAAACATGAGGGGTGGGTGAAGGGTTTATAAAACTTGTAAACTTCCTTTCTTTGAATTATATAACCATTTCCTCTTGTTGATTTTGGATTGGTGTGTAAGGAGTGGTCCAACAAGGCTTCCATGATTGAAAAGTTTGAGTTTATAAAGGAATAATGGGTGAAGTTTGCACAAGAATAGGCTCTTTTAGAGGGTTGGAAGTCATAAAGTTTGGAATTTTAAAGAAATTAGAATCATTTGAAATACATTTTATAAAAATAGAGATAATAGGAAGAAATTAAGATTTGGATTCAATTCCTTTTGTTCTCATGAGTAATTGATGCATTTATTATTTTGTAGCCTCATTTTACTTGACTAAGAATTATTCATTATTTTTATCCCATGATCCTACCTCTTTCTAGTGGATATAACCCTAATATGAAAGTTATTATTGGTGTTTATTGTATTCTCTTTACCTATCATTATCCATAAATTATCTCTGAAAGTCAAGTCTGATTTCTTTGATACTTTTTCAGGTTGATTAGAAAGAACATGACTTTTCCAAAGCTGATTGGAATCATGAGTAGGGTTGGGAGGGGGGTAAATGTCTTGGGAATATTGGTATCATTTTTGTTTAAGGATAAATGAGGTAAATCCATAAAATTTATCAATTTGATATAATGGATATGGGGGTATAAAAGATGAATTTTTATAAAATGGAGGATGAAAATATATACCAATTTATGATATTTAAGCACTTGGACTACGTAAACCAATTGTAGATAACTTGCAGTCATCATTGATATTTTTGGAGATGCCTCCAAAGGATGACATGTTGAAGTTCAAACCCAAAAAGTTCTCTAGTAGATTAAAAAAAATTCTCATTGGGCATGAAAAAAACCTTTATTACTTTGAGTTGTACCTTCTAAAGGAGGTTTTTTATGTCTCTTCACTTAGTTGACACAATGAGAACTCATTAAGGAATTGGGTGGCCTATGACTAAAGATAACCTCTAAAGAGGGATAGATCCCTTGATGATACACTTACAACTAACACTACACATACTCAAATTGCAAGGAAAAAAGAGAGATAAAGTTGAAAGTTATGGGGAAAAGAGGTAATGCTCCAAATTATGGTTTTCCTCTACTTGTTTATGATTGATACTATGGAGTAAAATAAGACTTAAATATGACTTCACAAATCCAAAAAATCCATCCAACATAAGTATTTAAATATGGAGGTTATAGTTAATATATCAATAAAGAGGGATAATCAAGAGGTATAAAATAATACAATAGTGAATATTTACATACTTGATTTTTTTAAAACTACTTGACACACACCATATGACCTATAAGAAGATGAATTACTCACAAATAAATAAGAATGAAGATAATATATGTAAGGAAGTTGAACACTACCACTGTTATTCATCAAAAAATCATCATAATAAAACTAGATGAAATATGGAGAAGGCATAAATCAGCTTGTATTCACTTCAAAACCAAGAATCAATATCAATTTTGGTAGGGCTACAACATAACCAACTATAGGATCATTTCAATTTAAATTGAAAGAGATAAGGAGAATAGAGAGGATAGATAATTAGGATGTTTAAGAATAATATTATGGATTTCAATCAATCATGATATTAGTTACAACATTAATGAAATTCAAGAAAACAATCATATATTCTTCCTACATGAGTTGGCCTTGTTTGATGGTACTCTCTTGAAAAGTGGTATAGGAGTTATCCATAATATTCAATGACTCATTATTAATATCTTAAAAATATCCTCATTTATTTATTAGGGAGTTAGAAATCCACACTTGAATCTTAATATTTTTAGGCTTCTTAACTCCTTGTCCATAATGGGAGTTTTTAAATGGTAACTGCCCATTTTACTTATAATCTTCATGCATTTGATGGTTTTGAAAGATAGATGGGATGGAAAATTTGAATTGGTGCATTGATGATGTGATGATTTTTGTTTAAGCATAATCATATGGGGGTGAATAAGTGTATTCAAAAAATTAATTTTAACTCCACTTAAGCATACATGAACCATTCATATAAACATGAACATCTACCAAAGCATATGAAACCATACAAGATCATGAAACAAAGTAACACATTATATATATGGTAAAACCTCAAAGGGAATAAAAAAAATTAATATATAAAATTCTACTATATTCCTATAATACAAAAACCAAATTTATTGAAGCATCAAATCTACATAGAGCACCAACCCCAATTAGCCAAGCACTCACTTGACTAGGCTTTAACAAGTACCCACTTACAAGGAAGCACCTACCCCCTAGATGAATAAACACAAAATCAACCACTTGAAATATTCTATCACCTTTATAAAACCTTTTTTTCCACAAAATATATTATTATCACCTTATTTATCTCTTCTCACTCTTTTATCTCTCTCAAACTACCTTGTAGGCTTCTTTGTTCAACTAGGTCTCTTTAAGATAGATTAGGTTATATGATCTTGATATTAATATTTATTACCCTTATTATATATTTATTATAGTTTATATACACCCATATTATGGTATATAATACCTCCTTTATCTCTTCAAAGTGTTATTTCCTTCACTGGTACTCGTATATTCTAACTACTCAAATAGGCCTATTAGACCTTGCTTTTATACAAACATCATGCTCATACACACCTTGGTCATCCACACACAATTTTCCACTTATATTTTCAAAATAATAGGACTCATGACATGTTATAAAAATAATTAATCAAAATATGAGGTATTTCATAACTCAATAGGCTACATTCTTTCTTTAAGACTCATGGAGACCTAATTTCATTAGATTTGTTTTATAACGTGTAGAGCATGATCCCTTAGAGCACATTAAACTTATATGTATACAAATATTATTTAAAATACACTTTAAATAGATCCAAAATAACCTCTTTTGTGATGAATAACACATTAAAGATTCAAATACTTTTTGAAATACTCCTTGTAGCTCATTGTCTCATTAGGCCTATGTGTACTCAAACACTATTTGATCTCTCTCATGATTGATCACCTATATATAATGTAACCAGAACATAAAAAACATGTTTAAATTTTTTATATGAGCTTAAATTCATATTAATTCACTTTTTACATTTTGAATCAATTAAAATCATTGGTCTTACTCACCCTTTAGGTGTCATGGAGACCTACTTCATTAGGTCTACTCTATTAACGCTGAGACTTGATCTTATTAGATACATATGGCCTTATCAAGACATAAAAAAATAATAAAAAAATTTTAAAATTAATTATTATTACCTATTAAATTCTTGGTTATATTTGTATCCTTTGTACATACCTTGAATCCCTCTTTGGGATAGACTACCCTATTAGGCCTATACACCTCAAAAACTATCTTGAAAGAATGAAGTTCAATCACTCATTTAGAAGATATCACATGAAAAATTAAACATATATAGATATAATAAATTACCTCATTAACATCCCAAACTAATTTTAAAACTTCACTTAAAAAATAATGGCTCAAGAATAATTATGCAACTTGTTCACTCAGAACTACTAGAATACTCAAAAACATAGTCATAAAGAACTAGACTTCAACCACCTATATAGATACTTTAATTGACTATTGATGAATGAAAATGATACTATTACATATTAAGAGAATAATTAAATAATAAATAATAATTTCTGATGGAAAATATTGGTCTTATAGACCAATTCCTTAACTTACAGTCTCATAGTCCAATCCTGAATAGACAACCCATTTTGTGAACACATTTTATTCACTTAAACTTACCTCCAAAACTTATAAAAAGAATTAAAATTAATTATTAAAAACTTAATGTAATTTTTTTCATCAATATTACACTCAAATCTAAATTTTCATCACTTGCAACTTGCTTACATAAAACTACCAAGACTATCAAAAAACACAATAATAAAACATTGACCTTTAACACCTATATGAGAAATTTAAAAGAATTAAAATAAATTAAAATTATTTTATAAAATTTAAAAAACATATTAAAATACAAAATAAATATGGTCTAATGTCAAATATTGGTCTTACAGACCAATATTTTGAATTCTCTCCTCACAGTCAGCAGAACCAGATAAACCATTTTGGCTTTAACTTTTCAACCATTTTCACTAAAAATAAAACATTATAAAAAGTATGGATAGGAAATTAAATTTAAAAAAACAACACCATTCACTAAAATGAATCAATCCTTAATGAAATCACATCAAAAACCAACTTTTCACACTACCAAGGTTTTACACTATTCTTTTTCATTAGGCCTGCTAGTGGTTAGCCAACTTGGAACACAAAATTTGTACACATAAAGCCTAGAACCTATCAAAAAACCTTAATGAAAATAAAATACATGTATAAATATTCATCCTCCATCCATTTTCATACTTTTACTTGGTCAACTCTAATTTTTACAATAAATCTCCAAGAAATTAACACTTTCTTGTATGGTCTACTCACACACCTAACAACTCAATCACATATGAAGGTTCTTGGGAGAGTTTAATACAACCTATAATCACTAATATATCCATAATAATCCATATTAATAAATTTTTATCAAAATTTTTGACATTAGGTCCTTATTAGGGTTTTTAGAGGATTTAAACATATTTCCATTCTTAAAAATCATTCATAAAGCATAGCCTCAATCCAAAAGCTAATAACTAGAATTTTTATCTATTAATATTTTCCATTTAAAATTAATATCTTAGGTTCCCATGTAGAGGTTTGATGAGCTAAAAAACATAATAAAATCCTTCTTAGGTTGAGAACCCTCCATTTTTCACACTAAGGAGACCTCTAAACACATTTTCATGAATTTTCTTTCAAACCATGACCTAAAATTTGGTAAACATACTTGAAAAAACATGAAATAATTTTTAAAACACTCAAATATCCATACTTTCCTTGTAAATATAACCTCATACCACATTAGGCCATACTCTCTCTCTACATCATGTTCTTCATGCTACTTTAGGCTTGGAAATAGACCTTCATAACACTATAAATGCACTCTATACCTCATACACATGATAAAAAAACTCATAAAACCTCTATTCCTTTGTGAATCCATATTACCAAGTCACCATACTCACACCTTCTCACAAGTTCTAGACTAAGCTTCTCAAGATAACTTGTACTTAATAACTAGTATTCAAACATGCTTACCTCAATGGTATAAAACAAGAACACTCTTTATAAATAAATCTCACACCATTTTAATAATATATTTCATTATTAAACATTACCATACATCCTTCATGTTCATTTATAATAGATCATGATATCTCATTAAGTTAGCAAGGTTTATGACTAGTCTAGTTACAAACTTGGATTGAAGATCTTACCTTGGTAGAATCACCTTGAAGCTCTCTTTTATGCCTATACAAATTTATAAAATTACTTAAATGTTACTAAAATTTTTTCATAACTATGCACATACATATGTACATACATCTTCATTCTCACCATGCACATGTCTCTTCATGATATGACTATGCTTGTTATGCATTGTACCTTCCATGATTGACCTGTGCTAATGATCTAAGACATTATTTGTCTTAAAATTATCCTTCAAGAATTACTTTATCATATCAAATACTATCATTATGTAATTTATCACCTTATCACATTTCACACTGCTAAAAAACACTCTTTGCTCTCATGACCACACTCATGACAACACTCTTTCTTTCATGAATGACCTCACTCATGACAGCTCTTCCATGAACATAATCACTACCAACTAAACTAAACTAATTATCATCAACCTCATTCACCATGATTAAATAATCTCTTATAACAACAACACTCACTGTATTGGCATAATAACTCATCATACACATACCTCAAAGCTTACTTAACCATTCACCTTCACTAGTACTTTTGACATAAATGGTAACATCAATTCCAATAATTAATGACAATGTTCAATAATCTCCCCCTTTGTCATTAATATAAAACACACTCAAAAAACTATGAAAACCAATCTTGATTGTAACCATCTCCCAAATCTAGATCTTGCCTTTTCTCACCCTTTCTTATCCTTTTCCCCCTTTGACATTAATGACAAAGGGTTACCTACAACTATTGGAAACACACTTTATCCCCTTAAGTTGATACTACCTCTCAAAGATACTAGATGTAACACAATATTTAGAAACTATGGAAAACACACATGGAAATCACTCTCATAAACTTCTCATAATCAATTCACTTCTTCCTCAATCTAAAATAACTTCAATTTTTAGATCATTCTCCTAGCTGGTCTATAACAAACTCAATAAATAGAATCTATGAAGCATCTCAGACACATGCTCCCCTTAACTCCATGCATACCACTATTCTAATATCAAAAGAAACCACTCTTTTGACAAATAACTCAAAGCTACCAAGCTCCATCTTAGAAAAATCATATCTCATTTAAATGAACTAGGAACTCAAGATCACTTACCTTCCTTGACATGATTGAAGAAGTTCAAACTCTTGATCACACAATAAGCTATGACACTTTTGACACAAAATATAGAATTAGGGACTTCCCCTTTATCTTCAAAACTAAACACATGAGCCAATAGGACTCTTAAACCATCCTCATCTTCCTTTAAGAATATTAACACTAATACCCCTTCGTAGCATAGATCAAGCTCAACTACCAACTGCTAGACGCATATAACAACTTTGCCTACCTCTTCTATGATTGTAAACAAATACACTTAGATCTTATGAACAACTTTAATATGTCCCCATCAAACCAAACATCCACCATGATTTTTCTAACTAAAGAGTGCCTCCATGAATCTTAATGGAGTCACCCCTTTCCATAGGGCACTATTAAAAATTTAGGACATTCTTAGATCTCCATGCTCTCAAAAGATTGAATATCCTTCAGGATCCTTTTAAGATTAATTTTCACCTTATGATTGACCTATTCATGAAACATTTGATCAAAAATATGAGATAATAATAGACATTTCTAACTTGATTTCACATCTGAAGTATACCATGTTGGTTGAATATTTTGTCGATCAACGTACTGATAAAAAAAATAGGTCTGATTAGCCAAAGTAAGAAGATTGGTCATCCAAATGTGTAGGTTTACCACATCAAAAGGAGACTGATCTCTCCTCTCATGAAGCAGAGGTTCCCTATAGATATACTATATATATATATATAAATAGAATATATATATATATATATATATATATATATATATATATATATATATATATATATATATATATATATATATATATAGAAAATAACACTCAAGGGTAGGACAAACCATCTATCTCTCTTTATTCAGAGATGATGCATGAAAATCAAAGGAAAAACTCAAGGGAAATGATAGACAACACTCCTCTTCTTTCTGAAGTACTATTTAGCAAACCACAAGAATACTCCTAGTAGTAAATGCAAAATGCAGAAAAGGATGTAATAACTAGCAAATCAAGATGCAACACAAAGTCTTCACCTGAATTGATCAAGAGTAAGATATGAAGGATAATGAGGGCACAAATTCTTCCCAAAGCCCTTTGCATATAAATGAAAAGAAAACACACTAAAGGCAATTATGGGGGCACAAAGTATCTCCACAGTTGACTCTTTAAGACACCTTCCTGACTGCTATCACTAATTTTGCTTGTTGCATTAAAGGAATAGAAGATATATTAAGGAAAAAGACATAAGAATAGTTTCCTCAACAACAAAGATATCACAGCACAAAGTCTAAAAAATCACTTGCTTTCTTATTTCAATAACAAAATATGATCAACAAACTGAGCTCAAAGTCTCAGAAATGCCTTTCAATTTGGGTAGAGTTTCATTTTGATTGTCAAAAAGAGATCCATTTACAATAAAAGAGAGTCCCTTATATAGCCTCTTCAAAAAGGACTCAGGAATAGTAACACATCATGTTGCATTGAAAATTGTTAGGAAGATAGGCTGGAAATTGGGGGCATCTACCCATTTGTTTATTTCAATGTAGAGAAACAAGTCATGCTATTGAAAGTTTACAACTTTCAATGTCCACTTGGTGATCTGATCCTTCATCGTTCCTCCTTTTATGGTTAATTGAATCGAGTCTTGGATTTAATTTTTTGTTCTATTCCTTCCTCACTTTCTACTGGTCTTGGCCTTAAAGCCTATGAATGCATTCGGGTCTATAGATTCAAAGGATCAATGACTATTTTATGAGATTTAAAATTGATGTTCGTGTGCCCATCACTATGTTTTCAATAGCTAGTTCACTGTCTTGAATTTAACATCTTCGATCACATCACCCCTTGGTCCTTCTTTAGCTTTTTTGTTTGGCACTTTCTCAAAAAGAACATGCCCTTTTGGGCCTTAAGAAATGATCTGCTTTAGGTCAAGAAGAGCCCCTCGCAAGGTATCTGCCCTTCAGGTGGTCTTTGAATGGCCTTCAAGCTTCTTGTTTTACATCTTCCTAAAGGGAAGGTGACTCTTCAACTTTAGGGAAGTGTCCTTCTATTTGGCAGTTGAGAGTCCCCCACAAGGGCACTTACCCTTCGGGGTCCTTCGACGGCCTTTCACGGCTTTCCTATGGATTTTTTCCATGGGCATTTTCCCCAAATAAATTCCCATGGACAAAAAATTTGCAGACAATTTCCTTTAGACAAAAAGTCCACAGAAATTTCCTGTGGATAAAAATTCCATAGAAAATGTTCCGACCACTTTGCCTCTTTAAAAATTTCTTTGGGCTTTCTACTCGCATCCTGTTTCTTGAATTCTTTCAGACTTTTTGTTTGAAGGAATTCCTTCAAACAAAAGTTTGAAAGAATTATGCCTTAGACTTTTTCAAATGCCTTAAACAAAAATTTGAAAGAATTTACATTTGTGGCCTTCTTTGAAAATGACCCTTCTGAAGGGTTTTTTTTTGACCAAGTGCCCTCTGCAAGGGCACTTGTCCTTCAAGAGGCTTCTTTGAACTTTTGCATTTGAACCACTCCTTTAAACCGTTTGAGTGAACCACTTGGTTGAACCAAGTTGTTAAACCATTTGATTGAACCAAACATTAAACTGCTCCATTAAACCACTTCGTTGAACCAAGGCAATGAACCAACCAGTGATGAATTAAAAACATTGAACTGCTTGGTTGAACCAAATGTTGAACCAAGATTTGAACCAAAATGGTTCAAGTCGATGGTTCAAGCTGATGAACCATTTGAATGAACCAAGTCTTTGAACCAAGTGGATGAATTGAGCATTGAAACACTTGATTGAACCTACTTTTGAACCATTTATTTGAACCAACCATTGAACCAAGCTTTGGTTCAACAGTTCAAATGAAGCCTTGAACCGATTGATGAACAATTTTATTGAACTAAAGGATGAACCAAAGCATTTAACCTTTTGAACTTTGAACTCGTTGAGCCTTTGAACCAAAGTGGTTCAATGGTTCAACGGTTCAAGCCTTCTTTGCTTAGATGCTTGCCGATGGAGATTTTTGATTGAACCAAGCCACTGAACCAATCCTGAAAATGACCAAGTGTTAGGAACTAATTATTTTGGTCGAACCCACCTACAGAAGTCTTTGAACCTATAGAAATGAACCTACCTATAGAGTTCATAGATTCAATCCTATAGAGTCTGTAGATTCAA
>JARHVA010004197.1:1637500-1660877 GCA_037957365.1 Torreya grandis
AACTCATTAACATACCCAAATAATTATAATAACTTCACTCAGACAATAATGGTTCAATAACAATTCTACAACTTGCTCACTCAAAACTGCTAGAATACTCAAAATCACAATCATTAAGAATTAGAATTCAAACACTTATGTAGACACTTTCATTGAATCTTGTTTCTTTAAAATTATCCTATGACATATTCATATCATCCTAAAATTAAATACTCATAAGGTTTAATGGAAAATGTCAGTCTTATAAACCAATTCCTTAACTTATAATCTCACAGTCTAATCCTAAATAAACCCATTTTGTGAACACATTTTTTTCACTTAAAATTACATAAAATTATAGAAAGCATGATCATGACTTAAAATTAATTAATAAAAACTAATTTTAATTTTTCTCATCAATCTTATACTTAAATAAAACTTTTCATCACTTGCAAGTTGCTTACACATAACTACCAAGACTATCAAAAAACACAATCATGAAACATTGACTGTCAACACCTATATGAGAGATCTAAAAGACTTAAGATACATGAACATGATTATCTAACATTTATAGACCATATTAAAATAGAAAATCAATATGGTATAATGTCAAATATTGGTCTTGTAGACCAATGTTTTGACCTCTCTCTCCACAGTCACACAAGAACTAGATAAACCATTCTGGCTTCAACTTTTCAACCACTTTCACTGAATATCAAACCTTATACAAAGAATTTATAGGACATTAAAATATAGATAAACACCACCATGCACTCCAATTCATCACTCCTTGAAATCACATCAAAAACCACCTTTTCACACTACCTAGGTTTTGTACTATTCTTCTTCATTAGGCCTACTAGTGACTAGCCAACTTGGAACACTAGAGTTGCACACCTAAACCCTCAAATATTTCTATAAACCTTCATGGACATAAATTATGTCTCAAGATTCATCTTCCATCAATTTTCATACTCTTGTTTGGTCAAATCTGATTGCTATAGTAAATCTCTAAGAAATTATCACTTTCTTGTAAGGTCTATTCAGACACCTAAAAAACTTAATCACACCTAGAGGTGCAAAGAGAGTTTAATAAAACCTCAAATAAATAATATATCCATACCAATCTATCAAGAGCACTTTTGATTAGTAGTTTCAACATTAGGTACTTATTAGGGTTCTAAAAGAGTTTAAACCTATTTCCATTCTTAACAATCATTCATAAATCATAACCCATCAATACAAAAAAAAAATGCTTAAAATTTTGAGATATGACCCTTCTCCATATAAGATTAATATTTTAGGTTCCCATTAAGAGGTTTGAAAAGATAAAAACACACAATAAAATGCTTCTTGAGTTGGGAACCCTGCATTATGCACACTCAAAAGACTTCCAAACACATTTTCAAGACTTTTCCTTTAAACCATGACCTAAAATTTGGTCAAAATACTTTAAAAAACATGAAATACTTTTAAAAACACTCACCTATCCATACTTTCCTTGGAAACAAAACCTCATATCCCATTAGGCCATACTCTATCTACATCATGGTCTCCATTCTACTTTAGACTTGGAAACACACATTCATGCCACTATCAGTACACTTTATACCTCATATACATACTTAAGAAAAATCATAAAACCTCTCATTCCTCTTTATATCCATCTTACCAAGTCACCATACTCATACCTTCTCACAAGGTTTAGACTAGGCTTCTCAAGATACCTTATACCTAAGAACTAGTATTCAAACATTCTTACCTCAATGATATCAAACATGAAAACTATTTAAATATCACTATCATACCATTTCAATAATATCTTTCATGATTAAAAATTTCCATACATCCTTCACATGCCTTGATATCAGATCATGATATCTCATTAGGCCAAGCAAGGTCTAAGACTAGTCTAGTTGCATACTTGGACTAAAGGTCTTACCCCTATAGGTTCACCTTGGAACTCTCATTAATGCCTCTACACCTTGATCACATGTCTTAAATTCTCCTCAAATAATTTAATACCTTTAAACATCCCTCTATACATATGTCTTCATGCTCACCATGAATATATCTCTTCATTATATGACTATAATTACTATGCACTGTACCTTCCATGCTTGACTTGCACCAATGATATGAGACATTATTTGTCTTTAAATTCCATTTAAAAATGACTTGGCCACATCACATACTATTAATATTAACTTGATCACCTTGTCACATTTCACACTATTAAGAACACTCTTTTATCTCATGACCACACTCATGGCAACACTTTCTTCCATGAATAACCTCACTCATGACAACTCTTCCATGTACCTAATCACTACCCACTAAACTAACCTACTTTTCATCAACCTCAGTTGTCATGATTACATTTTATCTTATAATAATAATACTCACTATATTGTAATAATAAATCATCATACACATACCTCAAAGCTTACTTGACCATGCACCTTCACAAGAACCTTTGACATCAATGCCAAGAATAAATGGTAATGCTCAATAGATATTTGGGGTGGACATGTGGTACAAGATCATTAATTTTATATTCCACATCACTACTCATGTCATCTCCTTTGAATCCCTAGTTTTATATATGTTGTGGGCCTATAAATTGGCACACATGGTAGCTTCTCATTTGTCTACTAACTATGCCCATGATTATACACTTAAGGGCCTACACATCCATGTGGTGGGCCTCCATTGGTACTTGGGTTTTATATCTTCGTACACTTCACTCAGCTATGAGTCTTTGGGACTTTTTATATACTTTCATTCATTACTTTTGTTTTAAACTTGTTGTAATGTTTGCTTTCATAAATTGGTCTTCTAAACTTTTGTTCAGGCCAAAAATTTTGATTAGGATTTACAACATTTTTTATAAATACATGAGCACGTAAAAAATTCTTTTGAAGTTTTCTTCAGGATTTTTGTATGATTTTTGACCTTTGTTCAGAATTAGTCCTTACAAGATTTATCTTTGCAAAAGTTCCAACTAGTTTAAATCAATTTTCTCAAAGACCTAAATACTCTAAAAATATTGAGTAAATTCGTTCAAAATTTTGATGTTGAAAATCATGTCTAGGAATTAGTCTTTAAAACTTTTGTTAGATCAAAAGTTCCAACTAGTCTTTCCCATAACTTGCCTTCACAAAAATTGTTAATGAGATCTTGCATAAAATATATAACAATCCTCATGAAAGTGAGTCCTTCTCTCTTAATTTTAACTTTTTTATTGGAGTATTTTCAAAAAAACTATTATAAAGACCTAAGCCATCATGAAAATTATCATTTCAATAATTATTTTGAATATCCATGACACACTTTTTTTTTAATATTAAAACACTTAGAAAATTTTTGTGAAGTCTTTGGGATTTATGTATACTTTCCTTTGTGAAAAATATCTAACTCATTTTTTGATAAAGAACATGAAACCAACATTAAAAACCTAATAAGTATTTTGATTTTTTGATTTATCCATTTCATCAAACTTTGACTAAACTTTGAGAAGCCTCTAGGTGATCTTGAATCCCTAAATTGATATTTGGATGTTGCTCTTCCATGGTGACAAAAAATGGTCATCAATTATATCATTTCTAAGGATAGAAATTTTTTGAATCTAAAAAATATCAAATTAATTCAATAGTGTCATACTCCTACTAATATACATGAAGTGTGTAGTTTCATAGGCTTGGCTAGTTATTACTTTAGGTTTATGGATAACTTTTTAAGCATAGCTAACCTAATAAATTATTTATAGCATAAAGAAAAAAAGTTTTTGGACACCCCTTTATAAAGAGGCATTTAAAAATATCAAGGAATTATTTACTATAACACCTATACTTTTCATTCCTTACCCAAATGGTAATTTTAGGGTTTGGATAGATGCTTCCAAGGAAGGTCTTGTACCCTATCTCACTCACAAACACACACACACACACACACACACACACACACACACACACACACACACACACACACACACACACACACACACACACACACACACACACACACACACACACACACACACACACACACACACACACACACACACACACACACACAAACACACACACACACACACACACACCATTTTAAAATTTTCAACTAGGGCTCACTATTAATTCAACATTATTTTTAGGTGTTCTAAAAAATAAGTATATGATACATAAGTTTGAAAACATGAGGTCAATTAATTTATCCAATTCTTAAAAAATTGTTTGACTATATTGGTTTTTAATTGTTTGCTTAATGTAATCCATAGGTTTCATCTCATGGTGTACATGATATTTTCAAAGATGTAAAGGAATAAAAGTTGTATCTAATCTACACTATGCTTCAATAGTCACCTTGATTTTCTTTTAAGTTCTTACTTTTGGGTTTTTAATTTATGATTTGAATGGATAATCAAACTGATATGTTATCATGTTTAGTAGGTTCTTTATCATTATCATGTTTTACAAAAATTATTTCATACTTAGGAATTTTTTATACCATCCTAGAGTTCACCCTTTCCAAGTGGCATATTTTCACTAATCCAAAGCTATAAGTTAAAATTATAAATCACCTAGTCTCCTAGAGGTGATGTGAGTATAATTACTAGTATAGATGATCTTGGGAAAACAAGTCACCAAGATCCATCCATGTGTCATCATTCTACTCATTTGGCCTCCTAGAGGTGATGTTAGCTAAGCCATTATATGGATACTTCTAGGTAAGAGGATCATCAAGATCCATCCACATGTCAACATCCTACTAATCCAGAGGTGACATCATCATGGACCCTTGTACAAACACTTTTGAGTGATTGGATCACTAGGAGCCACCCATGTGTCATTGTCCCACTAACCCAAAGGTGACATCAACATGGACCCTTATATGGATACTTTTGGGTGAGTGGATCACTGATATTCATCCACTTGTCACCATACTATTAATTTTTGGCTCTAAAAAATAAAATTAAAGTAGATCACACTTCTACCACGAATAAATTAGTGACATACAAACACATGTACTCCAAATCCACATATGCAAACATTGAAGACACCATTGTTAGGTTTTATATATAAAAAAATAAACTTTTATCATATTAAGATGATTAAGCATATGGTAATATACGAAATAATCCACATTAAATTAAAAAATATGTGGAAGTCATTTTTTTATGAATTTCAAATGAAGAGACTAGGCAGATAAAAGTAGCCAAAGTCATTCAAGCCATTAATTTGAATGAATACATGAATTGATGCTTTAATTTATCATATTATAAAACTAAATACACATATTTTGAATTGTAAAATCCATTTAATTACATTTATTTCAAACATCCAAGTGCCCATTATGAATCCATAGCTCTCTCATAATGAATAAATTTATAATTTTTCATAGAGCAAAGAATTTTCAAACTAAATATTCAATGGTAGCCATGACTTGCATTACAATTCCCTATACATACTCTATTTTAGGGTTAAATGAATTCATAGATACAACTTTTGATTCAACAACCATAAAACACAAATTTAAACATTATTCTACCATTTGGGATGTGATCGACGTATCCAAGCCATACAAAGTTGATGACCAACTATCTATCTTCACACAAAGATACATAAATGATGTGATGGAAATCAAATCAATGGGTCTCCAAAACACAATAACCAAGCTTGAGGTAATGCCATGCATAGGCCTCTTGTTTGATATATTTATGAATGGCAAAAATATAGAAAGATACTAAACCTAAGAAAAACACCATCTAAATATATTAGTGGCAATGCCTTTAAGAATTACTATAGACTTCTAGTTCTTGAGATGTCATACAAGAAGGATATGATGAGCACATGGTTTCTAAAAAATAATTTTAGTATCAAATTATAGGAATAGGCTGATAACCCATGCAAATTTTAGTATAAGGCCCCACCTCCACCATCCTATTGTTGTCTTTAAGCTAGAGGTAAGAATTATGAAGGCCCTTTTAAATATATTGTATGGTTTTTAAACCATTACATATGTTAATGAGATATGGGTCCCTCTACTTGACTTGATTCTGACATTTAATAAGGTCATACAAATTGGAGAGATCATTATCTCCAACATGATTATAAAAATCAACAATACTAGAAGTTTTCTAGATGGAAATTTCTACATGATAACATACGTAGTGGATGCCATAACTATAATGATCCACACACTAAATTAGGAACCATAAAAACCATCCATATAATATCCTCAAAATAACATATGTGATGAATTTAACATTCTCCATATCCATAGGTTTATTAAAAACATGAAGAGATTGAATGAAACCTTTCACCCTATGATCTATTAGGAAATTTATGAAAAGAATATGCCTATATTGTCTAATCAAATAAAGAAATCTATTTGTAAAATGAGTGATTATTAGTTATACCCAGAGTGAAAAATAATCATAATATAAGGTAATAGGGAAAAACCATTATACCTACCAAGGATTATGTTAGATAAAGCGACTGAGAAAAAAATTGATACTCAATTGCAAGAGAGTGTTGACATGGGGCTAAGGAAAGAAAAACAAGAAACTATCCATCCCAACCTTCTTAGTATTAATATAATACATAAGGTGGGAAAACCTAAAAATTATTGGGAAAATTAAGACATGCTATGGATTTAAATGGGCACCCTATTAGCAGTGGGACCATAGAGGGAATGTCAGGGCACACCTTAATAAACATGAAATAAAAATTTGGATAAACTATAGACACTAGGCATATGATCATGACAAAAAATTTATGAATGTTAAATATTACTTTGTGGTGGATATTAATATGCATAGATCTAACATATATATGATTGTGACATAGAGGATACAATATGATCTTACTATCACCAAAGAGGATGCCAAAAGGAATGAAAAGTAAGAATTAGTTTCCAAACCCATTCAAGGACCCCCTCCTTAGGTGAAATAAAAAATACAAGAAGTTGTCCTATCTACACTATCTCATACGTGAGAGAGAGAGAGAGAGAGAGAGAGAGAGAGAGAGAGAGAGAGAGAGAGAGAGAGAGAGAGAGAGAGAGAGAGAGAGAGAGAGAGAGAGAGAGAGAGAGAGAGAGAGAGAGAGAGAGAGAGAGAGAGAGAGATCCAACATCTCCTTCACACACAATTGTTGATGCCTCTCCATAGCACAGAGTTGAAGAAGAAAGGCCTACAAGTTCTAGTGGAGAAGATAATATATTTTCCATGTTGACTTTACCTCCATTGACTATTAAAAAATAGGTAACTCCTTTATTTATATCTTAGGTTCATTTTACTTCTTTTTCTTTGACACCACCAACACTAGTATCCTAGCCAACTGGTCATCCCACTTCACCACCCATCATTATTATAATATTAACTACTCTTTTCATCCTATAATCACCTACAATAACCATTCCCTCATTTTCTACTCCACTTCATAATGGGGAAACCTATAATATTTATAAAATAATACTCACCTATACAAGGATGTCTAAGAACCCACTTATTTATCCCAAAAATGTGGAAGTGAAATAAGAGTATGCATAAGTTCCTAAAGAGAGGAAGAGTAGAAGGGGTATAAGAATATCAAAACCTATCATATTTTATTATAATGATGAAGAATATAAAAGGTGGAAAGTTGAAGATGAATTTATATCAAGGCTTAATAATAAAGAATCATGTTTAATTAATGAGACAACTAAATCAAATGAGGAAGATGAGTAGATATAGCAGGAAAGCACTCAATCGAGGATAGATTTGATATATGAATCTGAAGAAGTTAGAAAAGGAGATGGTAGCTCAATTACTATTGAATTATTAGATAAAGAGGGAGATGAAGAGGGATAGGCAAAATTAGAACTACAATCCAAAATTACACCTCCAAGTTATCCATATTTAGCCACTAAAAAAATAGCACTCCATATATCCCTCCTTTTAATTTAATTCCTCTAAGTCCCCATTCTTTGACCAATTATTCAATTTATGAAATAACTATTAGTGGAATAGATTCTTTACATCATATGGGTCCAATAACCCTATTAGAGGTAGAATAACTGAGAGGGGGGTGAATTAGTGATCCCAAATAATCTAGCTTCAATTTTGATCTTTAAAAATACTTAACTAGTTAACATAAGCATTCATGAAGCATAGATATCATTCATATCAATAATCAAGAGAGATAATGTAAGATCAATCACATAACACAAGACAAATGTGGGAAAACCTCTTGGGGAATAAAACCCACTAGAACTAGTAAATTGAACAATTCCTTATAATAACTAGATCTAATTTAGACCAAATTCAACTAATCAAGGAACTACAATCCCTATTTAGTGAGACTTCAATCCCATAAAATGATCCCACACCTATCTAATTGAGCTACAATAACAACCAAAACTTTTAGTAAGTTTTTCCTTGTAAGGAGGCTATAACCACCTTAGATGTTGAGCACCCACAACAACACCTATGAAACACTTCCACCTATAAATTTATATATAAAATATCTGATGATGGACCTCAGATAATCACCCTTCACATTTGATCACATTTTAAATAGTAAGCACACTATTTTATCAATAAAATTATGACCAAAAAGTCATACCAATAGTCATCAATTTGTTATTCTCTTCAACACATCATCAAGACACTCTACCCCTCATTCATTCCACAAAACACACACACAAGCTTCTTTGCTATCTCTCCTTAGTCTCTCATGTTTACAAGTCTAGAACCCAACATCTTTGGTTCTATTATTTATAGAGAAATATTGATCATCACTACCTTAGTCAACCATTAGAAATGTCTTAACCCTTAATACATCTATCATACAAATATAAGGCTCAATAAAATCTACATAGGTTGACCATAGCATCTATGGGTCACCCTTAAGTAACTACACCTTTTAAATAAGGAACTTGTAATTTTTATAGGTCTCATAGAGACCTATTCACCCATATAGCTCACCCTCAACAAAAAAATGAACATTGGGCCTCTTCCAATTACATATGTCCACTACTTATGTCCCCTAAGACATCCTCAAATGATCAAAACCATTAGGTTTCCTCTATGTATGCTCAAAAAACTCAAACACATACCTTATGCACATAATCACCAAGAATGAACATACAATACATTTATTAAGCATTATTCATACTCAATATATATTTAACATACCTCCAAAATATACATAGAGGACCCTCATGGAGTCTACAATAATACCTAATTTCTAATTCATCATGAGACATCAAAACAATAATAATACAAGCTCGAATACATCTTGGGTCACTTGTAGAACATGCAAAAATACACAATCAAATTCTAGGATTGATATCTTTGTTTGCACATAATTATAGACATTCAAATCAAATTCAATGGATGCACCATGGAGTCCTCTACCACTTTTATTTTTATTGTATGAGAAAATTTATCCTCTATCAAAAGATATGGTCCAAAAACTAGACGTTAGTTATTTTCCTTTGCAAATTCAAATATTCAAATGCAAATGGTCACAATTAACCTTTGAACACAATGCTCAAATCTCATGAAATCTTAGCTTAGGATCAATCTCACTCCATTGATCTTGTCTGAGATTTAATGTATATACTACCAAATCCAAATATTAAATTTATATTACTTTGACCTCATGTCATGCCATCTCAAAATGTTAACTTAATACACTCTGTTAATCTCTTTAGATCAACAAGGACTTTATCAATCAACACTCATTATTGATCAAACTATATGATCATCTATCAGCCATTGGATCAAGATATTATAACTTTAATTATACATTAAACATTATTCACCTATCCTCATCTCTCTTCCTCCTGACTCCTTGGATAACTTGCATACCACTGATATTTTTCAATATTTAACACCATCCAGAATAGATTGCCATACATCAAACCCTAGGGACATAATGTAAGTCTTCATCCTAGCACTCCAAAAATTATAATTGGATCTATTAAACATTGATACTTTATTAGGAGATAAAACACCTTGGACATTTTTATTTACCATTATACCTTGGGTCACCTTCAAGTTCTCAAGATTTTACCAAAGGACCTTACTCTAATACCAATTATTAGAGGTACAATCACTGAGAGGGGGTGGAGGGTGAATTAGTGAGCCCACATAATCCAAATTCAATTATAATATTTACAAATACTTAACCAGTTAACACAAGAATTCATGAAGCATACATATCATTCATAGCAATAAGCAAGAGAGACAATGCAAGATCAATCGCATAACATAGGACAAACATGGGAAACCCTCTTGGGGAATAAAAAACACATGAACCAAAAAAATTTAATACTATCTTATAATGACAAATCTAATTTAGACCAACTATAATTTGCCAAGGAACTACAATCCCTATTTAGTGAGACTCTAATCCCACAAGGTTCTACCACACCTATCTAGTTGAGTTGTAAAAACAACCAAAACTTTTAGTAATGTTTTGCTTACAAGGAGGATACAACCACCTTATATGTTGAGAAGCCATAACAAAACCTATGGAAAACTTCCACCTCTAAACTAATTTCAATAACACCTAATGATAAACCTCAGCTAATCACTATTCACCTTTGCTCACATTTCAAATAGGAAGTGCACTATTCTCTCAATATAATTATGACCAACAAGTCATACCAATAGTCCTAAATATATTCTACTCTTCAACACATCATCAAGGCACTATACCCCTCCTTCTCTCCAAAAAACACATGCATAAGTATCTCTTCTATCACTCCTTAGTCTCTCACTTTTACAAGTCTATAACCCAACATCTTTGGTTCTACTATTTATAGAGCAATATTGATCAACACTACCTTGGTCATCCATTAGGCATGTCTTAACCCTTAAGACATATATCATATGAAGATAAGGATCAATACAATATACATATGTCATCCATAACATCTATGGGTCACCCTTGAGAAAATACACCTTTAAAACAAGGCACTTGTAGCTCTTATAGTTCTCATGGAGACCTATTCACCCATATAGCTCACCCTCAAGAAAAACATGAACATAGGACCACTTCCAATTACATAGTTTCACTCCTTATTTCCCCTAGGGACAATAATTATCATAACCATATAACCATCTCCCCTTGACTCACTCCCACATGGTAATGGTGATCTCATCAAACTATCTACTCAAATTTTCTACCACTAGACCCAAAATGTCTAGATGAGAGCTATGATTAATCAGATGGATTCTAGTTATGCACACAAGATCTCAAAGCATGGATCACATCTTATATGACCCCTTACACACACTCAAACCTCCATACTCATTATTTATCCTTTAAAGCTATGTTAATACTGAAGATCAACCAATCATCCTTCAAGTTTACAAGAAAAAATACATTGCATACTTTGTCATACAAGAACAAGCATATTGCACATTTTTTAATTTTCATATAGACTAATAAATCACTTCATCCACTCATCAAATAAAATTAATGACACCACTATGACATCATCAATATAACTCTCTAATAATCTCCCCATTTTTCAATTATGTCAACACCCATCAATATAGCAATATATAGCTCACCTTCTCTCTTCAAAACATTCCTACAATAAGAAATTTATCCCTAACAGGAACTTTCTCCCCCTTTGACATAATGATAAATTGGGAAAAAACTAATCTTGAGGACCTAAAAATACTATCAAAATAGGAAAATGCCATCTTAGAAAGATGATACAAACTCCCCCTTACCTTGAGCCAACTTCTGCTTGTCTCAACAACCTGCTATTGCTCCATGCCAACACTCTCTTCAATCAATCACTAAAACCAATGAAGAAATAACACAAAAAATAACTAAAATCTGATATATCTTACCAATCAACATCTAAGAGGGACTCCCCCTAATACCATTGAGAAATTTCACCTTTTGAGCATCTTCATATCTCCACACACCATGAAGAACCACCATGAAGGCTTACTAGCCTTCTTTCTCAAGAAACTTCCATGACCACCAAATCTGTACCTAAACTATAAAAAAAATAGGAAACATGTACTAAACCAACCTAATAACATACCTTTAGATACTCATACCTTGCTCTTTTGAAGAAACTAATCAAAAATCACTCTTCTTCAAACAAAGCCTTTCTAGCCTCCTTATAGCCCTACCTAAAACTTGAAAAGAAACTTAATATCTGGAGCACTTTCATATTCCCCCTCAATCACACCCATTTTCAACATGAAGATCATCTTCTAAAACATACTCCATTCACAAACCTACTAGCTAATTAGCCCTCTAAAAATGGAAAAACTTGAATAATTTGAGAACCAAAAAACTGAAAATCTCTATGAATCTTGATTTTACCACCCATTTGGACCATTAAAAAAATTAATAATCCTATAACCTCAACTCATAAGGAAAACTACTTTTCTAGTAAAGCCCAAAACCCTAGAAACTCAAAGCAAATAGGGTCATTAAACCTCCTTCTGATCAACACACATCTCTAAAAATTCTTACACACTTGGAGACACCAATCACACACTTATTAAAACCTCAAAAAAACCTAGATCACACTATAAATAAATTCATAAACCTTTCTGAGAACCAAACACTTCTTGATAAAATATCGAACTCATTAAGTCATCTAGAACTACCTAATTTGACTCTATACTATATCTCCTTCACAAACCTATGAAATAGGCTCATGAACTTATTGATCCCTCTTAGAAAAAGACATTATATAATTTTCATTATCATCTTGAGAACCTTCAATCTGACCCTATATACTATTCCAACTAAAAAACATTACAGTAACACCTACTTTTCCACTTGAAAGGAGTCTCTTAAGAAGCTTAGATAAAGACATCTTCTATACCTCAAGGATATAAAACAACAAAAAATCCTCATCTTCCATCTCCTCTTTTCTCATGTAATATTTTTATTTCTTATTTGGCTTTGGAGAAACAATTTCTTCATCTACTACAACATTCTCTTTTTCTTCTATGATTGAATTGGCAAAATATGGAGACAACATAGATTCATTACATACCTTTTCATCTAAAGAATATTCCTTGTAGCTTATAAAATCATCATTAGGTATATAAAATTGATGTTATTTACATGATACATTCTAAAAAATAGGAATAAATTCACTTGGATCCATACATACCTCAGGACTAGTCTCAATTAGTACCTTATTCCTCTCCTTGATCTTAGTCTCTTCATTCTTAATATGAGAAGATAATGATATCTCTTGGGACTATTAAACTTTAGAATCATTCTCCACCATAGAAAATATATTACTTGGACCTACAGTCTCATCAAGACTCACACTTTTCACTTTTGGCTTACATGTGTTAACTTACCTTCTTTCTTGAACTCTAGGATCCTGATTAAATCTACGTTGCCTTGTATGCCTTTTCTTGTAGAACCTAATAATGTGACCTCTCTATTCATAATTATAACACATCATATCATTTACAAGAAATCTATCTTACCTAACCTTATTTAGATATAAATTTTTAGTGTGTCCTACGTCATGAAAAACAAAATAACCTCCCCCTTTTGAAGAGGACTCACCTTATCTAATCTTATGTGGAAAATGGTATGCAAAGTGTCCCACATCAAGATAGTTAAAGCACTTGATTCTATTCACATCTTTTGACTGATAAACCCAATTATAGTCTCATGCAAATTCATTTATAATAGGTATTTTGTAGTTTCTATCCTAATGACCAAATTGACTACATGTATAATAATGACCATTCAATCTTATATACCTCATGACATTTGGCTATTTTATTTAACTTGTCTTTATTATACCAGTACCTTCAGTCCTTGTCTAATGGTTTTCCTTCAAAGTATGATTATCTTGGTTCACATTAGTCTTCATTTTGTCTTGAGTTATAGTCTTTTGTTCTTCTTCATATCTAAGACCAGTTCTATCACTAACATGCTTTTAACCACTCATAATACTATCTAGATCACATATGCTTTTATCAAATCTCACAAATGTCTTCACCTTACTAGCTATCTCTTCTATCTTAGATTTCAAAGATTCATTTTTAGAAACATACCTTGAACATTCATCTTCTTTAGATTTTAGGATTGTAGATAGAATCTCCAATTGACAATTGAGATGCTTGATCATATCTTCATGCTCCTTGGCATATTCATTAAATCTTTCCTTATACATAATAAATTTATCCTCATATACGTTGAGCTTACATTTCATCTTCTTATTGATCTTCTTCTCAATCTTTAGTTCTTCAAGAGCATTAATCAAAATAATCTCACAGTCCATCTCATCTTCATCATCATCATCTGAATCTCTCCAAGTAGACTCCTTTTTATATGAGTAAATTCCTTCCTCAACCATGAATATAAGTTCATATTTAGTATAACCATCATATTTATGACCATATTTTAAGTCACTATCTTCACTCTCATCTGATGAATTTCAATCATCTTTGGTGTAAAGATTCTTCTTATCATTAAGTGATCTCTTCTTATTGTTATACTTTCTAAATGATTTCTTCTTGTATGTCTTCTTATCTTCATATTTTCCTTCATCAATATATTCATCAACTTTCTTCTCTCCATAGTTAAAACATTTGAATGGTAGTTTACCCTTATACTTTCTTGAGCCAATGTTGAATTTATTAGTAATCAAAGAAATTAGTTCATCATCATCAATGTCGGATATGTCATCCTCTTTAGATCTATTACCTTGAAACATATTTTAAGGTTTCATCTCTATCTTGAATTCAACTTCCTTCTTTGGTGGTGTATCATCATTCTTCATCATCTCATAGGCAGTAAGAGTGACATGTAATTGATCCATCTTAAACTGAGTAAGCCCATGACTCTCTTCTATAGCAAGTACTTTCAGATCAAACTTTGGGGAAAGAGACCTTAATACCTTTTGGATAATAGTAGTCTATTCAAGATTATCTCTAAGACCTCTGATTATGTTCATAATACCATAAAATCTTTGTAGAAAGGATGCCACAAAATATTCTTCAATCATCTTGAGACTTTCAAATTTCCTTCTATGAGTCTGCAACTTAATAAGCTTAACCTCTAAACCTCCTTCAAAAATAGTATTCAATTTATCACATATTTTCTTGGTAGTTGTGAAATGAATTAATTTAGTGAACTCAATTTTTGTAAGACCACAAGTGATGGCATTTATTGCCTTAGATTTTTTCTCAAATAGTGTCTTGTCTACAAAACTAGATGGAGGAATAATAGTAGTATAACCATCTGAAATAGATTGCCATACATCAAAACCTAGGGACATAATGTAGGTGTTCATCCTAGTACTCCAAAAATGATAATTGGATCCATTTAACATCATTTATTTCTTGGTAGAGAAACCACCTTGCACATTTTGACTTGCCATTATACCTTGGATCACCTTCAAGTTGTCAAGATTTTACCAAAGGACTTTGCTCTGATACTAATTGTTATAGGTATAATCACTAAGAGGGGGGGTGAATCAGTGAGCCCAAAGAATCCAACTTCAATTATAATATTTACAAAGACTTAACCAGTTAACATAAGCATTCATGAAGCATACATATCATTCATAACAATAATCAAGAGAGAGAATGCAAGATTGATCACATAACACATGACAAACGTGAGAAACCTTCTTGGGGAATAAAACCCACTGGAACCAATAAATATACTACTATCATCTAATAACCAAATCCAATTTAGAATAGTTGTAATTGATCAAGGAACTATAATCCCTATTTAGTGAGACTCCAATCCCACAAGGTGCTACCACACCTATCTAGTTGAGCTGCAACAATAACTAGACCTTTTAGCAAGTTTTACCTTACAAGGAGGCTATAACCACCTTAGATGTTGATAATCCACAATAAAACCTATGATAAAATTTCACCTCTAAAGTGATGTCAACAACACTTAATGATGGACCTCAGCTAATCACTCTTTACCTTCACTCACATTTCAAATAATAAAGACACTATTATCTCAATAAAATTATGACCAAAAATTCGTACCAATAGTCTATAATCTATTATGCTCTTTAAAACATACTCAAGGCATTGTACCCCTCCTTCACTCCATAAAACACACACATAAATCTCTCTACTATCTCTCCTTAGTCTCTCACTTTTACAAGTCTAGAACCCAACATATTTGGTTCTAGTATTTATAGATAAATATTGATCAACACTACCTTGGTCAGCCATTAGGCACATCTTAACATTTAATACATATATCATATGAAGACAAGGCTAAATAAAATATACATAGGTCATCCATAGCATCTATGGGTCACCCTTAAGCAACTACACCTTTTAAATAAGTCACTTGTAATTCTTATAGGTCTCATGGAGACCTATTCACCTGTATAGCTCACCCTTAACAAAAACATGAACACAAGACCACTTCTAATTCCATAAATCCACTGCTTATGTCCCTTAGGACATCCTCAAATGATCATATCCAACTTATCTTACCTCTATGTATGCTCAAACAACTCAAACATAGACCTTATGTACACAGTCACTAAGAACTAACATACATTCAATTTCTTAAGCATTGTTCATACTCAAGATAGATAAAACACAACTATAAAATCTACACATAGTACCTTCATGGAATCTACAATAATACCTAATTTATAATTAATCATGAGACATCAAAAAAATAATAATACAATCTCAAATATCCATCTTGGGTCACTTGTAGAACATGCATGAATACATAGTTAGCTTTGAGGCTCAATATCTTTGTTTTCACACACTTTTAGATATTTAAATTAGGTCCAATAGATGATCCATGGAGTCCTCTATCAATTTTTATTTTAACACATGAGAAAATTCATCTTGTATCATAAAATATGGGCTAAAAACCAAACACTAGCTATTTTCCTTTGTAAATTCAAATATTCAAATGCAAACAATCACAATTAACCTTTGAACACAATGCTCAAATCTTGTGGACTCTCAGATCAAGATAAATCTCACTCCATCAATCTTGTTATAAATTTAATTTATATACCTATAAATACAAATGTTAAAATTTTATTAATTTGACCTCATCTCATGTCATATAAAAATGTTGACTTAATATCCTCCATTGATCTCTATAGATCAATAAGGTCTTTATCGATCAACACTCATTGTTGATCAAACTGTACGATTGTCCATCAATCATTAGATCAAGATCATGTACCTTTTCTTAGACATAAACATCATGTAGTTTTCCTCATCTCACTACCTCCTTACTCCTTGGATCACTTGTGCACCATTGATCTTGTTCAAGATTTAACCCCTTCAAAAATGACTAAGTATGGGGACCCTATCAATATGCATGAGTATCCATTTTTGCACCTGAATAAATTCTTATGTGTTTACCCACAAGATCTCAAATTTATAATAGATGATATCCTTCCATAGGATAATCTAACCATATGACCCACTACTCTTGGAACTCTTGTGAATGCAATATATAACACCATTAAAGTGCCTTCTCATAAAAATTTTTCACAGAGCCAACCATGTCCAAATCTACCTAAGAGGCTAACTTTTATCATCTATAACTTCTGATGTGTTTTAATGTATGAACTCAAACTTAGTGAAAAACATCTCTGCTCAAATATAAACAAACCCATATAATCATATTATCTTGACACCTTCACATGTGTAGTATATAACACTGTCAACATGCTCACTCGGCTCCTTCTACCACTCTACAAAATTGTCTAAGTATGAGAAAACATAATCAATCTGCTTAGGAACCCAACTTTACAAATGCATATCTTTTTATGCACTTGATCACATGATTTAGAAATTAGTGAAAATAAACTAGGTCCAAAAATAAAAAAATCAATATGATCACTTTCTCCTAAAATGTGCACACATGTGAACATTGACCTCATCAACATTATTACTCATCTTTTTCTACCCATTTTACAAATTTGGCTAAGTATGGGAAAATAGTGAAATCTATCTTAGAATCCAAATTTACACCCTCATATCTTTGACCATGATTTTATGCATGAATTAAGATATGGCACATAACAAATAGGGACTATATTGATCAAAATCATATGACCAACTCCCTTGATTCATTCCCATGTGGCAATGGTGAAGCCATCAAACTGTCTACTTAGATTTTTTGCCACTGTTCGCAAAATGTATAAATGATAATTATGATCAACTAGATGAGCACACAAGCTCTCAAATCATGGATCACTTATTATAGGACCCTATGCATAAGATCAAACCTCCATACTCATCCTTGATCCTTTCAAGATATGTCAATACTGAAGATCAACCAATCATCCTTCAAGCATACAAGAACAAATACATTCCACACTTTGTCATACAAGAGAAGACATATTTCACATTTTATCATTTTTATATAGACTACAAAATAACTTCATCCACTCACCAAATAACTTCCATAACACCTCCATGACATCATCATGACAACTATCCAACAAACCCAACTTGAGGCTTCCACACTACCCATTTTTTATAACATAGCCTAGTCTATTGATATATAATCCATGGCTATTATTACTATGAATTTTGTGGTTTCATATACCTATATTAATATCTAATTTCAAAATATACAAAACACCCTTGTGACCTATTCATGTTTTAGTGGAACTAGTCCTCAGTCTATTGGGCCTAGCATAGGGGTACATTTTGAAAAATTAATATCTACCTCCATTTTTTTCCACACTAACAAATCCTCATAGGATGATCACCCAAATAAATATGCATATTATCCAATCCACTAAGTTATACTCTCTAGTAGTCTCAGTTAGTAAAGAGATAGGGAAGGCTAAATACATAACTGATACACTAGTCTAAAGGTAGGTTACCAACTAGAGGAAATCAATATCACCTTTTATTAACATAGGGACATATTCCCCCATGACTATGTTACCCCCATGGTCATCCATTTAAATTTCTTAAAATTATCTAACATAATTAGTACATATTTTAAAACAAACATAAAAATTAGTTACACTGAATATTCATTCATGCATCAAACAACTATAGTAGAAGGAAGAGACAAAGAGGTAAGACTTAGAGATAATTGAGTAACCTATAGTTAAATACCATTTTGATAGGCTAATAGTACTTTGAAAAAATTCAATAGGAATATTTTGGTTGTTGAGGGTCAATAGATAGAATTAGAGTAGAGAGAAGATATATTCTCTCTAACTAAGAGAAGGAAGTTGAACCTTTTAGACCCTAATGGAATCAAGAAAGATCCTTACAATTTTATAGATGAAATCGGGGGAGTTATATATGATATATTCAAAAAATTTGATCAATAAGCATAGAATTAGCTAGAGGTTAGCACCATCTATGATCCAAAGGAGTTAGTGGATAGTTTATAGGGGATAGCAAGGAAGTTTTTTGACACCATTGATCTAATACATTTGCAAAGGCTACTTATCAACCCAGATGGGGAGATGTTCTAAAATTATATAATAAATTGAAAGATATTGATGGTAATATTTATTTATTATATCAATCAACTAGTAATAAATATCATAGTCATTTGAATCTAATAGCTACAACTAAAGTTTCATGGGCCCATAATTTTGTAGCTATAAAAAGATATAGTTTACTAAAGTGGCACTCAGAGATGTGATCCCTTGTTCATCAATTTAAAAATTAGGAAAGAGGGTTAATATCTATCCTAATAGACTTTAAATTCACTCAAGTAAATACATGGCAAGGGAAATTGGTCTCTAGGCTTGTTTTTGAATATATTCAATGAGTAGTAGTGGATAAATTTAGAGATGAGATAGAGGGCACCATCTACAAAACTAATGATGAAATAGTTTATCTAGTTAATTTTTAAAGAGATAAGATCATATGAATTTAGGTCTTGAATGCTTAGGTCAGATCCACACTATTCACCCATAAGAAGACAAATAATAAGCTTCCATAATTGTTTAAAAGGCCAATGCTTAATTTTGAAACAATTGATATAGACATATGGATAAGCCATTCATTATACCTATAGATGGATGTGGCTAAGAAATAAAATTCAAAATCAGTTATGGCATCTATTTTACCTTAAAATACTAAAATTCTTAGGTATACACTAGTGCATACACAAACTGGTCCTACTTATATACCAGTTCTAGTCATTACTATTACAACTACATTGGCAACTACTTTGGGTACAAATTAGATTCCATCCATGTTGACTAGTACATCACCTATCTAATTCAAATAGTTCCACATCAAAAATTTATAAATATAATGTATATTTGCATGTTTTGACTAAGTCAAATATTTGGTTCTTGATCTGTTTGCATGTATATATTATATTCTAGATGGGGAATTATATTTTGAGTGATCAATATTATACATGCACACTTTGTCTAATATTAGCATAAAATTCTATTTTTGAATGTATAATTTTAGACTTCACTTGAGAGATTAGGCCTTCCCCATCCCAAGATTATTTATACTTGTATCCTCCTAGTCCCAAAGGGAAGATAATTTTGGCTATTAAGATTAATAGGAAATTATAAGAAGTTTTGAAAATTGTCTTGATGTGAAAATCTTGATTATTCTCTAATTTTGTGGATTTTGAAAGATATGTTATCATTATAGTATCTTAGTTATTTGATTTTTCATGAGTTATCTTTAGAACGCATTCATTCATTTTAATCCTGCTTCGAATGCCTTTTTCATGTTGATTATAATCCCCCTTTGTAAATGTGTAATAATAATTTAATAGACATGGTAACCTTTCATTATGCATGTTTAATTTTACTATGTTTTGGTTCATCATGAAATTTAATGATGTTTGATTTTTAGTGTGCTATAATAAATTGCATCAAACATTGATCTTCTAATTTCTTGTCCAACCTTAGGTCAAGTGTTGGTTTTAAATAACTTTCATCTTGTGTGGACCATACAATTTTTGTCCCTTTCCTTTCCCTCTTTTTTAAGTTTCTTGTGGAAGTCCTTCCCACCTTAGTTAGAATAGTAATATCTCCACCCATCTCAATAATATATAGGTTCATCTATAGTCAACCCATCCATGGGAGACAATCTACTTCATTCACTACTATTCCACCAATAGGTTGTTATAAAACCAAATACCCTATAACTCATGCCTTAGAGTGAAATCCTTTCACCAATCCTAAAATGTTAGAAGCTACTATTAGATAATTTATACACCCTTAATGATGGTATGTTCAATTTTTTTTTGAGTTTTTTATCCTTGTACATGGTCATATATGAAGACTTTAACATTTTTTATGATACCTTAGCATAGTTTAAGGTATTTTCAAAAGTTATGGTTTAATGTTTGTGCTTGTCTAAATCATTCTAGTCTCTTGAAAACATGAATCAAGCTTATTAAATCTATCCCAAAGGTCAAATATAGGTCATGTAAATTTTCACACACATATAAAGGCATCTTGAGATAGTTTATAATGTGGAAATGGTAGTTTGAAGATAGAAAAAGTCAGTTGTAAACATATTCTTTGAGTTACCAAAGCAAATGAGCTAGTTAAATAAAAAAATAAGGCATATTTTGATGAGATTTTTTAGATTTAAATGTTTTAATACATCCTCTATACTTATCAATCCCAAAACATGCTTATGTAGAAGGTACAGGTCCCAAACAATACAAAAGATTGCTCAAGAACTCCATCGAGTTACTTATAAGGAAAAAAGGTCAGAAGGTTTGGCATTGGTTCATGGAGGAGGTAGAGTGTGAGGAATAGTGATATTAGGGGTTGAATTGAACCCATATTACTTAAACAAAAATCATTAGTTTTGAGTTTGAGGGGCAGAGCTCTGTGAATAATTGTTAATGAGTTTAACACCTCTAAAACCCTTACAAACCCCAACAATTCATTTTTTTCCTTTTGGTAGCATACAAGATTTATGGATGAATTATAATGGTTTAAAGACATATAATATTTGTATCTTAGTCTATAAAACATAAAACCAAGGCAAAATTCTATGGATCATAACTGTAAGAGAAATAAATCCCATTGTTTTGTTGCTTCTTAACATGGCAAGCAGGTTTGGAGATAGTGAAGTTTTTTTCAAGCATGAATGGTGACCAGAGACTAGTTTTAAATAATTTATTTAACATTATAAATACCTTATTAAATTAATTAGGTAAAATGACAAGAATACAAACGAATATGCATGCCCAACTTGACTATGTCAATGCTGCAGGCCTAAAAATAGTGTTTTTATGAGATTCTATTGATAGTTTGAATGCATAAAGTTGATGTATGATATAAATTGTTATATAAATTTAACATAAAAAACATTAATTAGGTAATTAAACCACATAAAACTCAATATATGCCCATTTCTTTCTCTAGTTCCATTGTTCCTAATTTTTGAGTTGTAGACCTGAAAATGAGTGTTTTTGATATTTTTTGTACTTGATAATGACCTAATATTTATTTAAATTATTATATTGGTTAATTAAGTTCAATTAAAAAAAATCAGCTCTTGAGACACTCTAAAACTCAAAATATAATATTTTTAGAAAACTAGTCTACTTGTTGCCCTAGAAGCCTAGTTTTCACAAAAAGTGTATATTTTGAGTTATACTAAATGAAACCTCATTGAAATTTACATGGAGGTATTTATGTAATTTAATCTATGTGATTTTATTAAATTCTTTAAATTTCATGATGAGGGATAAAAATCTAAAACACAAGTCTGTATCATAAAGGAAATCAAGGTTCTTGACTAGTTTGCATGGTGTTTGAGTGTTTTAGAATATTTTGATCAGTTGGGGAAATTTTTAAAGATTTGGAAGATGTATATTGAAATTAAAAAATAAATTTAAGTATACCTCATGGATATTTTACATGTTCTAATTTACTAAACCAAACCACAAAAGAGGACTGCTCTTTGTTTGCACTGAATAATTGACTATGCAGGCCTTCTTAAGGTCATCTAAGACATCAAAATCTCTGAGGCACTCTTATATACACTTTATAAAATACTTTTATGAATATTTAATTCATAAAAAATATCATTACAATGGTTTAAGGTAGGTTTGAATGACTTATGCATAGATAATTTACTATCTTCATGGTGTTAATAACTTTCAAACACAAACACACCATTGTAACACTAGTTTGGAGATCCTAAAATGTGGGTAAGGTGGAAAAAGGATAAAATTATATATATTTAAGAATGTATTTATAAATATTAAATTAAGAAAGGATGTTAGCTTAAATAAAAAAAATATGAGTCATAGAAGACCAAGAGACTCCTATGCCACCTTTCATAAAGTCATCATCAAATAAAGCCAACACATGTACAGAAAGGAATATATGACTATTTTATTTCATTTAATTGATTTTATAATTAATCTCATGATTGAATGAGATCCACCATGAGCCTCCTATAATT
>JARHVA010004198.1:0-152500 GCA_037957365.1 Torreya grandis
TAGGATCTCTAAAATGGAAACTATGGGTAAAGAATAACTAATTTGGTTGACAAAACTATAGCCATGGGTTTCGCTAACCTACCATGCTTCAAGACCACTTATGGACATCATAGCATGGACTGTAGGGTATAATATGAGCATAGAATTGGCAATAGAGGTATAATAGTAGTTAGATGTGTAGAGTTGATAAGTATGAGGGATAAGTGAAACCACTAATGTTTTCTTATGTTTAGTAATGATAGATAAGGAATGAAAGTGAACAAAAGAGCCAAAATCATCTAAAGGAGACTTGTTAATTTTAGGTAGTGTATTTTTTATCTTATGTGTTATATCCTCTATGTGTGTAAAGAGTTGTTTCTTAATTAAATTCCACATAGGAAAAAGATAACATCTTATATACATAATTAAATATGACATATTTGAACTGATTTAAAGCATCATGTACATACGCATTTATGTCATCTTTGAATTCATTCCAAATGAAAGGAAACAAGCATGAAAGAGAAGCTAAAACTTTTTGCATAAAAAATTGATAAATTTCATCTATCATTATTATCATGATTATTTGAAATACAAATAAAAAATATAGGGATCTAAAATTTGAATGTGGGTCTTAGAAGGCTGGAAACATAAACCCTAGGGTTAGTATTTTCTACATTATTCAAATAAGTTGGGCTCACCAAATGATTTAAATTTTAAGGGTCTAAGTATATTAAATCAGGGGAGAGATATGAAATAAATATAACCACTAATTATGCAAGAATTAATTTAATCTAAATTTCTAAAAATAGAAATGAGTGATACAAATAGCTACTTTACTAGAAACTAACTGAGACGAATGATCTAGAAACTAAAAATTGGCTTAGAAGCTGATTTGGATGTCATGAAAAAGATCTAGGTATCATAAATCCTCTTGGATAGTATCATGGTACCTTGGATAGTTTTTCATTATGCTAGTGTCCTATTCAATTATAGTTTCCTTGTGTAGGGATTGATGTGAGCTTTTAGGAGTATCTATGTCTGAGTCTAATAGACTTATTCCTATGAAAATGAAACTTGATTTGCTATATGTGACCTATTTTGGATTGATTTTGTATACAAACCCTAGGTCTCTATATTGTTAGGGTATTTAAAAAGCACAAGTATCAAAAGTGTGATGTTATCTAGGTAATATGGACATCTTCAACACCCCTATGTGTTGAGAGTTGCCTATATGCCAATATCTTAAGAGGGGATTAAGCCCCATGTAGTTATCCAAATCTAAGTGCTGGTGAAAGTGCAAGTGAATGCTAGTAATAGTGTTAACTTGAGTGCTTTAAATAAGGATTAAGACTAGAAAAATATGTATTCTGAGCTTAGGGTGGTTTTGGATGACTATATGTATAAGTATGGCATAATAAGGATCAATAACATTGATTCTACACTATTTATTCTAAGCTTATTTGTGTATTTTACATCTAATTTACACCTAGTGGATAAAGGGATAAAACTTTATATTTATATTGATATAGTGTTTCGATCAAAGTGTGAAATACATCTATGATGACCCTAGGTATATTAGGAATTTAAAACATATACATTGGGGTTTAAATTATGCAAGGGACACTATATCAATCCCTTAATCACTAATATAGTGTGTTAGTGTCCAAATAACCACACTAACATCTAGGTGGCAAAACTTGAGACACTAGGGGCCTAAATCCCTAGGGGAAGGTTTAGGACTAATATTTGGAGTGTTTAAGGATGTGTAATGCCCACACTAAATCTAGATAAAGGTCTAAATAAGCCCTAAGATAGGTCTAAGAATAAACTAGGGATGGGTGGTCTCAAGTGACACTCATTACACTCAAGTGACATTTTATATGACTATAAGGTGATATCAAACTCATATAATTCTCTAATTCTATTATTATTGCTCAAATTTTAATGTTTTTTGTTAGAGAATTTAATGACTAAGTGGTTATTTATTCACCCTTAGCTTACCTTGAGAATTAAATAAATACTAATAATTTATTATTTATTTACACAAGGTGCAAACCTTAGGAAAATAAATAACTAAACTATATTTATTTGATAATTATCAATGTAATTAAATGTTTATAGGGGAAAATATGGTATTTTTGGTTACAACAATCACCTCCTCTTTTGAATATTATAAATAAGGTTTACCCCTATTATAAATTCACATCTTGAACATGGTGATTATTATTTATCATGAGCTTTTTTGAATAATGTTGTATTTTCATGTGGAAAATACTTGTCTTAGAATAGGTTTTGTGAAGAAGTTATTTGAGGAGTTAGATTGAGAAGATTTTATGTATTGGGTAATTGTTTCTACATTGAATCATTATGGTTTTTTCACCTCCATTAGAGGTTTCCCACCTAGTCTATGTGTCACACTGTTTAATTAATCTATAATCCTTATGTTATGCATTGTTATTCATTTACACTTCTAGATCTCTTGTGTGAATCTTGCACATGTATATTTAATATCTTTTCATTTTCTTCCCTACAAGGTTGGAATGTTATACATTCTAATTTTTCTCTTTAATTGGTTTCATTATCCTTATTTTTCATTGTTTTATTATTTCATTATGCCATTTCTTGGGGTTTATAAACATGTTATTATTTCCCCATTTTCCCAATTTTCCATCTACTTTACTTCCTTATTTTATAAACACCTTACCATCATCATCCTTAGAGCATTTCTTGACCTTCCAATCATTTTTCACCAAATTTTAAACAAATTGTTATATATCAAATCTAGGAGGTTATGTGTGTTTGTGAAATATTTTCCACTTTGTAAAATATGGGATTTCACAATAGTGAAAGAGAAAAAATTATATCTTATATTCATATGGGAGGTTCCCTTTATTGAAAACAAGAAAAACTAAAACTATATTATTTATAATATTTATAGGTTGAATGGAGTATTGTGTTGTACTACTCTCAACTAAAAATAAAAACAAAAGGAAGGGAGACAAAGGGTCACACATGAATGATAAAACATATAATTCATATTATGCATGATAATAAGGGCTTATAGTAAATAATATGTCTATTTGAAATTAATATAAGTACTGCTTGAATTGAGATGTATGCATTAACATAATAAAAATACACATCCACAAAGAAAATACTCGACACAAAATTCTAGAATTTCCATTGTGTTCTCTTGTTGAAGAACAAACACAAAGTTTACTTCTTCATTTCAAGAAAAATTATAATGATCATCAAATAACCCTTGTATAATTTCCATTTCTCTTATTTATAGAGATAGGACGGAATGGAGTGACCCTTTACATTACAATGTGACCTTTTGTATTCATATTTTTATCCTATTTTATTTTTAATAACTTTCAAATTTTCATGAAAGGAAAAGTATAGATTTTAAGAAATTAAATATAATTAAAAATGAAAAATAGTTTTAAGCATGTTAGGATGCTTTCTTTAGAGTAGAATATAGTGTTAAAGAGCTCAAAACAACAATAGATCTCCTGGGTTATTCATTATACTGGGTAACTTTGAATTTTCTAAATTTAATTATTAATTTAATTATCGTATTCCCCTCATGGAATACTACATGCTTACAGCATGTCAACCACTTATTAGATACCAACATCATGGTATTTGGAACTTTCATAAGCTCAGTTACTTGATTTTTCATCTTGTTAGAGTATCTTACTCATGCTTGTTAGGCTCTAGGTATTTGTGTTTACCTAGTTTTGTCTTATGTGGAGTTTAGTCCCACACTATCTAGTTTAGCTTTAATATTGTTTTGTCTTGCCTATATAAGCAAGTTATATTCATTTTAATATACATGATTCATTATGATTATTTATTTTATATATCCTTTTGTATATCATTTGAGTATAATAATTGTTTTGTCAATTGGTTTCCTCTTGTTTATGGTGAAGAATCAATGGTTGTAGTAATGTGCCATTGGAGAGATCTTATCTAAATATTTTTTATAACTCTTTCACATCTCTTCAAGTGAAACATGGATTTCACTTAGAATAGTCATCAAATCAACATTGAAGTAATTTTATTTGAATAATTCCTCTTTGACCAACTTCTTGAATTGATCTAGTGAGATGACTAGTCCCATATTCCTTTAATAGGTCACAATGTAATTCTCCTAGATTAGAAAAAAAACCCTTTTTGTTTCGTTCTTCCAATTCAAACCTAATCTTGAAACTCACCTATAACTTATCTTAAAATTTCATTCTTTATGCCTAATTTTAAACCTAATATTTCAATAGTTCCTAAGTGAGTTCATCCTACTCAAATATTTTGATCATTATTTATATGGTATCCTAAATATTATGAACATCACTCTCTTTGATTATTTCTCCAAGTGCTACTCATTTTTTAGTATAATCACTCAAGTTCATATCCTCCTTATTTTTATCAAAATTTGGCTTAGTAATCCCTATAAATTGATCTCTTGATGGATATAAAACTAACCTTGATGTGTTATTTTACTTTTCATAGGGATAAGCCTCAAGGAGATTAGCCACTACATCAAAATTAGGTATTTCAGATTTAAACACCTTCTTCCTTTTTCTCAACATAGGATTCATCCATTGAAATGACAACTGACTAAATGTTGTGAATTAAGAAATTAAAGGTGGTAGTGTAGGTTTATTTTGAGGTGAAGACTTTAGAGGAGGAGGAATTGATAGAAAAATGGTGGGAGAAGGAGACTTAAATGTTAGCACATAAACATCACTAATAGATACCTAATGAACTACTTCTTGTATAGAGTAAATATATGTTTGAGTGGTGTTATCAATTAACATGGATAGGTCCCTAAGAGGGGAAGATTATTGTAGTATGTAATCACCTAAAAGTGGTATTTAGATGCTAAGAGTATTGCTTGAGATAGTATATTCTTAACTTAGCCCTATGCGTATCCTAGAGCCTTTATCACACCATTCCACCCATTATGTAGACCACAAACATCTTTTTTTAGATAAAACATAGTCCCAAAACAACATTCTTAGATCTCAACCCAATGTGCCAACAAGTCTACCAACTAGACACTAGCACCACATTAAAGACACTAGAGCCACATGTCACTTGTGTCCCCAACTTGTTTCTAATGTCCCTTGCCATAAATATCCCAAATAGATATATTTTCAAATTTGTGTTACTCTTAAGGTTGACCTAAGTACATTTTATTATCCACACAAGTTATATATCACTATAAATACAAGACTATTAGACCTCTATCCACTAGATGGAAGAGAGATACAAAAATCCTATTCGAATAAGAAAGAAGTTGAGTAAAATCAAGGTTATTAATCCTTATTATTCCCTACTTATACATACTACCATCTACAACTTCCCTAAGATTAGATCTCAAATATTTTCAATCTCAAGCACAATCAAAGTATTCAAGACAACTATCATTATAGAATTCACTTGAAATTGCACCAAGCACTAAGTGGGAGAACTATATCGGGCTTGATCCCTCCTCAGATATTGGTATGTAGGAAACTGTCTTGATAGTGGGATGTTGAGGATGTCCAACCTATCTTACTAATGAACACACATTTTTAACTCATTCCATATTTACAAGGAGGATTAGGGTTTGCACACTAAATCAGATATTCAAAGCACAACATAGACTACCATATTTCATGTGAACAATAAAATAACCTAGAAACATAGTCATGGATACTACCAAAAATAGGAAAAATCCTAAAAAGAGGACACTAGCACCATTTTGAGGACACTATAGTAGTGTGTTGCTACTATCCAAGTGGGGTAGCTACTATCTAGTGACAAATCAAACCTAAGGACCCTGTTGATGACACTCAGACCTATCTAGAACCCAGTTTTAGGAACCTAGATCTTCAAGGATAGTCATTTTATAGGTAAGTCTCTATTTATAGATATTATTTACTATTTTTATAAATTCAAAGAAAGTCAAAATCCATAATAAATCATTGGTTAATTATTGCATATTATTTAACTAGTTTAGACAACTCGACCCTTTAATCTAACTTAGGAATTACATTTATAAGACCCTAAAAAGGTTAAATCATTTAATAAACTTGACTTGCTTTAAATATTGATTCATACCCTAGTTTGCATTCCCCAAATTTTTATGCAATAAATTATGGATTCATACTTATAATTCCTAATTTTTTTAGACAACCTAGATAATAAATCAATTTCACTTTAGGGTTTTATTTATTTAAATCTAATTTAATTTTTTGTAAAACAACCCTAATTCAAAAAAACTCAAATTTCATATCCATACATCTTCTGATTTTTATTTCATATAACAATGATCATAATGATAGAATAAATTGATCATTTTTTGTTATAAAATTTCTTACTTTCATTTACATGCTTGTTCGCTTTAATTCAACATGAACTCAGAAAAGACATAAACACATACATAGATGATGTTTTATATTAGTTTAAATATATGTTGTATCCCATATAATGGTATCTTTATCATATGTGAAATTCCATTAATAAGTAAACCCATACACACATAGAGGATTTAACACTTAAGCTAACAACTATGTTTCAAGTTTTAATGTCATATCTTATGCACAAGAAAGAATATCCTTCTCCTCCTCATCTCCATGAGGGTGATAGATAATTTTACTCTAACTAGGTCCATGTTATTATTCCTCCATGAGATGAAGTAGCCTATACCAATATCACTATTCCCCATACTTAGCCTACTCACACCTCTTCCTTATAAGGTGTGTTCCTACATGTTCAATCAGAAATAGCTAAGGTTTCAACTTATGAGACTCTATGTGATCAAATTATCAATATGAGCAAGATAATTGTAGGTTTACAAAATTAGAATCAACTATTACATGAAAATATTATAACATTAGAAAATAAATTTACAAGATAAAGGTCTTTAGGGCACAATAGTGTAAATCATGTATATGCATCTTCATCTAGTCAATTTGTGGCAAACAATGTTACATATCAAAACACAAAATCACAAAAAAGTACATCTACAAATAGTGATTCAAAAAGCATTAAAAGGTCAAATAAGAGTTCAAGTGAGGTATTAAGGTAAATGATTATAGATAAATTGATCAACCTATCCCCTCTACACCCAATGAGGATATCCAAATATTTTTGTGCATCATAAAATGCATGGGCACCACACCAATTCATGTTTATCATTGAAAAGGAAAGTATAATAGATAATGGATATAGGTAAATCACATAATGGCACATCATCCACACAACATACAATGACGCATATACTAATTCAAAAAGGGTAAAATTCTAAAATAGGACAAAAATGATTACCAAAGCATAACTCTAAATAACAAAAGGTTTTAAAATCATAATAAAAGACAAAAATATTACAACCAACCCAAGTAAAGTAGGCAACTACCTCTCCAAAATGAGGCTCAACATTCAAAATGGTATGATTTTAGTCAAAAGTATTTACAATAATTTGATTATCATGGTTAATATTTGGGCAAGTAGGCCTAAGGCATCACTTCTCCTATTCTAAAAGTTGATAACATTGGTCAACAGGGTTTGGGATTTATTAAACATCTTAAGGCGCATCAGTCATAGATATAGTTTATCAAGGCAAAACATCATGATACACAGGTAATGTTATATAAAGAGTAAGATCTTAAGTTACAAATTTAAAATCATGTTACAAAAATAATCATTCTCAAAATAGGTTTTATATCAAAAGATCCTCCACAACATCATATGTTGACAATAAACATAGTTTCAAAGGACAAAATCACAATCAATCTTCCAAGTCATAATTCAGAAAGGCTAACTCCATAGTATGAGGTAATTCACTCTAGCATATCAGGTTATTATGATTTTGATGATGAAAAATACTCATATTCCTAATATAACAACATTCAACCCTCTTTTACATACATTCTTATCTCTTCCTCCTTGTATGAAAATGATATAACATGTCAAAATAAAAAACAATCAAATATTACTCAGAAAATACAAAATTTATAAATTGTATGCATTTTTATGTTTACATTTATTACATATGCTATCTATATTAGTATAGTCAATTTTTATCATATATATATATATATATATATATATATATATATATATATATATATATATATATATATATATATATATGTTTCACTTGTTCTTGTAGAGTTCTTATAGATGATATATAGGACCCTAGTCCACTACACTAATCTAGATTTGTTATCAGCTACCTCCTAGGGGCATACACATTGATCCAAGTTTATTTATTTGATACATCTACCTACTTTAGGGCATCTCATACACAATTTATATTACCAAGTTCTATCCTTACATTCTATACATTCTAATTTATGCATTGATATATCTTGATATTAATCATTGTTACTCATTACTCAGATGTTTTTTCAACTATAACTAATTAGACATAGTATATGTACATCTTATAGAATAGGATTAAGAAATAAGTTAGATCTTGTGTTAGTCAAGAAATATCAAAATAATCATAAAGAACTAACGTGTTAGGCTTACTCCCTCAAGGAGCAGTGATAATAAATTCAAGAAGATAATTATGAAAGTAAGATGATGAAATACCTTTCAAGTAGTGTCCCTCCTCTAAAAATGGTCAATAATCATGGTTTTCCCTAAATTTGGTGTTCCAAGTCTTCATCAATGAGTTATGACATGAGCCTCCATCATCTCTTAGTTCACTAATGGATTAGGTTAATCAATTTGATCTAATTGGGTGAATGAGTGAAGTTTTTTTTAAAGTATTTCTACATAATAAGTTTACACAATTCAAGCTTAAAAATGATAATCTTGGCTCACTTATTTATAGCTTTCTAAAATGTTCAAGTTCAACCATGACCATCCATATTGAGATCAATATGTGTAGCCATAGATTGATTCAATCTTGGAGGGATAATAAATAAATATTGTCATTAATATTTGGAATAATAGGGAATTGATGAGGCATGGGAGAGCTTAATATTGATATTTATCCCATTATTGGCTTATGAATGATAAATTTTTGATGATGTCATGGGATAATAAAAAATTTAATAATGAATTTTTAGTAAATAGATATTCAACAACTTTCATGGAATTTCCACTTAAGATCCTAATTTGGTTTTAATTTGCTTAAGTGACTTTAATTAGTTTCCTACAATTCTTTGGAAATTTGTTACATGTTTAATCAACCTAGTTAGAAATGTCATTTTATTGAGTTGTAATTTGACTAGAGTATAATTAGAAGAAGGTGTCAGTTGTGTATAGGGTAATACCCTAGTTAGGGTATTATAGATGTAATTTGACACATGCACATAATGTGTATGGTCAAATTAGAAGATTTTAGTGGTCCAAGATGTCATTTTGTATTTTTGTAATTTGACTTGAAGTGATTTGAAAAAAGATAATAATCACATAAAATGCATTTCCCCATTTAGGGATACATGAGCACAAATCATCACCTGTACATGACAAGCTTGAATGATTTAGAGTGCTTTATTGATTTTGGTCCAGATTGTATGTTGTCTCAAAATATCATTTAGATTGGAAATTTTAGCACAATAGTGATAGGAATTGGATGTCTACATTTACCCCCTATTTGAGAGTTCATGGAGAGACATTTAGTTGAAAAAATGTCTTTTCAAAGAGTAAAAAGGTCATTATAATCATAAGAAATAATTTTTCTCATGCTTTTTACTAAATTTTACATGAGTAATAAAAAATAGGTTTACGAAAATACCACAAATAGAAATTAGGTGGCTTATGATGGCCCCCCAAGGGGAAGAAGGAAAAAAAATATTTTTGATAGGTTATCCCTTGATCATAATAAATAATGATCATATTAGTTTCAACAAATAAGGTTGAAAAATAAATAAATTAGAAGAAAGCGAGAGGAAAAATGGATAAATGGGGCTGAAATAATAACCCAAGAAAGATAAAATGGAGCAACTATAGGCCTAGGGCATCAAAATTTTGAAAAAAATAATATATTTTGACCCCTAAGAGGTAAAAATAATTCATTTACACCCTTGGATATAGTAATTTAGAGATCTAATATTTTCACATGAGAGAGATAATAAATATGGTCAATATCATGCACCACAATCAACTTAGAGAGTGAATGCAAGAGTATCATAGACCATTGGGAACTGGACCATTGGTAGGTACTTTTTTTGGTATTTAAATTTTTCATTTATGGCATATATTACTAGTATAAATCAATAGGTTTGGAGATCCTACTGATTACCTAAATTTACAATTAGTGAGGTCACCATTGAGAATAGCGAGGTTTCCATTCCTTTGTCAAGTTCATGAGTTGGAATGGTGAGTTTATCACTTCATCAAACTCACATATTTAGTTAAAAATCATTAGTCAAATGGTGATGTCACTAATAATTATGAGATTTCCCTCTGAATTGACAAGAATGCTCTATGTATTATTGAGAGCACTAGAAATGGAAATAATGCCATGCTAAATAGTAAAATCACCCTATAAAATGGTGAGATACCTAAGAAAATAGTGAGGTCTCAAGAATAAGGGAGAATAGGTCCCATAAGAGATTAATCTAGGCCTAAAATTAGAAGAAGAGAGGGTGGGTCCCATAGATGATTAGTCTAGGCACAAAAATTAGAAGAAAATAATTGACTTGGTTTCATGTTTTTTGATTTATAAGAGCATTTGGGGTGATTGCATCATGGGATTGACTCTCCCAAGTTCTATGATAATAGGGCATCTATACTGATGAGCTCATGGGGGTGCTCAAGTCAATAGAGGTATATCACCTAGCACATTTTCTATTTATTCATATAAATAGGTTATATTTATCAACACTTATAGAGAGGTGGTATTCAGAGACTTCAACTTCTATTTATTGATCAAGGAGACCATGGTCACTTTGGAGGACGTTCATCATATAATATAGGTGTTGATATAGGTCTATAAGATTAATTGGATGTTAGTGGGATGATAGGTTATGTTAGAGGACCTAAGTGGAGTGGTTGACCTAGAGGTTGTGGATAGTAGCATTGATATATATACATTAGAGGACTTGTCTTACCCTTTAGATGATAGATCAAGAGTAGTTGCATCAGGATAGGAGATAGTTCCCCTAGATGTAGTCATATTGATGGATCTTATTATTGGCCTCTTGTTTCCTAAAAAGAGCACACTTCTTCCCACTTGGATTTATTAGAGTAGTTTAAGAGATGTTTGACCACCTTAGATATTTTACATGGGGGTCAATTATGTTGGCATAGATATATAGGGATTTACATATGTAGCCTATCATAAAGGATGCAACATTAGGCACAACACACTCCTCCAGGTGTGGGCATGGGAGCACATTACCATTTAGTGGCTAGTGGGGTTGAGATACCATAGAGGACCAAAGGAACTAGTGCTATTTGGATGGTATCTTATAGGGTCAAGTTTACAAGTCCATCTTGGAGACCTATTATATTATATATGAGCCATAGATGAGATGGTAGATGGAGATTTCATTTGATGACCATATATATCTATGCAATGGGTTTGGATTGAAGACTTTTTTATGATCAGTTATATGATCACTCCATGCTATATTACAGGGTGCCATGATTTTGTGGTAGAGTGGTATAGGCCAGATTAAGTCCAACAAGAGTTTAGCATTGAGTAAGATATCGCATAGGGTCCCCACTATTTTTCACATGTGATTAGGGAAATTCAAGAGTGGGAGCCACCAATACCCTAGATTGAGGCATTTTTGGACTATGGTAGGGTTATACACATGTTATGGGATTATATGAGAGGGGTTACTAATGCAAGAGTTTGTTTATGCAACATGGTGGGCTAGGGTATGATTGATTTTACTGATGAGTTTACTGCCATAGAAACCAATTTTTCATCAGAGATGGATGATACTTAAGAGAGATCAGGTTTAGACCCTAGTTTAGGGATAATATTAGGTGATGGTATAGCTAATTATATCACATGTCATTCCATTATAGGTAGTGCATGCCTAGGTATAGCAGGATCCTCTAAATGATATAGATATGGATGACCTAGATGTATATGACATTGATATGGTGGATTCCCCTAATAGTGATAAGGACCATAAGATAGATACAAAAGAGGTTGGGACCTATAAGATAGGCATAGGTAAAGGTATAAGAGAGATATGACCCTCCAATAAATTTAGGTCCATGGAGGACCAAGCATTTATTGATAAGATACAATGAGATATCATGGCCTAATTATTAAAGATATCATGTTTACAAATCATTGTATCTAAATTGAAATCATAATTTGATACAACATAGGGAGAGACTACTAGGCTATATGGTTTTATTTTATCTAGAGATGTAGAGATTTTGACTTTTAAGAGATAGGTGGCTTAATTGGTTGGGGTTCAAGCTTAGCTAGCTACACAAGACATGGAGATTTTGATAGTGGTTGGTGAGTGAGATTTTGATTGAGTGGATAGGGAGAGATTAGCTTCTTAAGTAGAGAGATTGACCAAGGAGTGATATGAGGCTCATTGAGGTGGGATAGATAGTGGTTCAAGATAAGTTATACCCTTTCCTAATGTGATTGTGGGAAATGATGATGCCTTACATGTGAAGGATGAGATAGCTTACCAGTAGAGGTTATATGAGTTAGCAGTCCCCATGGAGAATAGATCCCCTTCCTATAGAGATTACATGAGATCCCAATGGACTAGCCAAACCTGTAGGTCTAGACATGCTATCGATTTAGAGTGGTCAATGGCATAACCATCATTAAATCAAGTAGTCATGGGACCTCCACCACCATTTCCACCATCAAGCATGGGTCAGAGCTTCCATCAAAGGCCCCCTAGGGATAGGCATGATTAGAGATAATTTTTTAGCTCTTCTTTTTTATATTATGAGATGCATATATATTCTCATGATATATAAAACATTATTTTGAGACATATATATGACATTAATTTTTTATCTTACAAATACTTGTACATAGACTCTTAATATTCTTTTGTGTCACATGATGTTTATATTGATGTTTCTCTCATTATGATATGATGATATATGCTAGTGTTAGGAGATACATTTATGTTATTAGCATATGGATGTAGATTTATTTACTTCTCTATTTGATGTATGACTAGATGCTAGAGGATAGTTTAGGAGATACACATCCTAAACTAATCATATAAATAGTCAACTAGACTTAATGTATATTCCAAGAGATGCACGTTCTATATAGAAAGTCTTATTTATTTTCAATGTTTGGCTTAGGATATCCTATTTAGGTATCATATATGTATGATAGTGTGTTCAAATATGTTCTTTGATGTTATATTAACTATTGAAATTTAGATCACTTGGTGTTTAATTTATAAAAATGAAATTATGCATCATAAGTATGAATAACTTATAATAACATTGTATTTTCATTTGTGATTGACTAATTGAAATGTGAATATTTATAACTAAGGATAATGATAAGAATTATCAAAACTAGAGTTATAACTATTTATGTTCAAACAAAAAACAAAAAAGATAACATATGAAAAGAAGATAAAATACAAAAATGTAACCCAACTTAAGATAAAGATATGAACGATCAAGAGTTAAGTAGGAATTGAATAATGTAATTAAAACAAACAAATAAAAACAAAGAAATAATAAATTGTTAAAAAACTTGGAATCAAGATATAAATAATCATGAACCATGTATTAACAAAGTGTACTTGAAAAACTAACAAATAAAAAACAATTTAAATATAAATTTAAACAAGTCAAGCCCAAGTTAAGGCTAGACTCAAAATATTTATGAAATGTAGTCAAATACAATAGTTAAGAAAAAAAAACATAATAAATAAGACAAAATAGTAAAATAAAATATTAGAATAAATACACAATAAAACACCAAGAAAATAGATAAAGATACATCAAAAAATAAATAAAATCACAATAAAACACCAAGAAAGAAACAACAAGACACCAATAAAAATGAACAAACAACAAAACAACAAACAAAAAAAATAACAACACAACACAAAAAAAAAAATGAAAATAGAACAAAGCACAACAAAATATCAATAATAAACAAAAAAAAAAAAACACCAAGAAAAAAAAGTGAAACAATACAATAAAAAACAACTAAAAGTAAATAAAAATGTAGCAAGCAAACTATTCTAAGAACACAAAAATTAACAAACAAAAACAATAAACAAATACAAATATGGTTAATCACAATGTTAGTCTAGACAAAAAAAATATTATTTGTGCATGTGTAAGAGATGTATTATGCTCTATGATAGTGTGTCCCTTAAGCTAAGTGACAATGACACTAGTACAATGATAAGAAAAACAATGGATACAAATTTTCCCCTAGGTTATAGGGAAATAACAACATAAAACAAACAAAAATTTCCCCCAAGCTCTAGGAAGCAATAAAAAAACAAAAGTGGGGGGAATAGAAGTAAAGAAAGGGGTAGCTAAGATGACTCTAGATGCACAAGGAAAGTGGATGTTACCTACATAGTTCCATGGATGCAAGATCTAATGAAATTCAGGCCAAATGTAGTTCTTCTAGGATATGAGATAGAATAAAATGATGATCAAGAAAACATGATTCTCATGTAGAGAAATATGGGAATGGTCTTGCAAAATGGTGGGTGTATGAAAAAAGAGTATGGTTTTAGTTAAAACCACACTAAAGAGATGAGTAGGTAAAAATGAATTGAATTCATAATTTAGAGTGTCTAATACATCTAAGGTTTTGGAAAGAGAAAAAGCTCACAAAAATGGTTCAGAGTGTAAGAGAAGCCAAGGGTGTAGTGATGTATTTTGTTCAAATGAACAATGCATACAATATTAACTTGTAAAATGGCAAGAATGTGGATGAGGGAAATAAGGATAGGAAAACTAAAGTATAAGTGGTTACTTTTGAAATATCTAGGTGTAATCACCTAAAAAATTTAATTAGATACTAAGAGTGTCGCTTGAGTTAACCTATCCCTAGACTAGCCATAGACTTATTCTAGATCCCTAGACTTATATTTCTAATCATTTAACAAACCTCAATCACCTACAACTAGTCAAGATATAGTCCCAAAATTATCATCCATGATCCCTATTTAACTTTCTCAATAGTCTATAGAGAGGAATTAGCACCACATTTGAGACACTACAGCCATATTACACTAGTGTCCCCTACTATGCATTATTGTCTTTAGCCCCAACTCTTCCCAATGGATAGTTTTTCAAATGTGTTCCCCTCTTAAGGTTATCCTAAGCTCATTTTTTTATCTAAAAAAGAAACAAAACTCTATAAATACAAATATAATCCACCTCATTCACTAGATGGAAAATATATGTAAAATCTATTCAAATCATAGACAAAGTTGTGAAAAATCAAGGTATTATATCCCTATTCTATCTTACTTTCTTCATACTACCATTTATAGTAGCCCTAAGTCCAAATTTCAAGAATTTCAAAGCTAAAACACATTCAAGGCATCTAAGTCCACTCTCATTCTAGCATTAACTTACACATGCATCAAGCACTAGGTGGGAGAACTACATTGAACTTGATCCCTCTGAGGAGTATTGGTATGTAGGAAACTCTCTACATAGTAGGGTATTGAGGATGTATATTCCATCCTAATAACACATTAAATTCTTGATCATATCATACTTGAAAAGAGAACTAGGGTTTTGCACATCAAATCAATATTTTTAGGTACAATATACATCTACATGTTTCAGTCACGTAGGAATAGAACATACAAACACAGGTACAAGTGCTCCCCAAAAATAGGAATAGTCCTTAAAAGGGACATTAGCACCACATTTGGGATACTACACACATATGACACTACTTTCCAAATTGGGTGCTACTATATAGTGAATAGATAAATATTAGAATCCTATTGAGGACACTCAGAACTACTTAGATCTCAAATTCTAGAACCCAGATCATCCACGATAGTCAATTTTCATCTAAGTCTCTATTTATCATAATTTATTTTTGTTATTAGAAATTCAAAATAATTTAAAGGTCATAAAAATTAGTAGATTAATTATTGTAATGTATTTAACTTATTTAGGCATCTCATCCCTCTAACCAAACATAATAATTACTTGTGTAAAACCCTAAAAGGTTAAATCATTTGGCAACCCCATCTTATTTCGAATATTGTTTCAAACCATAGCTTGCATTAATTTAAGTTTTATGCAATAAATTTAGGGCTGCCTACTTTTGATTTTCTAATTTTTTTAGACAACCTAACTAATTAAAATCAATTTTATATTAGGGGTTCAATTTATTTTACATCTAATTTAAATTATTGAAAAGAAACTGTAGATTCAAAAACCTTAACCCTAGACACATTTAGGGTTTGTATGCTTTTCTATTTATCCTCAGATTTTATTTCTAAAACTTAGATTTCAGATTCACATATCTTCTAATTCATATCATCATGATAATAATGATAGAAGAAATAAATTACTTTTTATTACAAAATTTCATACTTTCATTTTCATGCTTATTTCCTTTAATTTAGAATTAACTAATAAAAGACATCAATACATGTATAGATGATGCTTACTATCAAATACAATATTCATCATATTCCATAGTATGTTATCTTTCTTCTATGTGCAAAATAATTAAGACATTATTCTTTAATCACATATACATATGCATATATGATGTTTTAAAACAGCTAAAATATCTTCCATGTTGCATTCTTTATTTTGATTTTTATCTTTATTTTATATGGAATTCCATTAATAATCAAATGTATACACACATAGAGGATTTAACACATAAACTAACCACTATGTTTTAAGTTTCAATGTCATATCTTACTCATAGGAAAGAATTTCCTTCTCCTCCTCATCTCTGTGAGGGTGATAGTTATTTTCCCTCTAACCATGTCCATTCTATCATTCCTCCATGATATGATTTAGCCTATAATACTATCATTAATCCCCATACTCAACCTATTCACACTTCTTCCTTAAAGGGTGTGTGCCTACATGTTCAAACAAAAACAACTAGGGTTTACACTTGTGAGATTCTACATGATCAAATTATCAATATGACTAAGATAATTACAAGTTTACAAAATCAAAATCAACTATTACATGAAAATATTACAAAATTTTAAAATAAATTTATAATACAAAAGCCTCCCGGGCACAATAGTGTAAATCATGTTTATACATCTTCAACTAGTCAATTTGTGGAAAACATTGTTACATATTAGAACACAACATCATAACAAAGTACATCTATAAATAGTTATTCAAAAGGCATTCAAATATCAAATAATATCTATAGTGAGATACTTCGGGACATGATTAAACCTAAGTTAATCAACCTACCTCCTCTACACCAAATGAAGATAACCAGATATTTTTATGCATATCATAGAATGCATGGGCACCACATATATTATTGTTTAGAATTGAAAAGGAAAATACAATAGTTAATGGGTACAAATGACTCACATAGTGACACAACATCCACATAACAAACAAAGTCACACATACCAATTCAAAAAAGGTCACATTCTAAAATAGTATAAAAATGATTACCAAAGCATAACTTAAAATAACAAAAGGTTCTAAAAGCACAATCAAATCAAGAAATAGTGAAAAAATCACAAATAAATCAAGAAAATCTACCTCTCCAAAATAAGGTTCAACATTCAATATGGTATGGATTTTGTCAAAAGTATTTATAATAGTATGATTATCATGGTCAAATTTTGGGAAAGCAAGCCCAAGACATCACTACTCCTAGTCTAGAAGTTGATAATATTGGTAAACAAGGTTTGGGATTTATTAAACATCATAAGGAACATAAATCAAAGATATAGCCTATCAAGGAAAAACATCTAGATACACATGAAATGTTATAGAAAGAGCCAAATCCTAAGTTACAAAGTCAAAATCATGCTCAACCAATAAGCATTCTCAAAATAGATTTTCTAGAAAAAGAGACTCCACAACACATTATGTCTATGATAAGCACAATTTCAAAGGGAAATATCACAGTCAATATGTCAAATCGCAATTCAAATAGGTCAAATCCATAGTATCATGAAATCCCCTCTAACATACTAGGTTATTATGATTATAATGTGGAATAATATTATGATTCTTATGATGAACAATACTCAAATTTCTATTGCAACAAAATTCAATGATAACATAAAAATCACACTACATAAGAGATTACCATTCCTATTTTTGATGTAGGCCATGGTGATAGTGAGTCTCCCATGAGACTCATTGGTTAGTATGGTTCCTACTCTTATACATACTTCCTTCTCTCTCATTCCTTGTACATTATTTATTTTCATATGCTTGTACATATCTTATACTCAAAAAACAAAAAAATAATATGTCAAAATACAAAAACATTCAAATATTTCAAAAATACATAATTTTCTAGATTATATGCATTGTTATGTTTATATTTATACTAATTTCCAGATATTACATATTGATATCTATCCTAGTATAGTCAATTTTATCATACACATATGCTTCACTTATTCTTATCAAGTGCTTGATTATTTTAGATAGGACTCTAATCCACTACATTAATCTAGACCAGCTATCATCTACCCATTAAGGGTATTTACACAAATTCAAGTTTATACATTTCTACATCTACCCACTTGGGGGAATCTCCTACATAGTTTCTGTATCCAAGTATTATCTTTACATACTATACATTATAGTTTATGAATTTATTTATCTTTATATTTATCACTGCTCTTCATTGCTCATACTTTTCCAGCAATCACTAGTTAGACTCAATATATATGCATCCTCGCATCTACATAGATTTTTATTACACAGTTATGAATGTTTTCATTTCTAGTTCCTAGATTAGACTTTAATATGTTCCTATGATTATTACATCTTCAAGGGCAATTTAATATGCCATTATTCCTTAGCTTGTGTGCCACTTATCTATTTTTATGCCTTAGACATGTGCACATGTCCCTTGTGTGTGCTCTTTCATGCTTTTATATGCGGACATTTGAACATGTCCTTTGTTGATCTATGACAAATTGTTTGTTATTTATGTATGTGGACATTTGAGCATGTCCTTGTATGTCTTCATTCTTATATTTAGTGACATATGCCCTATTGGAATAATTAATGGTTAAGTGGTGTTATTTATGAACCCTTAATACATTAAATTGCATTGGTTAAATAATAATATATTTTATTATTTATCATGAGTTTATCCTCATGTAAATAAATAATAAAGTATATTAAATGAATTTTTATAACCACCACATTAATGGGTCTACCTCTCCAAAGGTCATTTAATATATTTTATTATTTATTTACATGAGGATAAACTCATGATAAATAATAAAATATATTATTATTTAACCAATGTAATTTAATGTATTAAGGGTACATAAATAAAACCACTTAACCATTAATTGTTTCAATACTCCCCCTTAATGTTAAGTGGGGATACATGGTGATTTTTAGGAGGCAAAAATATAACAAACTTTCACTCAATGAACCATCTACATGATGAGTTTTAGGAGGTAATAATTGAAGGAAACATCCTTCATCATGTCATAGTCACCTTTAAAGGAATTATACTATACACCCATAGATACCTAAAGGTTTTTCACTATGTCCCCTTAAGCAACTTTAAATGAATTACATTATGTTATCCTAAACCACTTAGAGTGAGTTTAGGTTAGCATGATCATGAGACTACATCCCATAGTGACAATACATCTCATAATTTCTTATGAATAATAAACAAAACATATTGGAGTCTTTTATAACATAAATACCCCCATGCTACTATGTTTTAGGTACAATGTAGACTTCCATATGAAATTTATAAAAATCACATAAAGTGATTTATTACAATGCTTTACAATGAGAATAAGTATAAAGATATAGAAGGAAACACATGACCCACATAGTTGTTAAGAAATGACATTGATTTGAAACTTCTTACTATTGATTTTACAACAATTTAATCAAATAGTGTAATTTTTGACACTATGTATGATACTTGCGACACTTGTAACTTTCACTCTTGTTGCAATTATTTTTATTTTTGAATTGTTTTGAAATCAAATAAAATGACTAGTGCTGTTTAAAAACTAGAATATATGTATTTATTATAAAATCAAGTATAAAACACTTTTTTTTTTCCTTTCTAAACTTTTTTTTTGGTTTAGTATAAAATGCAAACTTGTATTATCGACTTTAAAAGGAAGAAAAAATATTCATGATTCAAATTATAATATGAATTATTCTTAATAATATTTGTAATGTTTAGTTAACTTAGTATCAAATTATTAGTGAATTTATTATATATGCATCGCATAATCTTCTTGTTAAATTTAACATGTTTGATTACAAGCTTATATTGAAGGTTGTGTTAAAGCTTGATCCAAAAACTGTGTGCAATAAATATAACCCCTATTTATAAATATCGTGTTGGTATTTTGATTTATCTAACCATTACTAGGATAGATATTTCATAAGATGTGCGTGTTGCTTCTTGATTCATGAAAGATCCATACTTGGATCATTGAAAATTAGAAAAGTGAATACTTTAGTATATAAAAGGAACTATAAATTTTGGTTTATATTATTTTTATTTTATTATACTAATTTATTTAGTTATTATGATGCTAACCATATTATGATGATTCTACTTTTGGATATGTGTTTATGTTTGGTGTAGGTGTTATCACTTGGAGCACTTCATGTGGAAGTTGTTAAAGAAGCCTTGTGGCTATGAATGATGATAGAATAACATCATGTAGAAATTTCTCATTATACCAACCTTCTTGGTGATAGTCAAAATTTTATAACTTTGGTGAAAAATCCAATGCAGTATCAATAAATTAAATCCTATGGTAGTTCATTCAATGCTGGACTTATTGAAGTTACCATTGAGGGGAGTGTGTATGACAATGTCACTTCTTAACAATTGTGTGGATCATGTGTTTCCTTCTATCTATTTATACTTCTTCTCATTGTAAAGCATTATAATTAATCACTTTATGTGATTTTGGTAAATTTCATATGAAAGTCTACATTATATCCAACACATAGTAGCATGGAGGTATTTATGTTATAAAAGAGTCCAATATGTTTTATTGATTATTCATAAGAAATTGTGGGATGTATTTTGACTGTGGGATGTAGTCCCACGATCATGCTAGCCTAAACTCACTCTAAGTGGTTTAAGGTAACATAGTGTAATTCCTTTAAAGGTGCCTATGGGGACATAGTGAAAAACCTTTAGGTATCTATAGGTGTATAATATAACTTCTTTAAAGGTGACTATGTGATTGCGGTTACATAGTGTAATACCTTTGGGTGTCTATAGTTAAATAGTTTAATACCTTTGGGTGACTATGGCATGATGAATGATGTTTCCTTCAATTATTACCTCCTAAAACTCATCATGTAGATGGTTCATGGAGTGAAAGTTTGTTATATTATTACCTCATAAAAATCACATGTATCCCCACTTAACATTAAGGGAGAGTATTGGAACAATTAATGGTTAAGTGGTGTTATTTATGTACCCTTAATACATTAAATTACATTGGTTAAATAATAATATATTTTATTATTTATCATGAGTTTATCCTCATGTAAATAAATAATAATATATATTAAATGACCTTTGTAGCAGTTAGACCCATTAATGTGGTGATTAGAAAAGGTCGTTCATAATGGGTAGATTACCTTGCCTATTTAATAAAGAATTTATATAGTAAGATTTAATGAAAAAAGAAGTGAGAGAAAAAAATATTATATTGGGTACTTGTTAGTTTCTCATTATATGAGTAATATTTGTGGTTTTTTTACCTCTTGGAGGTTTTCCTAGGTATATTTGTTTTATGGCGTCTTTACTTTGCTCTCATTGTTTCATGGTGAATGTCTTTGCTAGTGATGTCACATCTAGATCTGATGTTCATATGCAATTGTATTACTTGTTCTATCATACCCATGTCTCTTATATTATGGCCCTTTGGCCTAGATTTTATGTGCCTCATGTGTTTATATGTTTGCTTCTTTGTATACTTTTACACCATGCAACTTGTATTTACTTGTTACACACACACCAGTTTTTAATGCCATGAGGGATCTCATGTACCTACCTATCCTACTTGGGAGCCTTGATGTACATCATTCCCCATCCCCTTAGGTAGTTACTTAGATTTTAATACTATATAGATTGGTTACATCTATCTTGACATCCTTGTGTAATTATAGATTACAACATACATCTTAAATTTCCTTCTTATGCTCAGATATATTTACATTCTAATGTTATGTTTTACATTATAATATAATATCATGCACATGATCTAGCTAACACATTTGGTAGAGATACTTATTTAGAGGGTAGTTCTTTCACAAATATCCTCAAAATAGGAGGCATTTATAAGGGTTGTCATAGAGATCAAGCTTCCAATTTTCTTTTCAAATATACATTTCATCACACAGGTTTAGTTATAGATATCAAACTTAGAGTAGACACAAACATAATAGAGACTCAGTAGTCAGTTCAAACCACATAGAGATAAGAACAAATAATCATTAGTGCCTAGAAAGGGACACTGGCACCATAGGGTGCTACTATCCACTATAAGTTGCTACTATTTGATATCTCTAACTTCAAAATAGTTCAAATCATTCAAGATAGTACACTAGGTAAAGTATATATTTGCATAGATATAGTCACATGTTTGACATTTATGTTCAAATTTAGCTTAGATTCAATCTCAATTAAAATTCATATTATTTACTTAGATTTTTGGGAATCATGCATGGCATGATCACTCATACATTAAAATTAGTTACATAGGTTCAACTATTACATACTTGATTCAAATTTAGTATAATCAAATACCATATTAGGCATGTATGTGGCACATAATCTCCATATACTAATCTTCAGATAGGTTGATCAAATGGAATATAAAACTCTATGTCATTATCTATTTTGTATACACTTATTATCACATTATAGGTTATCAATATATTTATGCCTTAATCCATGTGTAGTGGTTAGCATTCTTGAGTGGCCCAGAGCTACCTAATATACCCAAGTGGCTACAGAGCTAAATACATAATTAGATTACTCATTTAGATACTTTCATCACTTTGTGTAGTATAGTTATAGATGCATCTACTTCACATAGGGGAAATTATGGAGTCATGGACTACTTGAATTATTGATCCACTTACATTAGAGGGTTTAACAAACTTTGAGTCTTATCCAAGCTATTCAAAAAGATCAAGATCCACCAAGCAAGGGTGATAAATGATGGATTCAAAATTAGATTGAGTTTTTAAGCCACCCATATGAGGATTGAAAAATCCATCATCTCAGTTCAAGATATTCAATGATATGATCACTATGCACATTCACACACATAGGTTATCACTAGGTTCATGCATTGGTTTACATACCTAATGAGGTATATTCATTCCTTTCCTCTTTATTTAATCAATTATTTCATTTTAGAATAGTCTTTTTCTTTTGATTATATCTTAAAGACTAATTTTTGCATGTTTCAATGCAAGACATTGTTTCAATCATGTTTCACATACGCAGTCCTAGATTCACATAGTCAAACTTAGCTATACGGGCTTCACTTTCAAGGTAAGTCCAAGTATGCTTATCTTTCATTTACACTAGCCATTTCACTTTGTTGCATTACTAGAATAAATGGGGAGCAAATGTAATCACCTAAAAGTGGTATTTGGATGCTAAAAGTATCGTTTGAGTTAAGCTACCCCTAGGCTAGCCATAGACCTATTCTAGAGCCTTAGACTTACATTTCTAGTCATTCAATAGACCTCAGTCACCTATATATAGTCAATACATAGTCCCATAATTTCCATCCCTAATCCCAATCCAACTTTCTTAGTGGTCTATAGAGAGGACATTAGCACTACATTTGGGGCACTATAACCACATGGTGCTAGTTTCCCCAATCAGGCATTATTATCCTTAGCCCCAAATCTTCCCAATGGATAGTTTTCAAAATGTGTTCCCTTCCTAAAGTTGTCCTAAGCTCATTTTATTATTTTAACAAGTAACATAATTCTATAAATACAATTCTAATCCACCTCTATTCACTAGATGGAAAATAGATACAAAATATATTCAAATCAAAGATAAATTTGTAAAAAATCAAGGTACTACATCCTTACTCTGCCCTAGTTTCTACATACTACCATCTATAGCAGACCTAAGTCTAGTTTTCAATCATTCTAAAGCTTAAGCACATTCAAGGCATCCAAGGCCACTCTCATTCTAGTATTCACTATCACATACATTAAGCACTAGGTGGGAGAACTACATTAGGGTTAATCCCTCTTCAAATTATTGGTATGTAGGCAACTCTCTACATGGTAGGGTGTTGAGGATGTCTAGTCCATCCTAATAACATGATAAATTATTGTTCATATCATACTTGAAAATAGAACTAAGGTTTTTCACATCACATCAAGCTTTATAGGTACAATGCATAACTACAAGTTTCAATCATGCAGGAATAGAACATACAGACATAGGTTCAGGTGCTTCCTAAAAATAGGAATAGTTCTAAAAAAGGGGATAATACCAAAACATTTAGAACACTACACATAGATGGTGTTATTTTCTAGTGAATAGATGAATATTAGAATCATGTTGATGACCCTTAGAACTACTTAAATTTCAAATTCTAGAGCCCATATCATTTATAATAGTCAATTTTTAGATAAATATTTATTTATCCCCATTTATTGTCATTATTAAAAATTCAAAAGAGGTCAAAGGTCATAACAAATTGTTAGCTTAATTATTGCAATTTATTTAACCAATTTATACATCTCATCCCTTTAACCAAACCTAAAAATTACTCATGTAAAACCTAAAAGGTTAAATCGCTAAGAGTCCCAAATTCCTTAGGGATAAAAATTGGTTGGAAAAGAAAGGAAGGGACAAAAAGTCTAACTCGAGATACCCCATGTATCCAAGTAATACCTACATAGTCCATGAGGACCTAAGTCTGATGTAGTTCTTCTAGAAATGGGAGGAAAAAGACCAAGGTGGCCTATAAATTAACTAAACAAACAATATGACCTAACGCAAAAAAAATTGATGGTTTTATATCTCTCATGGAAATTCTAAGACAATTTTCATGATTTTATGATTTTTAGGGTTTTTTAGAACTATTTACAAATGTTTATGAGTTTTCTAAGTGTCTCAACTCAATGGATAATTATGAGAGACTAAATGGTCCAACTCATAAAATGGAGAGAGTGTCATTGAGACCAAAGGTGTAGTAATGGATCTTGTTCAAATGAACAATGCACATAATGGTAATTCATAAAATTGTAAGAGCATGGTTCAGGTTTCTCATAAATAGTGAGATTACTTAATATCATACTAAAAAAAGGTGAAATGTAATGTTTTTGGTATTTTATCATATCATTTTCTAATGTTTTTATGTTTTTGGGATAAGAAATAGAAACATAATATTAACACAAGTATAGGAAATAATCTAGCTGAAAAGATACACTTTCATAGGTAAGATTTAAAATAACAACTAAAATAGATGTAATGGGGATCATGAATATAAAAAATGGTATAGGGAACCACTGATCTGAGGAGATCCACTTCCTTGGGTAAGCATTCCAATAATAGCTAAAACTCACTACAACGTCACTTGTAATCATGTTAAGGCAATAATGACTATCAAATAATATCAAAATAGAACAATATTTAGGAGCAAAGAAATCCCAATGAACCATCCAAAAATAAAAAACCATGTGTTTACATACCCTTGTACATTTGTTTATGGAAGAAGCTATGAATACTGATCCACTTAAACTATCTTGTAGAATGAGTGAAGAATGTGTCCAGAATGCCTATGAATCATAACTAGGATCATAATTGGTATTACGTACAATGGTCTAGAGTGAAATTAAAATGTTAGTGAAATATAAATGTTCTAAGTGATAATAGTCTAGGGTTACAATAGTCCAAAAGAAAATGGTATAAGGTTACAATGGTCTAGAATAAAATGGTACAAGTTTACAATGGTATAGAGTTATAATAGTCCAAAATGAAATGGTACAAAGTTAAAATGGTCCAAATTTACAATGGTCCATAGTGTAAGTATAATGGTGGGATAATAAGTGAATTTGGCACAAGTTTACCCCAAGTAAGGGATCTTGTAGACAATGGTTTAAAAAATGTTGTCAAGCATAGAACCACTTAAGGTGTATAATATTCATGGGTTTTGGGATCTCCTCACCATTTGGAGTAGCAAATATGTATGCCCTAGATCTATAGTTCATTGTAACAATGTATGGACCCAGTCAATTGGGTTGAAATTTACCTTTTTTATTACATTCATTATTAGTGTTCTTTTGGTTCACCTTCAAGACCAAGTCACAAACTTCAACCTTTTTTATTACATTCATCATTAGTGTTCTTTTGGTTCACCTTCAAGACCAAGTCACCAACTTCAAACTCCTGAAGGAGAATGTGCTTGTTATAGATATGACACAATCTATTATAATATGCTCTCAAGTCATCCAAGGTAGCCAAATGTTTTCCATCAAGGAGTTCTAGTTCTTGAAACTTGGAGACTATATAATCTTCATCATCAACAATGTTCTCCAAAGATACTCATAATGAAGGTATCTTGAAATTAATCAGGATAATAGCCTCTATTCCATAAATTGAGGAATATGGAGTGGATCATATGGGGTTTTAATGACTAGTGTGATAGTCCTAGAGGGTAGTAAAAATTTACAAGTGCTAATTATGGCCAAGGTCATTGACAATATTCTTTAATATTATGATAATGGTTTTTTTAGATGCCTCAACTTGATAGTTTCCTTATGGGTTATATGGTGTGTACTTTTTGTTTTTAATTTTAAACATGGTACAATGGGATTTTACATCTTTTTTCACAAATGAGCCACCATTATTAGATATAATATGGACTAGGATACCATATCAATAGATAATATGGTAATGGATAAACTTTACAATCTGATTCCTGATGATGTGAGAGGAATGGCCTCAATCCACTTAGTAAAATACTTAGTAGTAATGAGGATGTTTTTGTGTCCATCAGAAGAGGTTGGGTCTATTTTCCTAACAAGATCGAGACCCCATGTAGAAAATGCCCATGGTGTTGTGATCAGTTATATCAAAAAGGATGGTGCATGTATGAAATTACCATATTGTTGATAGGAAACACACTTCCTAAAATAATAAAAAGCATATATTTCCATATTGGGCCAATAGTACCATGTTTTGAGGAGTTTCTTGGATAAGAATACAATATTGGTGTAGGCCCCACACATTACTTCATGGACCTCCTTAAGTGCTAATGTTCATTGTCTTAAAGATAAATAATGAAGAAGCATTCCATCATATCCCTTATGATAAAGCATAGTCCCAAGGAGGGTATAATAGGCTAGGTGATGAAGGAAGATTTTTTGGCAATTATGTAAAACTTTAAGGGGGACCATGGTCTTGGAAATAATTATAAATTTCCTAGTACCAAGGAAGTTTATAGGAGATTGGGACCAATAATTATACATAGCCTCTCTAAATATGGAAATATGTGAGTGGGTTTTAGAATATTCCTTATGATAAATTGATACTCTTTGATATCACTAGTGACTTATACCATGTACCCAATTGTTATCAAGGTATCAACTAATTTATTATTGGCCCATGGTACTTGTTTAAACTATAGGTATGTGAAATGGGATTTGAATTATCTATAATGTTCTTGTAGGGTAAAAGCTTTTCATCTTAAGTCTTATATTAGTTTGTGGTCTAATTAATGAGAAATTGAGAATCTCCATAAACCATTAACTATTATATATCCCACTATATGGTAAGATACATTCATGTAATGAGAGATTCATACTCAACCATATTGTTAGTACAGTTGAAGATGATATGAAACACCTTGGGGATGAGGTCCCCTTACAGTGTAACTACTAAGATGTGATCTCTAGATCCATGTGAAGTGAAAGAGCCATCAAATTATAGCTTCAATTATTTATGTTCATGATCCACTTCTTATATCTCCATGATAGAATCATTTGGGAAATTAAATGTGAGTGGTTGAGTGTCTATAATAGGAGCTTATACATGTTGATCTACAATGACATGCCTTTAATAGATTTTTAAGTCTATTACTCAACATTAAATTCACTAAATATCATTACCCATTTATCCATGTAGCCTATAAGAGTTTCCTTGGATAATAAATATTTGAGAGGGTCCATTTTAACAATAACAATAGTTTTATTATTTAGCATGTAGTTTTATAACTTTTGGGAAGTGAACACCATTTCTAAACAAGCCTTCTTAATAGGTATGTATTATGATATTATGATACAAGTGTTCATTTCAAATAATAGAATACATGTTCCTTTCCTTGTTCATCATGTTGGGCTAAGAGTGTCCCCAGTGCATGCTCTATGGCTAAGATATAAAGGAGTAATGGTTTTCTAGGTGTTGGTAATCTGAAAATTGGTATGATGGCCAAGTATTATTTGAGTTTCATAAATTATTGTTGACACTCAATATCTCATTGAAAATTTAACCCCTTATTTAAGAGGTGTGTGAAAGGATGACACTTGTCTGTTGATTGTGAAATAAACTTACAAATAAACTAAATCTTGCCCTCTAGGTTACAGAGCTATTTCAAATTAGAAGGTGGAGGCATATCCATGATAGCCTTAACCTTAATAAGATCTACTTAAATCCCTCTTCATGATACAATTAATCCTATCAATTTTCTTGAATTGATGCCAAATATGCACGTCTTAGGATTTAGATGAACGTTGTATTCATGAAGTCTCTCAAAGATTATTTGTAAAACATTAGGATGTCTAGCATATGTTCTTGATTTTGATATAATATCATCAACATAGTCCTTAAAAATATTTTGTATCATGTCATGGAAGATGAAATTCATAGCACATTGATAGGTGTTATTAGCATTCTTTAATCCAAAAGTCATGACTTGGTAATAGAATGTTCCCCATGGTGTGGTGAATGCAGTTTTGTGTTTGTCCTCTGGAACTATCTTGATATGGTTATATCTTGAGAATCCATCCATGAGGGACAAAATCTCATACCCAATAGTTGAGTCAATTATCATATTTATTTTAGGTAGAGTTAAATCATTTTTAGGTCATGCTTTATTGATATCTCAAAAATTAGTATAAATGCATATGCCCTATGTATTTTTGCTTACTAGGAATAAATTTCATATCCATTCAAAATAGTCCAATGATTTGATGAATCCAACTTCTAAGATTTTATCTAGCTCCTTCTTCACTAAAATAAAAATGGGTAGATGCATTTTTCTCAATTTTTACTTGACTAGCCTAGCATCTGGATATACAACAAGGTGATGCATAACCAAGTTAGGGTCTAGGCCTAGAATGTCTAAATAAGACCATGTGAATATATCAATAAAATCCCTTAGAATGGTGATGATATAGTCATGTTCTTCATTGGTGAGGGATACTCTTAGATAAACAATCATGGGATCTTCCTAAGTTCTCAAGTTAACTTAAGTTGTGTTTTATATAAAGAGTGTAGAACCATCCTCTAAAATAATGGGAAATGTTTGATCTTGATCCTCTTCATCTACTTCAGCTTCTAGTTATGAGTCTAAAAACTCTAGATAGTGATAGGAAACTAAGTCTACCAGTTTAGGTAATGGCTAATTAGCATATATATTTAGAAAGTCTAGATTAAGATGCTCCAAGTCTTTATGCTATTTAGATGTGATACTAGTACTAGTCATAGAGCTAAGACTTAGTGGACACTACACTTCTTATGGAGATGAGCGAAATTCCCCATCCAAGAGTGCCTCAAATAGGTTTTCTCTCAAGGGATCATCCTTTTATTTACTTTTTTCCTAACCAATGAGTTCCTTAAAGAGGTTTTCACCTGAAGATATAGATGTTTTATATTTTGTGTGACCAAGAAAGTTTTTTTCCCTCCACAGTAGGAAGCAAAGTCTAAAGAGAAGTCAAATCCTTGCATGTGATCACCAATTAACAATCCATCTCTTAGGCCCATCTACTTAGTAATAGACTCCTCATTCTAAAATTTGTTGAGGTGTATAATATAATTTTATTAGTCCTAATCTATAAGGTTACGATGGCAAAGGTTAAGTGGATAATGGGATATGATAGTCATGATAGAATTGGAGTCAAATAAATCAATGTTGGCTAGCTCATCATAAACACTATAATGGTATGTTGTTTCACTACTGGGAGTTTCTTCATCAATTAATAAATAAGAATCATTGTTAAAATACATTAGGTCACCCCCAAGTTGTATAAATCTGAGACCTTGACTTTAGTAAGTTTATTGGCTGATAGCGGTTCTAGGATTACCTTGATCTCATGGCCCTAGGCCTTATCCTTTGTATTATAAACTATCTATAATGAGATTAAAGATGCAATAGTTGGGATTCTAAAAATAATTATCAAGGCCATAAGAGTATAACCAATCTCTTTTAGTAAAGGTTTCCTTATCTTGATGTGGTGAAGTTGTTGGTACAAATATCACTTGTGGTTTCTACGTGTTTTTCTTATTTTTCCAAATTATATTAGGCCCTAAAAGGGCCTTTAGAAGGCTTATGTCTACAATAATACTTAGGAGATTTAGGTAATTTTTTTAATGAAAGGCATATTTCAAATGGTATGTGGAAATGCTTGTGTCCTCAATAGTGAGTTGGTTTACAAATGATATAAGAAATAAATTAGTTAAAGTGGAAGCAAGATCACTTAGTTTGATATAATTAGACTTGGGTGGTTCCTAAACTATTTCTTTATTCTTCTTTACTACTAATTTAGAACCAGAACAATAGTTATAATTACAAAATTCAACCTCTAGATGTTTGTAATATTGGTAGGGTTGTAAATTAGCATAAATGGTTACCTAAATCATACATGGGGGAATTTTAGGTATTGGTGTAGGTAGATGGGAAAAATCACACTTCATGGATCCAAGGATGACCAAGAAGTATATGTATGACATTTCAATGTCCATGACATGGCACAGGGTATCATAGGATATAAACCTAACAATGATTGGCAAACAAATAGTCTTAGAAGACTCTCTTTTAGTGTTTTTATATGCCTTGATCATGATTATTTTAGGCTATATGTCTTTGGTAGTATAACCCAACTATTATATCAACTTTAGCAATATTATGTTTAGACCTAAACCATTGTCTATAAGAACCTACTTGATCTTATGATTTTCTATAATGACCTCAATGTACAAGGGGTTATTGTGGATAGGACCAAGAGAATGCATATCTCATTGACCAAATGTAATTTTTTGGCTCAAAGATAAATGTACTACAAGTGTTTCAAATTGGTCAGGGTTGATATCTTTAAGAATAGTGGACTTCTAAAGGAATTCATTCAATATAGTTCTGTGGACATCTAACATACATAAGAGATCTATGATATAAATTTCTATAGGGGTTTTGCTTAGTTGGTCCTAGATACTATATGGTTTCTCAATGGTAGGATGAGAGGGTTTGGCCTTGGTCAGTATAGTATTCACATTTGGATTAGAATTAGAAGAAGTCAAAGGGTTTTGAAGGTTGACTCGTGAGTGTCTAGTTGTGATTACAAAATCTAAAGTCAACAAAGAGTCATTATAATTAGAAGAAGGTGAAGGGCCTTAGAGGGTAACTCATGAGAATCTAGTTTTGATTGTCCAATTTTGACTGAGAAAGGAGTCACTATTATTAGAAGAAGGATGTAGAGTTCTAGAGATAATAACTTGTGAAAATTGAGGCATAGTGAAATTATTTGAACTTGGTGTGGCATTACTTGAAAAAGAGGGTGGTATCCCTAAAATAGAGGAACCAACACTTTGAGAAGTATTGGATGGTTCATAGGTTTTAATTGTAATGGTGGTAATGTGATATACATAAACACATCCCATAGTGTTATTATAATCATACAACATGTTTTTGTAACCCAAGTTATTAGCTTGGGTATTATGATCTTGATTATGAATATGTTGATTAAGTTTTTGACCTTGTCCTTATTAACATTAGCCTTGACCTTGATTTTGATTATTTCGATTGATTATGTTTTGTAAATGGGTCCTTATATATTCCCATGTCCTAATTGGTGTTCTACGATATTTATTTCACTTCAATTTTTCCACTTTTAATTAGGTCCTCAAAAATATGTCTTAATTATATGCATAGATAAATGGCTTGGCCAATAACATGATGGAAATTACAAAACTCATCTTCTCGATACCAATCAAGTTTAGGTTGATCCTCTAGAAATGGATTTGGTATAGGCCATACAATCAAATTTGATGTCACTAGCTTCTAGAATACTACCCCCAAAGATTCTCCCACTTTTTTAAATGTTCTATACTTATTAAATGCCCTACATGGAGGAGCCCTTTACAAAGTGTTTGATAGACTAGGTTAGGTTGGTTATAAATTTAGAGCTAGTAGAGCTTGTACTATTTATACGTGTATATATTTTATCACTCCATTTCCCACCATGTTCTTATTCTTGTTAAAAAACTTAGGTTTTTCTATATTAGTAGCTTGAAAATGTGGTTGTGTCTGAGTAGATGTTTGACATTGTGAATCTATTTTCACAAGGCCTCTAGTTATAAGTGATTTTTTAATCTATACTCCCTTCTCAAAAATTTCCTTGAATGTGTTTCCAAAATTGAGTCTTATTTTTTGATCTACTTCAAGATGCATATTATGCGAATAAATATCAACCAATTGATGATCTGGTAAATTATGTTGAAAGTGACTAGCTAATACTCTCCATCAGTATAGGTGTACTATGAAGGTTTATCCATCTCTTTGTCTTGCCTTGCATAACTCAATTACCATTAACTCATACTCAATGTTATAATAGAAATGGTTGGAAAAATTATTTGATAGATCATTCCATTCTATCACTAATCCCTTATTTAATTTGAGGAGCCAATCTAGAGTTTGTCCAACCAAACTACGTGGAAACAAGATAAACAAATAAGCACTACTATAGGCTACCTCTTGGCATAATAAAAAAAAGTCTTTAATGTGTTATCGAGGGTCCTCTTTCCTTTTGTATTTATCAAAATTGGGTGGATTGAAATAAGGTGTAAATGGGACTTGGTGAATGATTAATTCAAATGGATAAGGGTATATCTTGTTGAACTTATTTTTCTTAATTCAATTTTCTATCTAAATCCTTGAGACTATTTATTTCATTGAATTCCACTCTTTCATGTATGGTTCATTTTTTGGTGGAATATAATTTTGTCCGGGTGGAATGTACCCCTATTGTGTGATCCTAGTAGGGATATGAACTCTATGTCTATATTTTTGGTTTTGATTAGGTCTGTCATTGATTCCTAGGTGGTTGATATAGGGTCCCCATAATTTGTCGCTATGAGCTATAGGAATATTTCAAGTTTTGGGGTATATGTTGTCAATTCACTAAAAGGCATGATAGTTGAGAGAAACTCACTAAAGTGTTTTTCACAACACCCCCAATCTACAATGAGTCTTTCACTCATTAAGATTTCTAAGGGGAAAGAGTCTCATAATGATTGAAAAAAGTATGCTCCATATTAGGTGAAACATGTTGTATAGCATCTATAGGTTTATTTTATTTTGGAGAAACTCCAGGTTCTACCATAGATGTAGGATAAATTAAGGTATCTTATGTTTGGTATATCCTTTTTTATTTCTCTTTAAAAGTGGTATTATTGCTTGAATTCATAGCTAAATAATTTATTAGGCTTTCAACAAGCTGATCTACATACCATTGACTATTTTTTTTGAATCTTTATTGTAAGATCTTGATCAGTTAGGGATGAATCTACAAGTTTTTATTTTCCTTTACTATTAGAAGTAATTTTGGTTTTTATAACACAAGCTAGAGGTTTCTCTAGCTATTACTCCTTTACTTGAACAAGCATGTGCAATTGTTCCATTAGGAAATCTGGTGGTAATCTTGTGCCTAATTCTATCAACCTTAAAATGGATTTATCTTTGTCTTATAAACTTTGCTATTCATAATAGCCTTATTTTGATCCTACTATTATTGGGATATCATAAAACACAATAGAGTTTTCTTCTCTATCATAATAATGTTCCTTTTTGTAACTATGGCCATAAGAGACCCCACTATTAGTGTACCTTTGTGTCATGATTAAAGATGGTTTTCTACATTTTCTAGGATGTGGAATGTTGTTCATAAATATTTAAAAGGTGATTTAGACTCTGAAATAAATAAAAAATGAATTAATATGAGACTATAATAAAAAAGGATTGAAGTGATGTCACACAATTATAAGAAATAAGTTATGAGATTACTCAACCTTGGTTGGTTGAAATCATCAAATTAGAAGATGGAAAAATAATATTGGAACCTATACTGAAAGATAGCACAATAAAACTTAGGTTAAAAGTATGTCAATACCATAAAAATTTAAGCAAAACTATGGTGAGTCATGGCTATAGAATCTATAAGAAGACCTTTCAAATCAAGAAGACTAAGACATAAACTAAGAAGCTCAATATGTGAACTAACACAAGAAATCCTAAGTCTAAAGCCAAAAATAAATGAGAATCACAATGGTACCACATGGAAAAAAAGGTAGAATGGTCCAAGAAATTAGAGTTTGATTGAATACAAGATGACCTAAGTTTGAAATAAAAATAGAATAGACAAGTGTCTAGTCAAATAGCCTTCAAACCAAACAAAAAATTTCACCAAAGTTACTCAAACAAAATGTGAAATGTAAACCAGTAGAATTTTGGATTAGAATTTAGAAAGGTAAAATTTTGAATTTGGATTAAAAGGGCTTTAAATTTTGCAAGTGATAAATAGTCTGGACTCAAACAAATAGCGTAATGTCATTGTTTTAGATACATAAACACAAACAATTTGATTGAATTTTGAACAAGGCTAAAAGTGTTTTGGATTTGACCAATGTAACACCTCTTTGTTCAAAAGAAATGGTGTATAAAAAGTGTAAGTTTGATGCATTTTGGTTCACATAAATAGTTTTTAGACTCAAAAATATAATTTAAGTAAACAATAATAAGAAAAACACCAAAATGTATGTCTTATCTATAAACTGACAAGGTGGCTTCATACTCTTGGATTTCATCTATATACTCCTTGATAGGAAATAAGTTTCAAATATAATAATTTTAGATTCACAAGAAAATTAGGGTTTTTAGGCCCCCTCTTCTCTCAAGATATTGTATGATGGCATGGAACTTCAAGATACTCTCCCTGAACCAATAGTACTCTAAATAAAATGGGCTTTATCTAAATAACTATAAGTATCGCATAATCTAAATGGTCCCATATGTGTGATTAACACTATGATGAAACATGTCATTTAGATCTAAGTTAACCAACTTATTGTGAAAAGATCTTATCCTTTTCATAACCACTATAACCATCAATTTCTCTGTGTTGTGTGATATCTAGGTTAAACACTCATTTTGAGGTAGGTTTTACTAATGGAGCTTGTTAAACCACTCAAACAAGCATCCCATCAAGTTGACCTAAATTTGTATACCCCATCATAGAGTGGGGTTGAAATGATTCTAGGAGATAAATTCTAAAGTTAACTCTTCCCTAGATAACTTATGGGGAGGTGATGAACTCTCACTGACAATCCAAGATGAAAGAAATAAAAATTGTAAAAGGACTTTAGGGCCATTTTAGTATCACCCAAATCACTCAAATTTTTGGGAGTGCCTTAGATACATTCCTTCCATGCTTGGAATAACTTTAAAAATTAATAAGTGAATCATTTTTGGATCACCCAAGTTCCTTAAAGGGGATGGGGGGAGAGCATACATGCTACACTTGATTTTCAAAATAAACACACAATAAATAACAACCAAAAATCAAAATATATTAAGAGAACCTATATAAAGTTTCAATTAATTTTATAACACCAAATGAAATATGAAGTGAAATTTGACTTTGATTGTAGTAAAATATTAATTGTCTTAATTTTTCAAAACAAAGAATTAAAAGTCTAGAAAAGGGGTGTATGATATCAAAATAAACTTGAACTTTGATTTTTTAACTCTCTAGAATTTTGACACAAGGTGATCCTATCATTTTATAGATCAAAATCATCATTCTATAGAGTAATACCATCATTCAATAGGATGATTATACTATTACACAAAAAATAAAACACACTATCTAGTGATCTCACTAATTAGTAGGATGATATTGTTGATTAGTAGGGCAATCTCATTGATAAATAGGGTGAAATCACCAAAATGATAAAAATTAAAAAAAAATAGTTAATTTCATGGTTAGGTCCAAGATGATGTCATTTATTTTTGCCAAACCCATCATTCTACATGTCAAACCCACCAATCTTCAGGGTAATTTTGCCATTCTATAAAAACACATAGATAGAGACAAAAAACATTTAAGTTGATTTTTCCATTTACATTAGTGATTTCATTATTTCTCAAGGCACTCATTCCATTTCATAGGGCATTCTCATTAATGTTTAGGTTAAATTTATCGATTACAATTCAATTCCACCATTTGGTCTAAAATTCATAAAACTAAAATATTATAAAAAAAGATGAGTAAAATAACCTCAAAATAGGGTCTAAGCACTAAATTAGAAGGGGTAAAATGATGTGTGAGATGCATAGTCCAACCAATCATGCCAAAATGTAGAATAGGTTTACAAAAAAAATTAGCTCTTGTGTTAGTCAATAAATATCAAAATAGACATAAAGAACTAATGTGTTAATCCTACTCCCTCAAGGGGTGGTGCTAATGAATTAAAGAAGATAATTACAAAAGAAAGACAATGAAATACCTTCCAAGTAGTATCCTTCCTCCAAAATGGTCAATAATCATGATTTTCCCCAGATTTGGTGCTCCAAGTCTTCATAAATGAGGTGTATCATGAGCCTCCATCATCTCTTAGTTCATTAATGTCTTAGGTTATTCAATTTGATCCAATTGGGTAAATGAGTGAAGATTTTTTTGAAGTATTTTTGAATAATAATTTTACACAATTCAAACTTTAAAATGATAGTCTTAGTTCACTAATTTATATCTTTCTAAAATGTTCAGGATCAACCATGACTATCCATCTTGAGATCAAGATGTGTGGCCATGGATTGTTTCAATCTTGGAGGGATAAGAAATAAGTTTTGTCATCAATACTTGGAAAATAGGGAATTAATGAGGCATGGGAGAGCTTAATCCTGATGTTTATCCCATTAATGGCTTATGGATGATAACTCTATAATGATGTCATGGAATTATGTAAAATTAAATAGTGAATTTATAGTAAATAGATATTTAACAACTTTTATGAAATTTCCACTTAAGCTCCTAATTTGGTTTTGATTTGCTTGAGTGAATTTAATTAGTTTTATACATTTATTTATAAATTTGTTGCACATTTAATCAACCTAGTCAGAAATGTCATTTTACTGAGTCATAATTTGACAAGAGTATATTCAGAAGATGTCAATTGTGTACAGGGTAATACCCTAATTAGGGTATTATAGATGTGAATTAACACATGCATGTAACATGTTAAGTTGAATTAGAATATTTTAGTGGTATAGGATGTCATTTTTCATGGTCATAATTTGACTTGAATTTATTTTATAAAATATAATAATCACATGAAATGCATTTCCCTATTCAAAGATACATGAGCATAAATCAGCACTTGTACATGACAATTTTGAACGATTTAAAGTGCTTTAGTGATTTTGGTCCAGATTATTTGTTATTGTAAAATATAATTTATAATTTTATCACAATAGTGATAGGAAGTAGAAGTCTACACATCCTAGCATTTACAAAAAAAAATTACTACACAATTATACATGCTCTCACTTCTAGTTTTCCTAGTTTATATTTGATTGTGTTTCCTATGTTTCTTCCTTTTCAAGGGAATTTGAATATGCCATTGTTATTTGGATCTATGACACTTCTATGTATGTACACCTTAGACATGTGCCCATATCCCTGTGTGTGCTTTCTTTATTTTATGTGTACATTGGAACATGTCCTTCCATGTGGCTCTAAGTTAAATTGATTATTGCTTGCGTATGTGGACATTTGAACATGTCCTTGTATGTCCTCTATTCTTAGATTTAGTAACATGTGCTCATGTCCCTTATATTATGTCCCATTATCCTAATTTTTCATGACTCATGTTTTCTATATGTATGCTTTCTTATATGCATCTTCACTATGACACTTTTCTTTGCTTGTTACACACACCATTTTTTGATACCATGAAGGACCTCATGTATCTATCCTTCCTACATGGGTGTCATCATGGACATCATTAACCATTCCCCTAGGTAGATAATCATATTTTTAGTTATACACATTGATTACATCTATTTTAACACCCTTGTGTAATGCTATGTTACAACATACATCTTGCATTACCTACTTATGCTCAGTTTCTCTTACGTTCTGATGTTATGTTTACCCATTGTATTGGAATATAATGAAATTATCAAATATATGCTTCAACTAACACATTTTATAAAGTTACTTCTTTTGAGGACAATTTTTACATGTGTTCCATAACTAACCTCAAAAAAAGGGTAATTCACAAGGTTTTGCCATAAATATCAGGCTCCTACATTTCTATTCACAGATTATATGTAGCACACAAGCTCAATTTCAAAAATTATACATAGGAAAAAATTAGAGCTCAAAAATTAATTTAGTCATCCATATTTTAGACTAAATATACATTAGCACCCATATTGGGACACTAACACAATAGGTCATTACTTTACACTATAGGGTGTTACTATCTAGTAGCCCCAACTTTAAAGTAGTCCAGATTAGCTAGACTACTACACCAAGTAAAATATAAATTTACATAGATACAATTATAGGTTTGATCGTTATGTTCAAATTTTACTCAGATACATTCATTTCATCTCAGATTCATACCATTTTCTTATATTTGGGGGCATCATGCATACATGATCACTCCCACATTTAGTTTAGATACATTTATACAATTATTACATACTCAGTTCAAAATTGGTATACTCATATATCAGATTGGGGGCATGTGTGCATCACATACTTTCCATATGATCAATTACATGCAGGTTGATCAAATGGAATGGAAAACTCCATTTCATTTTCTACACTATATATACTTCTTATCTTATTCTAGTTTGTCACTAGTTTCATGACTTACTCCATATGTTGTGGTTGGCGTTCTTGAGTGGCCTAGATCCACCTAATGTACCTGAATGGCCATGAAACTAACATACATAGTTAGATATACCTAATTATATACTTTCATCACTTTGTGTAGTTCAATTTTAGATGCATCTAATTTACACAGGTGGGAAATGATGCAGTCATAGCCTACTTGAGTTCTTGAACCACACACATAAGAGGGTTAGACATACTTATAGTCTTATCCAAGATATTAACATATCATAATCCACTAAGCAGGGGTGGGAAACAATGAAGTCAAAATAGGATTGAATTCTTGAGCCACCCATATATGAGGATTGAGTAAGCTATTATCTCGATCTAAGTTATTCAATGATTTGATCACTATGTACACTCACACACATAATTTGTCATCAAGTTTATGTATTGGTTTGCATACCTAATGAGGTGTATTCATTCCTTTCCTCTTTCTTATCACTTTACTCAGTTTTACTCAGTTACTTTATTTAGCATAGTCTTTGCTTTTTATAATCTATTAAGGACAAATTTTTGCATGTTTCATTTTAGGTCATTACTTTGGATCATGTTTCACATACGTAGACCCAAATTTAGTTACATGGGATTCACTTCCTAGGTAAGTCTAGGTGCACTTATTTTTCCTTTATACTTGTCATTTTAAATTTTTGCATTTTTATAATAAAGGAGGGGTAAATGTAATCACCTAAAAGTAGTATTTGGATGTTAAGAGTGTTGCTTGAGACATCTTATTCATAACTTTTCACTAGGCTTATCCTAGATCCTTTGTCACACATTTCCATCAATTTTGAAAACCATATACATCTTCTATTAGCTAAAACATAGTCCCAAAATAGCATTCCCAGATCCCAACCTAGTGTACCCAATAGTCTACCAACTAAACATGAGTACCATATTAAGGACACTAAAGCCACATGGCATTAGTGTCCCTAACTTAGCACTAATGCCCCTTACCTTAACTATCTTGAATGGATATAATTTCAAATGTGTATCCCTCCTAAGGTTGACCTAAGTACATTTTATAGTCTACACAATCTATGGATCACTATAAATACAAGACTATTAGACCTCTATCCACTAGATGGAAGAGAGATATAAAAATCCTATTCAAATAAGAAACAAGTTGAGAAAAATTAAGGTTATTAATCTCTATTCTACCCTAATTATGTATACTATAATCTACAACTTCCCTAAGACCAATTTTCAAATATTTTATATCTCAAGCACACTCAAAGCATTCAAGACCACTATCATTCTAGCATTCACTTACACTTGCACCAAATACTAGGTGAGGGAACTACATCAAGATTGATCCCTCCTTAGAGTATTGGTATGTAGGCAACTCTCTTCACAATAGGGTGTTGAGGATATCTAGCCTATCTTACTAACAAACACACATTTTTAGCTTATGCCATACTTACAAGGAAGATTCAAGTTTATACATTAAATTAGATATTCCAAGCACATTATAGACTTCCAAATTTCATGCAGGTAAGAACAAAACCTAGAAACATAAGAGTAAGTGCTCCCAAAAAATAGGAATAGTCCCACAACTAGATTAGCATGACACTACTATCTAGGTGGGGCACTATTATCTAGTGAAGAATCAGACCCAGGGACCCTGTTGATGACACTTAGACTTGTCTAGAACCTAGTTTTTATAACCCAAATCTTCCATGACAACCATTTTTTAGATAATTATCTATTGTCACATATTATTTACTATTTTTTAAAATTAAAATAAAGTCAAAATCCATAACAAATCAATGGTTAATTATTGCATATTATTTAACTAATTTATATAACATGCCATTTAATCTAACTTAGGAATTACATTTTTAAAACCCTAAAAAGGTTAAATCACAACATGACTAACATTTTATCTTGTAGATTCTTACTTATAGAATGCATTTATTTACAAGTATTTCCAGGTTTCTTTGGTTTCTTGGGATCTTTATCAAAACTTTCAAAAGTATATGACTAAATTACAATACTAGCAATCCCTTTTCTATGTATTGGGAGTCACAATAGGTGCTTGCTTTGAAGGTGTTGCAGTCTTTGATCTCCTAAAGCCTCATACTCTAGTGAAAATTTTTAGCTTGTTTTTTAATTATTCCATGGATCGATCTAACACATTCTTAATTCACAATTAAAAATATCCTAGCTCTCTAATAGACCAATTGATGTTTGGTAATGGGGTAGTCATGATTATTTCAACATAGATAGGATTAAGGAGATCACTTTTATCATCAATCATGCCATCTAGGACCCATGTATTAGTGAAGGCTCTAATTTTATCCAAGATAAATCTACCTTAATCACACATTTATACTTCATAATCATTAAAAAAATTGCCCAGTAATCCTCTAAATCTGATACATGTTCATATGAAAAACCAATGATGAGGCAATTTATTACAATCCTCTCTCTATCAAAAGTAGATCAGTTGGCATATGAATGTAAGGTGAATTATTTTATTTTAAACTTGATATTTTAAAAATTTATGGAATTTTTTCATGTGAAATTATCCAAAGAGATGGTAAAGGTAACACCCATAACATGTTTATGTATTATACATATTTGTATACATTGTTTAATTAATATGATTTTATTATTGGCCAACCTAGGAAGATATAAAAGATAACCTTATATCCTCTAAATATTATGTATGTGAATTTTTTAAATTGAATGAAGTAGCTCCTACTTGTGAAATTAATTTTATTGCTTCATCTAATATTCTCCTTACCTAATCCTCATCCAAATCTTGGACCACTCTCATTATGAAGGTGTCATTGACCACTTTGAATTACTTGTTATTTTTCTCTAGATTCAATTAAGATTAGAATTTGTATACTTAAGTAGATTAATTTATATTGGATAATTGATTAAGACTAGGGTACACTCTTTGAGAATCTAATGAATATACCAAGTATGAATCCATGCAAAACTATTTGGTTGCCTTCACATTGATCATTTATTGGTTCAGATCTTTACTGATCATCTCACCCCAATTTATGTATTACTTCCAATTTGTAGATAACGTTCATGTCCATGAAAATCCATGGATATAAATTCATTTTGTTCTCATTACTAACCACATATTTGAGAATATTTATCATGTCAGACAACTCTTCTTTGAAATTAGATCAAAATAAGTTCTTTAGAAGTTTGGAAAGACTTCTTCTCCTATGATTCAACCATGAATCATTGATGGTGGTCAATTTTTTGTGGGTTTTTATCCTAGTAGAATTTTTCAAATACTAAACTCATTCCTGCATAGGTTTCATGCACTCATATTCTCAGGGTCATGTTCATTGTTGTTCCATCCACCTTTACCATTTGATAACCACTACTTGATATTATTTCTTAGGCATTTTGGTCATAATGTTGAGCATGGTAAAATAATAAATCTATCCTTGAATAGATATAGGTAAACCTATTGCTTCCATAAAACCACTTTCTAATAGGAAAACTATCAAATAATTTAGATTATCTGCATTGAGACTCTTATGGAAATTTTCTAGGTCCACATGGCTAATCTATTAGTCCCCAGTCTTAGGAATGTTTCTCTTGAGTACCAATAATGGCTCAAGTACCATATATTTTTAGTTCATTTTTTTTCAATGATTTGAAGGGTTACTTTAGTAAGAACATGTAGATTGGGAAAATTAGGAGGAAAGAAGTTTTGATGTGGTTATAAGGAATAGATTGTAGTGGTCATGAAAATGCTTTTAGTAGTCTTGGATCATTATTACGTTGAAATAGAGGGAAAATGAAACTCAATAGAACCTAAAACACTAAAAATCCCCCTCTAGTTATAAACTACTTAATAGGTGAACTAAAAATATTGAAACCTTTTTCATTATGGAGTACTCAAAATTGTATAATTTTTAAGTATATTTCTACAATATTTCACCTTAGCACGAAGGTATAGTAGCTAGGAAGATTTCTAATTAGAACTTGGATGGATTTTAAATTCCAAATAAGCCCTTACATGGTCTTTTTAAAAAATTGGAGGATTATGTTAGCCCATCATGGTAGTTAGGCCTCCTTACATTCATGTGTGTGGTTCATCCACTTAGTCAGTCCTACCTAAACCTAATGGCATGATAGACATGAGGTCACATTTGTGGTGACTAAAAATTTGACCTCATGTCCATTAGTCTACAAGTATGGGTAGACTAATCATGGGATCATGAGAAGTGTGAAGGCATGGACTACAATCCTAGCATTTCTACATCCCACGCATCTTGAAGGTTTAGTAAGCCTGACCTCCTAGATTCATGTGGAGTATAAATGCACTTTTTTATTTTTGAAATTTGAAACCAAATTCCTAAAGATAGTTTACACAAAACAATCATATTTTTTATTTAAAATGTCTTGACTTGACCTAAAATTTTAACTTGATTTTCCATGTTATTTTAACTTAGATAAAAAAATCACTTTAATAATTTTAGGTAAAAATAGCTAGTGAAGGTTGGGGACATGAACTTGTAAAAGGACATAGGGTGAACTCTCAAAATCTAATGTTTTGTGCATTATTTGTGTTGTCCATTGGGATAAGGAATATACTTGAAATAACAAAAATAATATAGGAAATAAGGACCAAAAAAATGTAAATGGAAACACATAATGGAAATGGAATCTCATGACATGAACCTAAATCACCTACAAGAAATGGTTTTTGATATCCTACCTTTACTATTTATAGTGATTCAAATATTAGTATTCGTATGGTAGTGGAAGATGAGTTCATTGTTTTTATTCCAAGTAATATGTCTTATCACCATATAAATGATAAATTTTTAAGGGCCTCATCAATAGGGAATCAAACATCCCATTACTACCTTGAGGTTCTCTTCTTTTATCCCAAAGTGTGACCAAATATCCTAATTTAAAATCTTGTTACCTTTCTGATTAAACACTTATTTGACTTTCTTCTAATGTGTTATGATTATGTCAATCACCATCACTCATTCCTCTTCTAGTATGGCTAGGTACATGATCCCCTTTTCCAATGCATCTTTGATTTGATCATCCTCTATAGCTTGATCAATCATAAATACATAAATTATAAATATATGGGAAGCATTGCATATACACCATAGATTAATTGGAAAGGATATATTACAATTGCTCTATTTAGTTTTATCTAATCAACCCATAAAATATCATATAATTTATTTTTCCAATTCCTCTAACTCTCATCAATAATTTTTTTAACAATGGTAATGATATTCTTATTATTAGATTCCACTTGACCATTACCCTAAGGGTAATAATAAGATAAGTGTGAAACTAAGATTCAATATATGTATTAAAAACCAATAATTTTAGCTAAAGATAAGTTAGAATCATTTTCCATGACAATATTCTATTGAATCCCATTTGGACCAATATGTTTTCTTTCATGAAGTTACAAATGACCTCATAAGTGGTAGATATTACTGGAATAGCCTCAACTCACTTAATGAAGTAATCAGTTTTCATAATCACATGAGTATGTCCTACACTATAATATGGGTTCAAACTCTTGATGAAGTCCAATCCCCATTATTGAAAAGTTTCTTCAATGACCACAGGGGGTAATGTTGAAAGGTTAGGCCATCTAACAAAGTATCGGTAGCCCTCACATTTTAACACCAAATATTTTGCATCCTTAAAAAATTTTGGCTATTAGTAATGAGCTTAAAAAAAATTTAAGGCTTTAGCAAAGAATTAAATGTGTCCACTACATGCCTTATCATGAAAATCCTCTAATAGTTTTTTATTGTTCCTTATTCATGCATCTCAATAAAGTACCATTTGGGCCCTTTTTAAATAGTGTTATCCAAAATTACATATTTATTTGCCTTAAACTTGAGTGTCCTATTATATTTTGGATTTAGATGGGATAGGCAATCTCTATATGAGAGAGAGTATGTGATGTTAGAATACCACTCTTCAATGGAATCAGCAAAGACTACTAGTGGTAGTTCTTCCTTATCTTCTATCTATGATCAACACCTCTAGCAATAAAATGATAAAGGCCTTTTCCCCTCACCAACTTAGTGGGTTTTATGTCTATATCATATTATTTTATTTTGTCTATCTATCCCCCTCTCTACATCTTGTTTTTTTTCTAAGTTAAAATTGATTTGACTGTTGGATCTGGGACCATCACGATTATGTGGGATTTCAAGACATAAAACTTGAAATGTTTCATTTTTTTGGTGATAATATATGAAATTTTATTGATTAATTAATACTTGATTTCATGTTATTTCAAACTAAAACTCATGAAATTGTTTGGATACTCAATTCCTTTTTCACTTTTTTCTTAAATATAGCTAATAATGTATATTCAAAAAAATAACAATACATGATGAAATCTTTTTGAAAATTAAACAATTAAAAATAGGTTATTTGAAAATAGTCTCCTTAATCTCATTGAAATCCTACTTCCCATCATTATTCCATCTAAAATATTTATTTCCTCACATCATATGAATAATGTACCTAATGAGTTTAGCAAATTTAGGGAATAATATTCTAATAAAGTTTACTTAACCAAATAATGAATGTGTGTTAGGCTTAATAATACGTAAAGATAATTATTGAATTTATTTTACCCTTTCTAGATCAATCTTACAACCTTATTTGGAAATGATTTTCTAAATGTGTTACCTTTAGTTACTACAAATACATACTTTTCTATATTCATAGATATGCCATGAGCTTGACATCATTCAAAGACCATTTTCAGGTATTCCTAGTGATCTTCCCTTTTATTTGTGAACATTGTGATGTCATCAAGATAAATCACTATGATTTTATTCTTTATGTCACTAGAGGATAAATCCATTAATGTCTAAAATGTAGCTCCCATGTTGATGAGACCAAAGATCATCCTTTCGTATATGATTGTTCCACATTGGGTAGTTAATGTTGTCTTGTATTGATCTTTTGTAACAACTTCAAATTTATTATATCTGAAAGAATCATATAATATGGGAATCATTTAAAAACTTGTGACATCTTGTAATATTTGATCCATGATTGGCAGAGGATAGTTGTCTTTGAGCAAGGCCTAATTCAAATTGTAAAAATCTACACAAATCCTGACTTATCCATTCTTCTTTCTTATGGCATAATGTTGGACACCCAAGTAGAATGATGAATAAGGAAGATAATTATTACATCCAAAATTTTATTTATTTCCTCACACATAGTTCCTACAATCTTTGGATTATAGTGCCATGACTTTTTCTGAAAGGATTAACAATGGACTTGAGAAATATGTTATGCTTCATAATCTTAGGCCTGAAAAACTTTAGATTAGAATAGCATCAAGAAAATATGTCTCTATATAGTTTAAATAGAGAAATGAACCTTCTAAATTCTTCCTTAGAACTTAATTTTCAAATATTGAAATATTGTGGCTCCTCCTCAATACCAAAATTTAATACCCTTGTGAATCTTCTTGGATTTTCATCCGTATATACCTACCATGTTTATCTAACATTTAGTTCAAAGATACCAATCCTTTAGTAATATTATTTCCCTTTAGTTGAATTATTTTACCATTTTATTTATTAGCTTCAATATCAGATGGTTATATAATCTCCACATCCTTCTCTTCTAGCATAGAATCTTCTTTATATTTTGTCTATCTTCCTTTGAAATACAAATTTCTAAACTTATCCCTTTGGTCTAAGAAATCAATGATAGGTCCATCATCATTGAACACTTTTCAATATTCTAATTATTTAGAATAGTAAGGTGATATACCATTTTAATGATATATCATTATTTATCAAACTTTGTATGTGGAATTAGTTAAGATGTAGATACATCTAGGGCATCAACTTTGGAATTTTATACTCTTGAGACAACATTAATTTCTAATTATTTAAAAGTATTGATGCAATCTCATACCCTATTTTTATAATGCTTCAGTTTATAATTTTTTACGTGGTACTAACCTTGCATTTTTTTCATGATTAGTTCAACATCCCCTTGAGATTTGAGGTTTTGAATCCCTATCTATTATACTACTTGCAATCCTAATATCAAAGCATTGTACTTAGTTTTATTATTGGTGCATTCAAATTAGATTTTATATGAAAAAAGAAATAATTTATTTTGAGGAAAATAAATACTACACCAACACCTAAACTTAAAATTGAGAAACTTCCATTAAAATCTTAAGACCATACATCATTTTTATCACCCTTTATGATCTTATAAAGTTTAATATCTTTCTCGTTCATCATCATGTAGGTATCAGGTCATGTTTCCTAGTAAAAAAAGTTTTCCCATTGATAATTTGAGTTTTGTACTAAGTGTTTAGATTTAAATTATTGAAATATAATTTCATTTACCCCTTTTATAGGGATGATAGCCTGTATCCAATATAATTTGATATCACCTCCAATATATTTGCATAAGGTCCTACTTATTAGCATTACATTGCTTGGGGAAATGTTTGCCACTAAAATAATCATCTTAACTCTCTTTTGAGGGAATGAAGTTACGGAAAATTGTGCATATTTTTTTGTTCCAGTCAAGGGGACTTGTTTTGATTTCATATTGAAATAATGACCAAAAAAATTTGGTTCAGGATAACCCTAACGCGTGTTTTTTTTTTTTTGGCATCACATTATCTAAAGGTCTCAAATCACTTATGAAATTATTTAGTCATAAACCCCCAATGAAGAATGAAATATAGAAAGGATAAATACTTTCATTACCTTGAATGGAAATATCTACATTATTCTACAAGGGGGAATCATCCAAACTAATATGAGATCCATGAGGAGGTACACTAGGACATTTTCCTTTAATTAACTTGATCAATCTATTCAACTATTTAGGATTTGACTTAAGGTGTTAAGTTTGAGAAATATTAACCTTAGTATTATTCATGTGGTCAATAATATCAAAAGAATAATAATGAGTAGGATTTGATACTTAATTGATTGAAACATTAGGAGTAAAAAAGAATTTCCAATATGTTTATGTTACTTATCTTTTGAAAAAATCAGTAAATAATTACCTCAGTTAAGAACAAACTTAGGAGTATTTTTAGCTTCAAGATTTTCCTTGGATTTCTATCTATCATACTCTTCATTATTTTTCATATCTTTCAACTTATCATTTTGATCTCTAGTGAATATAACATAGGAATGATTGTTCATATCCTCTAATCTCTCATCATATTCATCACCATCAGTTTATATTCAAACTATCATATGTGGAGTCACCATCATGTTCTTAAATTTCAAGATTAGATGTGACAAAAAAACCTTAATTGGTTGGTTCTTCAATGATGCATAATTGTAGCATCCTTGCTATTTATAGGTAGTTATAACCATCATGATCATTAGGACTATAGAATATGCATGAATAGTGAATAGTGAAATGGGCTACTTCAATGGTGATTTAAGGAGTTGGAAGAGGGAGTCTAGGACAAACATTTCCATGGTATGGGAGAAATGGTCTTTTAGGCACATCTATATATGGATTAGTTTGAGTTTGAGGAATCTACTTCTTTATTTCCAATATGTCATTTACCAACCTCTAAACTAGAGGGTCTACTAAAGTGTAGTCTTTACTCTTGAATGTATCCTTTGTAAGTTTTTTGGCCATGATCATATCATCCTCAACTTCAATGTCCTAATTTTATGCTATCACTAAATTTTATAATGGAATTATCTAAAGGAAGAAAATTATTTTAGGTACTTTAACATTTATGTAGAAACATTTCTTATTTTCTACTATAAGCATGGCAGATGTTAAAATATTGTTTAATATATTATTAAAAAAAGCTATGAATTTCCTCATGGGCTCATGAGTTATTTATTTTCTGAGATAACTGAGCTAAAATGGAATGTGCATCTTCATCTAGTTTTTACATTTATGTAAATAAGTTCTTCATGGTTTTCCAATTGGAATATAAGTAGTTGATAAATGATGAAACAATTCAACTGATCCTTTGGCCAATGTTTCCATGACTAACCTACCTAATACATATTCATGTTCTACACCCAAAATACTGCAATCAAAGAAGAAATATTTTATGTGTTCATCAAGGTGTTATTTACCATCACTAATATACTTAGGAAAATTATTCCTTTAACCTTTAGAAAGTTCATGTACTTGAGCACCTAGAGCCAATAGACTAATATGAAGACCCCATGGTATATTTTCAACCATGTTTTGAAATTTTGCTTCCCTTGGCACCAAAATTTTAGATAAGGACAATGATAAACTCAAAGGTCATGCTTTACTTTTTATATAGAAATCCTAAAATTATCTTTCTCTTATAGGTGAAATAGGGAATATAGAACACCCTTATTTATACTATACCTAGTGGACCTTATTTCATCTTGGATGGAAAAATTATTATGTTACAATTAGAAATATAATGTATTTGATTCAACACTTATGATACCAAGTGATAGGATACATAGGTAGTATGGAGATGCTCAAACATGGCCCATGGTAGGGGGGAAATTGGTGAAATATTTGGCACTTTTTCAAATATGGTATTTCACAAAAATGAAGGAGACAAAAGCCTCTCCTTTATTTGGATGGAAGGTTCCCTTTAGTGAAAATGATAAAAACTAGAACTAGCCTATTTACAATATTTACATGTCGATTGGATTATTGGGTTTTACTACTCTCAACTTAAAATAAAAATAAAAATAAGGGAGACAAAGGGTCATACATGAATGAGCAAACACAAAATTCATCCTATGCATGACAATAAGGTTTTATAATAAATAACATCCTTGTTTAAGATTAATACAAGTATTTATTAAATTGAGATATATGCATTAACATAATAAAAATACTCATCCATAAAGAAAATTCTAGACACAAATTTTTATATATTCCCTTATATTTTCTTGTCAAAGAACAAACAAAAAGTTTCATTTTTCTTCCTCTCAAGAAAAATTACAACGAGCATCAAACAGACCTTCTACAATTGTTGTTTCTCCTCTTTATAAATATAGGAGGGAATGGACTAACCCTTCACATTTAAATGTGACATTTGGTATTCATATTATTTTCCTATTCTAATTTTACTAATTTTTAAATTTTCATAAAATAAAAAATGAAACTTTCCAAAAATAAAAAATATGAAAAAATGGAAAACAACTCTAAGCATTATAGGATTTTTTATTTTGAGTAGAAGCTGGTGTTGAGAGCTCATGGCATAAATATATCTCATGTCTTGTTATTTATCTTGGTAAATTTTTAATTTTCTAAATTTATTTACTACTTGAGTGATTATATTTCCCTTAGGGACTACTACATTCTTACAATATGTCAACCATTTATTAGATACCAACATCATGGTGTTTGGTATTTATATGAGCTCAATTAGTTAATTTTTCATCTCTTCAAGTGAGACATTTAATTTCATTTATCATATATATTTAAGTCACACTTCATGAATTTTATTTAAACAAATCCTTTTTTACTAGCCTCTTTAACTGATCCTTGACTTCTTGGACAATGAGTTAACTAGTCCCATATTCCTTTAATAGGTCACAATGTAATTCTCCTAGATTATAAGAAAGATATTTATGTTTCTATCTTATAATTTGAACCTAATATTTCAACTCACTTATATCTTGGTTCATAATTTCATTCTTTGAAGGATGATTTTGAACCATTTTGAAGATGGATCATCTTAAACCTTATAAAAAATCCCAACTTTGACCATTTCTTTGATGTTAATTATAATCATCTATCTAACATCTCCTTTCACATTTTCCCAAAGCTTAAACTCATTATCATGTCACTTTATCTATTGATTGATATCATTAATTTTGGAGTCAATTATCCCATTTATCTTTACCACCTCCTCAATATATTTCATGCCATCCAAAATCAATTGTTCAAACCAAGCTTCAAGATTTTTCTTATAGGTGTTATATCATTTGATGGTTGTTATGGCCTCCTTTTTAATTCCAAGGAATTTATTTGCGAATTCCACTTAAGGAGATGTTTGAGTCTCTATAACACTAATGAAATAATTGACATACCCAACCAAATTTTGAACCTAATCTTTCAATTATTCTTGAGTTAATTCATCCTATTCAAATCTCTAAATAGTTATTTATGTTGTCTCCCATAGATTATGAACATCACTCTCTCTAGTTGGTTCTTCAAGTGATGCTCATTTCAAAGTATAATCACTCAAGGTCATCATTTTTATCAACATTTGTCTTAGAAATATGCACAAATTGAGCTCTTGGTGGATCTGAAACTACCCTTGATGTGGTAGTTTCCTTATTATGGAGAGGAATATTGAGGATATTAAACAATAAATTGAAATTGGGTATTTCAAATTCAACCACCTTATTTATTTTTCTCGTCATAGGATGTATCCATGTAAATCACATCTGATTAAATATTGTCATTTGGGAACTCAAAGGTGGTGGTGTAGGCCACTTTGGAGTTGAATACTCTAGAGGATTTGGAATTTATGGATAAACAATGGGACAAGGATATTTATAGGTTGACACATCAACATCACTAACAAATACTTGTTGAACTACTTATTGTGTAGATGAAAGATATTGGTGAGTGGTTTTATCAATTAACAAGGATGGATCCCATGAAGTGAAGATGAATACAATGTGAACCTTATAAAATGTTTGTTTCTTTAATCCATATTCAGCTAAGATTTTAATTCATATACTTGAGTGGATGCATTTGTATTGGATAATTGAGTAATAACAGGGAACATTCTTTGAGAAGTTAGTGAGTATATCGAGTATGAAGTCATAAAAAAACTACTTGGCTGCCTCCACATTTATAATTTATTGGTGAAAACCTTAAGTAATCATCTCACCCTAGTCTATATATTATTTCCCATTATATACAATGTTCATGGCCTTGAACATCCATGGATATAAATTGATGGTGTTCTCATTACCATCCACATGGTTGAGAAGAGTTATCATGTTAGATAACTCTTATTTTAATTCAAGATGAAATAAGTTATTTGGAGGCTTGGAAAAAATTCTTCTACTATGATTTAGCCAAAAATCATTAATGGTGCTAAAATATTTGTCTTTTTTTAATCCTAGTAACATTATATAGCTTCCACACTCATTATTTCATAAGTTTCATGCACCAAAATTCTCAGGATCATGCTCATTGTTATTCAATCCACATTTGACATCAAAGAACCACTACTTAATCCAATTTCTAACACCTTTAGGACATAGTGATGAGCATAGGTGAATGCCAAATCTAATATTTTTAGAGAGATAGGTAAACTTGTTTCTTCTTTAAAAAAAAATTCTTATAGGCAAATCATCAAAGATTTGGATTGTCTGCATTGAGTCTCTTGTGGAAATATTCTAGGTCTACATATAAAATATAAGAATCCCAAATCTTAAGAATGTTTCACTTTAATACAGTTCAAACCCCATATATTTGTACTTCATTTTTTTTATTTCAATGAGTTAGAGGGTTAATTCAACAAGAACTTGTAGATTAAGAAAATTAAGAGGCAAAAAATGTTGATGTGGTTGTATGGAGTAGACTATGGTGCTAATGAAAATGCTTTCAGTCTTATAAGATTTTGTATTACTTATAAATGGAGGTAATATAAAACTAGTATAACCTAAGATATTTAAAATCTCCCTCTCACTAAAATCATTAAAACCTCTATCACTATCGAGTACTCAAAAACTGGGAATTTTTTTCTATCTTTCTACATAATTTTTTCTTAGCATGAAGGTCATGTAGTTAGATGAAGTTATGATTGGTGATTAGATGGGTTTTTAATGCAAAATGAGCCTAACATTGCCTTTTTAATGAGTTTAGAGGATGATTTCATCATTATGTGACATTTAGGCCTCTCCCCACACCCACATGTCCTCATAGCTAGTCCTACCTAGCCCTATGGTTACAATGGGTGTAAGGTCACATCTACAGAGACCACATATACAACCTCACATCGATGAGAATAGGCAATCCTAACCATAAGGACATGGGATGCAGACCCTGGTCCTCACATTTTTTCATCCCAAATGTTGGGCAAGCCTAGCCTCCTAGATGTGTGTGGCACAAAAATGCACTTTTGCATTTTTTAAAACTTTTGCAACCAACTTCCTAAATATGTTTTACATAGAATAGTTTTATTTTTCACTAAAAACTTCTTTATTTGACCAATAAATTAAACTTGAATTTCCATGTTGTTCTTATCTCGAATAAAATTTTGAATTTAATAATTTTAGGGAACAACACTATGAATACCAATATTTTATTATTCACCCAAAAAAAGCTTAGAATAAATATTGAGTAGAACTTTTGACATTTTTATTCCCATTGTGGTACGTCCCATACACCACATAAACATTTTATTCTTTCTTATTTTACTTAAATTATTTGTAACTATTTTCCAAGGTTTCCATCCACATAACTGGATCCTTGAAAATGAAATTCATGTATATGGTATATGTTCATGTTTCCACTCTTGATATATATATTGCATAGATCACTGATAATTATATGGGTCATATAGATATTCAGAAATTTTAGGAAATAATGGATGGTGGGAGGAGAACAACAATAGGAAAACACCTTCTAGATAGTAGACTTATGCATGTCAATATGTTCCCTACATCTATCCAATGTGTATATTTATTAATTAAATGCAAAAAAGTAATATTATCAAGATAAAAGAGAAATCAAGTTTATAAAACATGTGTTACTAGCTAATCTTGATAGTGGTTCTATTGGAATGACATTTGGGATTGTACCCCATGATGAAATAATAGAGATTAACAAAGACATTGTTCAAGAATTCATAATTTAAAATCAGGAAAAATTATTGAATATGGTGAATCAATCCTCATTAATTAAAAGAAGAATAGACCTTCTAATCTTGCTAAAACCTTATACAAGATAGATTTTCAAGAAGAGTTGTCAGACATGATAACATTATTGAATAGAGTCATGGGCCATTATAATATGCACTTGTTCAATAATTGTGTGTGTGTATCAATATCATTTATATTGGAGATAAATTCATTAATTATTGGAAATACATCAATGATAACCTCCATGAATAGTTAATGACACTAGAATCAACACAAATAATTACATGACATCATATTTAGTTTATTCCATTGTAAGATTGAGACCATGTCCAGGCTTAAATGAGGTAGGAAAAAATATACCTTGAAATTTAGTACATGATATATCTTCTTAAGTCACTCACTAAATGAGAAGAAACATTTAAGGAAAGTAAATGATGCATTTACTATGTTGATAATAAATATTCTTAAAGGCAACATTATAACCTAGATATCAAATGAAGCTGCCACTTTGATCAAGAAATTTGATAACTATTTCATTTAATTCCCTAGGTTCAAATAACTCAATGTTGGATGATTTATATGAGATGCTTATAGGTTTTTTATATAGGCAAGTTATAACATGATTCTTATTAAACTTTGTATACATTTTAATGAAGTTCATCAAAAAATAAATTAGAGGAATGTAGGAGGAATCTCATTTTCCCATGGATTGAGTTACTATATTTTTAAGACACGTGTGATGCTTTAAATATTGAGAAATAAATTGTAAATTTTCCAATACAACCTCATACCAAAATACTTGATTTTAATATAAATAACTTTGAAAAGGATTATCTCAAGCTAGGTGTTGGTTATTTACATATACCATAAATTAAGGATTATTGGGAAGATTGAAGGATGACTTTGAAGTAAGGAAAGGGGATTATTCAAAAATTACTCTAAATCAAATGAAAACGTTTAAGATAAAAATGTAAAAATAAGAATAATTGATTATGGAACTGATATGATTGACCCATTTTTTATTGATAAAGTGCATCTTATGCCTTTATCCCTGATTAATTAGTCAATGAAAGAGTTAACAAGTTTAAAATACCATAAAATTTTATTTTAATGAGATTAAAATCCTATTTTGTTAATAAATTCATTGAATATACTATTTTAGGATCTTCAAATGATTTAGGGACTTCCAAGAGATAATAATAGTATTCATCAAAAAAATCATCTTAGCATATTAGTACAAAATAAAATCTCAAAAATCCCAAGGTTTGTCCCAATAGAAAGTGGTGTAAGTTTGGACAAGAATAAAATTCATAAAAAAACATGTAGATATTATTATTCATTAAGACAAAAACTCCAACCTCTTATGTTATACAAGGTGAAGCTCAATCTTTGAAATATCTTAACCAATCTTTATTGATTGAAAATACTAGTGAATAATTTATAGCTTCTTACCAAGGCCCTTTTGGAATCCATATTGTTGTTTCTACCACACATATGAAATTCCCCTCTCCAAAACAATATATTCCATAAATTCTTCACATCCCTTCTCCACCGCATTTACCACATTCACCTCAAGTTCCAAATCCACCTCTACCTCAATCCTTACATATTTAGAAGAGGATATCTTAATATAATATTTCTAACCTACTCATTATTTAAATGGTACCTCTCACTTATCCTAGTACCCAAATATCCATTTATTAAAGTGATACATTATTCATGTGGGTACAACAAATATTGATCAAAAATAAAACTTTAGATAAATTTGTAGCTCTCAATTTTGATGTAGTTTCTAACTACTCCAAATCCTTCCACATAAAAATATAAAACTACCTCAAGGTTGGTAATTGATCCCACAATTTCATAGTTTTTATAGTTTCTCAACCATTAGTTAAAAAATATCAAGAGAAAATGGTCTTGGATGATTATAATCTCAATAAAATACCACTTGGAAAATCAAGTCATGAAGGTGATATCCATAATTTCCAAGTGATTACAGTAAGGTTGATTAAAATAGTAAAAGAGGGGAAGCAAACATAATAATAGTTTTAATAACATGTGTGAATGATTTTTGAATACATCAAGTCAATTTTTAATCTTAATGAAACTCCATTGGAAGCAATGTCTAATTCAACTCTAGTTGAAGAGATTGATAAATAACTCATGCTAAAAAAAGTAAATACACTAATCATGGAAAATTTATGGAAACTTAGGTAGATCAACCTCTCATCGATGGTTTAAAGTTTATATATGAAAATAGAAAATCATATGAACTTTTTATGATTTAAATAAAATATTGGATGCCTAAATCAAGTCTATGAAGAAATCAATTGGAATTTGGAAATGTTATATTCACAAGATATTTCACATATGGATGAAAATATACTAATATCTAAAGATATTTAATAAATATAATAAAAAATAATTCTTTAATTTGGTCTCACTATGTTGAGTGGAAAGTGCATGCTTTATAATATCCATTGGAGGATTTTCTCATACAAAATAATAACTATGATGATTTAAAAACAAAAACAAAATGCATATGTTTGGGTAGTACATTGTGATATATTGAAGGGCTATGAATTAAAACCATGCACATTTGTTGAGTTAAAGGAACAATTCTAGCATATGGTCAAATAATATTTTTTAGAATGATCGCTTTTAATATGAAAGCCATGAATAAGTTAAGTGATATTTATTATACCCTGAATTAGCTTAATAAAAACATTCCAAATTTATTTAAGGGAATGAAATAACCAATAAAATGAATACTTTGTTTGTTATTAGACCATTTTATTTTTTTGAATTAATATGGAATCATTCCTAATATGCATAAAGTTAGAATATACATGTTGAAATATTCACAAGTTTAAAAACAAGGTCAAATTATTGTAGTTAGATAGACACCTCATCTCAACAATTCTTCTCTTTCTATTCAAACTTCTTAATTCTTTCTCCTTCTAACATTTATGTTTCTTCATTGTACTCTTTACATATAGATTTAATAACTTAAATTTTATTATATTGTATTTTTTTTTAAATAAATACTAAAATTTGAAATAGAAATATTGCCTCAGGCTATAAAGTGTTTATGTTCATTCTTGTTATAAATAAGAGTTTCTCATGTTGTAAAAGAAATTTTTAATTGATAAACTATTTTTGGTAGCAAGGTAAGAGAATAACAAATTATGTGTTTTTCTTAGTGATTAATATAATAAGATTTATAGGAATTTGTTTCTTTTCATTTTCTTGGTGAGTGATCATTATTCCTATGCCTATTGATTCATTTAGTCCTTGTTATTTCTTTGTATAAAATGTTTATTGTTGAAACATCATTATTCTTACTACTTTTCCAATGTGTTGAGATTATTTAAATTTGAATTTATTTGATTACTACATGCCTCCTTCTCTTTCCTTCTTTTCTTTATCCTCTATTTTTGTTTTTCACTCTCCACTTTCTAAATACCATTCTCTTTTATTCTTAAGCAAAACCCCCAATAAAATTTTGCATGTATATATTGCAAATATTCTATTTTTTAAGTTTTTTTAAATTTGAATAAATGGAGCATCCCATGCTAATATAGGAGGGACTTTTCATTAATTATACCTTTGATTGAGATCCTATATTTTTTCCTTATACAAAATATTATGCCAATAATTTTTGGTGCCCACTATGGACCATAACTTTGTGATTTTCATGCATCCCAAAAATATTTAAATTTTTCTCATGTGACTATTCTTGGATTTCAAGCCCCTATTCTTCATCTAGGTCTTGATTAGATAAAATAAATAAAATAAAGTATTTATTCTAACCTGTGAGCATGTACTTGAGATAATAGAACTCTTATTGATCAATTTCACAAAGTTTTAATTGCGTTAGAATAAGAATAAAATTTTATTGATCTTACATAAAAATCCACAACATTTTTATAGAAGAAAATAACAAAGGTAGGTTATGATCCAACCTATTTGAAGAGTTATATAACTACCTCCTCTTCTAAGATAGGAATTCTCTTTCATGTTTGATTAAATAAATTTCACTAGGGCATGTAAAAAATAAGGCAATATTGATCCCATATTTGATTTACAAGAAAAGTTTGATTTTAAAATTAAGTCTAGAACATATATCAATAAAAAGGATAATAATTAATAAATCAAAAAGTACTTCAACCAGTCTAGAAAATCCAAATCAATAATTTGAAACAATATCCAGTATATCTTTATTTCTCTCCATAGCTATATTAACTCCAATCATAAAAATTTTCATCATGGTTGTGATACCTTTGGGACCGTGGTGACTGGCCATAAGTCCTCTTTCCTTTGGTGGAAAACTACATCAATTTTATAAAATATCAATAAATAAATTTCCTAATTTTATTAAAAATGGAAAAAAAAAATGTAAATAAACATCTCTATAATTTCACTATTAGGTGTATTATTTTAGGTGTTCAATATGAATATGTAATAGTCAAATGTTTATAGAAACCCTACAAGTGGAGTAGTAGAATGGTTATATCATCATAATCCTAGTTCTATTAATGTCTAGGACACAATGAAAAATAAATTGAGAATCATTTCAAACCTATTTAATATGCACATACACTCCTTGTGTAACTAACAAGGATGAATAAATAAGTTCATGAACCCATGATGGATTTCTTTAAAAAATTTAACAAACTATTAAATAAGATTCCTATTGAAATAAAGCCTACATATAAAAACCATGAGTGTTTCTTTATAAATGTATATTGCATAAATTTGGATGTCTATTAATAATAAATTGATTAGTTGATCTATAATAAGCTCAAACATTGACCACCAAAGTCAAATATAAATTATTTACAATAAAAAATTTAAAAAATGACTCCATGAAAATGAAAGGGTATATTTCAAACTAGAATTAAACTAATCAATTGATTGATAATATGGCTAATGACATCATTTATTTGAATAAATAATTACCTTATAAAAAAATATCTCCACTATATCAAAATATTCCTAGAAAATAAATGGTGCCACATAATAATAATCATCATCTACAAACACCACAACAAAAACTTTCCATTGAATATCCTCCTAATGTAAAATATTATTATGAATGTAGGTCTAAAATTAGAAGATGTATGAGTATAAATAAGATGAACCGGAAACATAAAATTACGTTTTTTCAAGAATTTGAGATATAACAAGCCGATGGCAACTCCAAAAATGGTATCTTGAATATGAAACTAATGATGATAATTATGACGATGTTATTAGTGATATGAATGGTCAATATTTTTTTTATTTTTACCAATTCACAAAATTAGACATAAAAGGTCAATAAATATAATGAGAAATAGAAGATAAGAATAAATAAATTTTGAAAAAACCTCTTGTGAAATCCATTCTTCCCCAAGATTATTTGATATCCAATCAAGTGATAGACAAGCAATATAAAACAAGGGTATGTATAACATTCTAAATTCCTACTATTATTAATCTAAATACTGGTACCCAGTTTAAAAATTAAATAAACTTAAAAATGATGCCCTCTACTTCTTTACCTACTTTTTACATCATTGACCATGTGAATAAATCCAAAATTTAAATTTATCAAGTATAATATTTAAGGTCTACTTTAATCAATTATATAGGTTAGTTAAGTTTATCAAAATTAAATATCCTAATACTTCCATACCTATGTCCAATAGAATCCTTGTAATTCCTACCAATTAAAATCCTCATAATTTCATGGTTTCTTCTACCTCGAAGTTTGGTAAACTCAAACCCTTTTATATTTACCTATTTCTTAAAGGCTAAAAATAGAGTAATTGTATAATTGATACTAAAGATTTTGATAACATGATGCCTGAAACTTTTATCATGCAGAAGGCCTCACATATGCCATAAATTTTGGTAAATATTATTTAATGGATACCAAAAATACCTATGGTATGACAAATGAAACATTATAAAATAGTTTTTATATCCTTTCCATATAAAATAATTAAAATGACCATTCTAGTTATAGACATTATTGCAATAAATGGAATATTATTATGTAGAGATTTAGGTGGAGAAATGTAGATGGAATTATCCCATGTCATGATTGTGGTGAAATTATTTAATCAAATACTTTAACCTAAATTGAAAATCATATTCAAGGTAAAAAAAATTGAAGGTCCATGTGTTGATATATTATATACAGATACATGGATAGGTAATTACATGTTGATGTCAGAAGATGATTTTAATATCTCAGAATTAATTAAAAGTGTTCTTAATGATTTTTGGATTCTTAAATTTTGTGTTAGTTTTTCATCATATGAAAGTGATGGATTATATATTATCTCACCAACTATTGTAGTATTTTCATTTTCCTATAAATTATAATTTGAATGCATAAGCAATACTGCAAAATATGAACGTTTGCTTTTAGGTCTAAAAGTTTCAAAATAAATGGGAAATAAGAATATATAATTTTAAGGTGATTTTGAGTTGATTTTAAAGAAGGTAAGGGATAATTATTAGGTAATAAATGATCATTTAAAGCACTATCACAACATATTATGGGATTGCATTAAAATATTTGAAGCATTATCTAGAATGGAAATTCCTAAATAAGCTAATGTAAAAGTTAATGCATTGGATGTATTTGCATATCTATTAATTCCTCACTCAATTATTAACATAGATAAATAAATTTTTAATTCGTACATGGACCTATTTTACCTAATAATTCTAATCATTATCAAGTGTTTAACAATGATAAACAAATCATTACTTTCCTTAAAAAATATGATAGTTTTAGAAATATATATTTTGAAGGTGGTATTTATGCCTATAGAGAATCACAATATCAATATATGTTAAATAAATATTGAAGATACTTATTTAGTTAAAGATAACAAAGGAACTAAAATTTAGGATGAAAAATAATGTGATGGATTAGTCCAATTAAAATGGATTAATATTCCTAAATTCTTGGTATTTTTGGAGGACTTGTTCGATAAACATGAAAAATATAAAAAATGAGATTCTAGGAGAATAAAATAGTTATTTATAATATTAAAAGGTTAATATTATCACTATTTAAGAATCCAAGTATGTCAATATTGGTAAAACTTTTTCAAAATAAGACAAACGTAGATTTATAAACTTATCTAAATTATATAGACATATTTTATGGCATTATATTGATCTTAAATCCTTCAAATAAAAATAAATGAATCATGATATTCCTATAAAATTTGAAGCTAATCCATATATACATAATTATAGACATTATAACCCTAAGATCACTAAGACTATTCTTACCAAGATTCAAAAAATTCCTGATACATGCATTATCTTCGTTATTCATCATTCTACCTAGATTACCATCATTATGTTTATTTGGAAGAAAAATGGAGAAATAAGGATTTGTGTTGATTTTCAAAATATGTATAAAGCATCCTTGAAAGATAATTATCCTTTACCCATCATGGACTATATACTATTGGGTGAATATTTTGTCGGCTAGCTAACTAGTGACCAAAATAGTTCCTATCACCACAGCATAGGGAGAGTGGTCATCCAATGTTGCAAGTTTACCACATCCAAAGGGGAAAAATCTCTCCTCTCATCAAGGGGAGGTTCCCTATTAAATATGCGTAGGCTATATACTATATATATATATATATATATATATATATATATAAGTAGAAAGTAAGACACGGGTGGAATGAACCATCCATCTCTTTTTTTAGAGATGATGCTAACAAACAGAGGAGAAATCCTAGGTGATTAGTGAAGGCACTTCTCTTCTTTCAGAAGTAACATTCAGCCAAGAGCTAGATCCCTTCTTAGATAGTAGAAATCCTAATGAAGTGATAGAAGGCACTTCTCTTCTTTCAGAAGTGCTTGTTCTTACAAATATTAGGACTCTTTCTAGTAAAAAGTGACTAGTAACCAGGTCCAAAGTAACCAACAATCTAAGATGTAGCTCAAAGTATCCACCTTGACTACCCTAGAGTGAGGTATGAAGAACAATGGGGGCACAAAGTCATCCCAAGGTCCTTTACATAGAAATAGAAAAGAAAAACACACACTGAAAAAAATTATGTCAGCACAAAGTCTGAAAGTAACTAGTTTCAGGACACCTTCCTTATCATCTCCACTAGTTATACTTGTTAAATAAAATAAATAATAAAGACGTCAGAAGATAGACAAAAGAACAATCTCCTAAAGTACCACAAGCTATAACAGCACAAAGTCTGAAAGTAACTTGATTTCTCATTCAAACAAAGAAATATGAACAACAATCTAAGCTCAAAGTCTTAGGAAGGCCTTTCAATTTGGGCAGAGTTTCGCTTCTGGTAAGGGGAGATCTCCTTTGTAACAAATTAGAGATTACAATATATAGTGCTCCAAGAAAGACTTGGGAACTTGTTTTCATGAAAAAGGCCCATGCTGCAGTCGACATCTTCAATGCACCTTCAGTTCTGTCTAGAGGGACCATGTTGGGAACAGCACATTACCTAAACTATGGCATGTCCATTCATCTAATGTATCTTCTTTGTTATGGATTGTCTAGTCCTTTCTCTGATGTCTGCATAGCTATCTAATTTTCCATTACTTCATGGAATAAAAATAGGCTTGCATCCTTGATTTGGTGCACTCAGAAGTCTACTTGATCCACTATTTCACCTACTAGAAATAACTCTTTTGAAGATATTTTTGGTCCTTTGGTCTCGCTCCTCTCTTCACTTCTTAAGAACTTCTTTGCTCTCTAGTTGAACCATCACATTGATTGAACTTTCCTTTGGAATCATCCATGTTGCTTCTTTGTCCTTTATAGCCCTTCTTGTCTAAGTCTTTGGGGGGTCCTTTCTACATCTTTGACAAGTGGCAAGTTCCACTGTTATGAAACTCATTAGAAACTTATGGAAAATGGGATCCATGACACATCTTGCCTGAGCAACTTCAAAATGGGAATGTGGATGCAAATACTTGTCACATTTCACTGAGTCATAACAAGACATGTGATGTATTCCGCTTAACTTATAGAATCTTTAGAAACCTTTTGAGAGTCTTGTGGAAGATGACATGTGGCGGCTTCCACTCTGCTTTATAATGGACATGTGGCAGCTTTCGCTGCACTTTATCTTTTTCCATCAGGCACTTTTCCACAAGCTTTTATCTTCAATCAAGATTTTCCTTTGCTTTCTTCGGGCTCTCTTCCCAGGTTAATTCCTTTAGCCTTCTTCACTTAATCATTTCCATCAAAAAAAAAGTCTGAAAGAATTGTTCCTTTTGGGCCTTTGAACAAATCTGAAGGAATTCTATCTTTTATTTGACCTTTAAACCAATGTTACCTGCCCTCCACAAGGGTACTTGCCTCTTTGGCTTTGGGACAGCCCCTTGAACCTATTGATTGAACCAACTTTGGTTCAACGGTTCAATGGTTCAATCGGTTCATTCTTCGTTATTTGGCTAAGTCTTTTTGATCTTTTACACCAAGCACATTGAACCAATTGGTCATTGAACCCATTGAACTCACCTAAGTGTTGAGATCTTACTTCTTTCCTATAGAGTCTGTAGATTTTCTTCCTGCATAATCCATAGATTTAAGCTTGCAGAGTCCATAGATTTTCTTCCTGCAGAGTCTGTAGATTCAAGCCTACAGAGTCCGTAGATTCAAGCCTACAGAGTCCATATATTTTTAAGAAGCTTGAAAAATGAGGAATTTGAATGCTCAAAACAAATTTAGAAAAGGGAAGAGACAATTTGGTCTTGTAGAGCCCAAAATAGTTCATATGCTGTCCCAAAAATGAGTGATATTTTTGTGGGACAACAACTGGCTCTAGTTGGGGAACTTCCCTTAGTTGAAAACTTAGAATAGCTGAGGGGAGTAGAAACCAAAATCTCCAGTGCCTTGAAGTGTGTCATTGGGCTATAGAGTCATGCTACCTAAAAATAAAGGCTCCAAAAAATGAAAATGAAAATGAAAAGCACAAAATAGAACCAAAGACTATACAAGTGTACATATGTATAGATGAACTTATCTGACACTTCAAGAATTGAAGTGATTTAGATGTTGCCCATTGTGAGACAATGAAAATGGTGTTATATCCTAATAAACCAGAAAGAAACCATTTTGTCCCTAGAATTGGTGATGGGCGAATGGAACTCTCCATTAGGAAACCAATTTTCTGCATCTTCCTCTTGGCCTTTTCTTCTTCTTGCCCCATGGCGGGATGTGGTCTTCAAACTAAAAACCATAACTCCTTGCTCTCTCTACAAAGATTTCCTTATGTTGACTTTAGAGTACAGTAGTATGGTCCACTACCATAGCTTGTTATTCTACTAGTTCAGTCTAGCACATGTTTTGATTGTCAGCATCAAACTCCTGACAAACCATTAGCTCAGCATCTCCTTTAGTGTGAAGGAGTTTGATCTCTTCACCTTGAGCAGTCTTCAATCTAAAAAATAGAGATCCGCATCTAGCTATGGAAGAATTTCTACCATCAGATTCTAGGATCCAAGCATCATCAGAAGCTGATCTTCTATCAGATTTATCTTCATGGGAGATGGAAGATCCTTCTTGATTTGTACTACACCCTACCAATTTTTTTGATGCCTTATTTGGATGAAATCCTAGATTTCCAGCTACAAGAATTTCATCATCTAGGACATGAGTGTCCTCTGTGGTCAAGAAGTAATTACCCCTACCTAAAGGCTCAAATAGAATTTGAGCAGTAGGGGCTGACGTTTGGTTAACCACAATCTTTGCCTTAGACAAGTCCACACCTGGTTCTCCACCAATGTTAAATTACTCAGGATTGGCTTGCAGGGATTCAAACTTAATCATTTGAATTTTGGATTTCTTGACATGATCAATCATGGCAAATGACTGAGATGGACTTGAAAGAGAGGATGGGAGTTCATCGTTTTGGTTTTTGGGAGGGGAGGACTGATATGTGAATTTGAAGTAGAAGGTGCAGAGATGTTTGATGTACTTACTTCTTTGGCAATCACTGGGTCATTTGATTGGAAAGGAAGAGGGGTTATCTACTCATCAATTGAAATTTCTAGTTCGGGTCACTCCTCTATCTTCTCTTTGTTGGCCTATTGGGCTGACTAATTCTTAGACCTGGTGAATACTGTGTATGATCCTTTGACTGCTTCACCTTCACTTCTAGGTTCATCCTAAAAATTTAGGAAACCAATGTGGGAGTCACCAGCTGATTCTTCTAGATCCTCCCTAAAGAGACCAGTGCCATTTTCTTGCTTGAACTCAAGTTGGAAATAGGAAACATGTTCTATTTCCAGATATCCAACTACTAAGTTGGTTAGAGGTGCTTCAAGGGCAAGGTTCCTCTATGGGGGAGGAAGATGATTTGGTTGACCTTGACTTCTAGCAGTGTTGCCTTGATATGGATGATTAGGGAATGTCCTCCTTGGTATATATTTATATAGAGGAGCAAAAGACATACCTTGTGGCATTTGTCTTTTCAAGGCTAGCAATTCATTTTCTAGTTTTTGTACCATTGGGTCAGTGGTGACTGTGGATGAGTATTCAAAAGATGAAGAGGGTTTTCCTCTATTTAGGTCTCTCCTTATTATTCCTTCCAAGATAAGGTCATCTTCCACCTTAGTAGCCAAGTCCTAAGCAGTAGCAAGGTATATGTGGCCAGCTCATCTCATCAAAAAACTCACTTTAGGCAGTTGTGAGTTGATGAAGAAGCATTTGAGGTTCTGAGGTGTTGGCTGGGTGACCATGGGAATCATGTGCCTCAGCTTGTCAAACTTTGCAATAAAATCCCTCATAGGCTCATGGGGATATTTCTTCATCTGAGTGAGCTAGGCTAGCAAAGCATTTGCATCTTCTACAGGCTTGAACCTGGCTTCAAATTTGGCTTTGAGAGTGTCCTAGTTAGTCATTGATCTAGTTTGTAAATGGTAGAACCAATCTGTAGTAGCACCTTGTATGGTCTCCACAAAAATTTTGACTACCATGTCTTAAAATTCCACCCTTATCACACCACAGGCTATGCTAAAGGCTACAATGTGTTTATCAGGGTGAACTCTCCCATCTCTAAAGAATTTGGGGAAGTTCTTTCTTGAGCTGTGTGGAAGTTCATGCAGAGTTGGAGTCAAGTTGAGTGGGCCAAAAGAGTTACATCAGGGGCCTCGAACTACCATGATTTGATTATGAAAAATATGGATAAAAAATTTGGGTGGAGTGGCTAGATTTCAAAACAAAAATGGAAAAGAACTGGCCCTGCTTCAACTTGAGGCTTGAGGCTTCAAACCATGCAATTTTTTCCAATGGCTCTAGTTTTGCAGACCAGATAAAATAATGGAGATGGAGGAAGATGGTAAGGCTATAATGATAATGGGTAAGACCTGGAATAGAGTCGCCAGAGTCTATAATGGATAAGTTTTATAATGATTATGGGTAAGACATAGGTGATGTTTCAATCTAAAACTTGAGGTTCCAAATTGCACAAAATTACTATGTCCCCAGCAGAGTCACCAAAAACTATTGTGCGAGGCTGGGGAGGAAAAATTAACAATGGGAAAGCATTGGATCAATTCATTCTTCCATAGTGGAATGCATGGATAAGGTTATAACGATAATGGGTAAGACACAAGTGATGTTTCAATATAAAACTTGAGGTTCCAAATTGCATAAAATTACTGTGTCCCCAGTGGATTCACCAAAAACTGTTGGGTGAATATTTTGTTGGCCAGCTAACTGGTGACCAAAATAGTTCCTATCACCACAGCATAGGGATATTGGCCATCCAATGTTGTAGGTTTACCACATCCAAATGGGACAAATCTCTCCTCTCATCAAGTGGAGGTTCCCTATTAAATATGTGAAGGCTATATACTATATATATAAGCAAAAAGTAAGACACGGGTGGAATGAACCATCCATCTCTCTTTTTTCAGAGATGATGCTAACAAACAAAGGAGAAATCTTGGGTGATTGGTGAAGGCACTTCTCTTCATTTAGAAGTAACATTCAGCCAAGATCTAGATCCCTTCTTGGATAGTATAAATCCTAGTGAAGTGACAGAAGGCACTACTCTTCTTTTAAAATTGCTTGTTCTTGCAAATAGCAGGACTCTTTTTGGTAATAAGTGATTGGTAACTGGGTCCAAAGTAACCAGCAATCTAATATGTAGCTCAAAGTCTCCACCTTGACTACCCTAGAGTGAGGTATGAAGAACAATGGGGGCACAAAGTCATCCCAAGGTCCTTTACACAGAAATAGAAAATCAAAACACACACTGAAAACAATTATGTCAGCACAAAGTCTGAAAGTAACTAGTTTTAGGACACCTTCCTTATCACCTCCACTAGTTCTACTTGTTAAATCAAATAAATAAGAATGCTTTTAGAAGACAGACATAAGAACAATATCCTAAAGTAGCACAAGCTATAATAGCACAAAATCTAAAAGTAACTTGCTTTCTCATTCAATCAAAGAAATATAAACAACAATCTGAGCTCAAAGTCTCAGTAAGGCCTTTCAATTTGGGTAGAGTTTCACTTTTGGTAAGGGGAGATCCCTTTATAAAAAATGAGAAATTACAATATATATCACTCCAAGAAAGACTTGGGTGCTTGTTTTCATGAAAAAGGCCCATGCTGCAGTCAACATCTTCAATGCGCCTTTAGTTCTGTCTGGAGGGACCATGCTGGGAACAACGCATTACCTCAACTATGGCATGTCCATTCATCTAATGTCTCTTCCTTAGTATGGACTATCTAGTCCTTTCTCTGATGTCTGCATAGCTTTCTAATTTTCCATTACTTCATGGAAGAAAAATAGGCTTGCGTCCTTGATTTGGTGCGCTCAGAAGTCTACTTGATCCATTGTTTCACCTACTAGAAATAACTCTTTTGAAGATATTTTTGGTCCTTTGGTCTCACTCCTCTCTTAACTACTTAAGTGCTTCTTTTCTCTCTAGTTAAACCATCACTTTAATTGAACTTGCCTTTGGAATCATCTATGTTGCTTCTTTGTCCTTTATAGCCCTTCTTGTCTAAGTCTTTGGGGGGTCCTTTCTACTTCTTTGACAAGTGGCAAGTTTCACTATTATGAAACTCATTAGAAACTTACAAAAAATGGGATCCATAACACATCTTGCCTGAGCAACTTCAAAATAGGAATGCGGATGCAAACACTTGTCACATTCCACTGAGTTATAACAAGACACATGATGTATTCTGCTTAACTTATAGAAGCTTTAACAACCTTTTGAGAGTCATGTGGAAGATGACACATGGCAGCTTCCACTCTAATTTATAATGGACACATGGAAGCTTTCACTACACTTTGTCTTTTTCTATCAGGTGCTTTTCCACAGGCTTTTCTCTACAAAAGTTTTGAAAGAATTGTTCATTTTGGGCCTTTAAACAAATCCAAAAGAATTATGTCTTTTCTTTGACCTTCGAACCAATGTTGCCTGCCCTTCACAAGGGCACTTGCCTCTTTGTCTTTGGGTCAGCCCCTTGAACCTACCGATTGAACCAACTTTGGTTCAACGGTTCAATGGTTCAATCAGTTCATTCTTCATTATTTGGCTAAGTCTTTTTGATCTTTAGCACCAAGCGCATTGAACTTATTGGTCATTGAACCCATTTAACTTGCCTAAGTGTTGAGATCTTGCTTCTTTCTTGCAGAGTCCATAGATTTTCTTCTTGTAGAGTCCATAGATTCAAGCCTGTAGAGTCCATAGATTTTCTTCCTACAGAGTCCATAGATTCAAGCCTATAGAGTCCATAGATTCAATCCTACAGAATCCATAGATTTTTGAGAATCTTGAAAAATGAGGAATTTGAATGCTCAGAACAAATTTGGAAAAGGGAAGAGATAATTTTGGTCTTGCATGGCCCAAAATAGTTCATATGTTGTCCCAAAAATGAGTGATATTTTTGGGGGACAACAGATACTAAAAATAGTTACAAATTCTAAAATTTTATCTATACTTTATTATTTTTCAAGATATAATCATATTAAATTTTCTAAAGAGGATCGACATAAAACAACCTTTACAACTCGGTAGGTAACTTTTTCATTTATAAGAATGTATTTTGGTCTCATTAGTGCTAGATTAAATTTTCATATGGTGAGGAATTTATATTTTCACAAATTAAAAACAAATAAAATAGTGGTTTATCTTATTGATCTAGTCATTTTATCAAAAAAAATGTCATTGTAAACATTTAGAAAAGGTGTTTCAAAGATACAAGCCTCAAAAAAAATTGTTGAATTTCAAAAAGTCTATTTTTAGTGTAATTGAATAAAAATTTATTGGTCATTTTTTATCTAAATAAGGCATAACATTTTACCCAAAAAGAGTAGAGATAATTCATAAATTTCCTCTTCTAACAAGTAAGCTTGGTGTTCGCTCATTCTTCACGAAAGGTGAATTTATTGAGTTTTGTACCATATTTTGCTTAATTAATTAGACATATTATTGATATGGTGAAAGTTAAACATAAATTCAAGTGGAATAAAGAAGGAAATAATGTTTTCAAGCAAATAAATAATGTCATTGCTTAAGAACCTACTCTCATATGTCTTGATTTTAGTAAATATTTCATTATTTACAACTATTCTTATGAACATACTCTCTTGACCATTCTAGTCGAGAAAAATGATGAAGGAATATAATCTCCTATTGCTTTAATGAGATATGTTCTAAAAAATCATGAGTTTGAATATTATTCCATTAAAATAAATGTATGTTATTGTCAAACTAGTAAAATAATTTAGGTTTTACATTTTGAATTTTCATTATATTATAATGGTGCCTAACACAATCATTAAAATGGTTCTAATGCATTAAGAATTTAGATCTAAAATAGGAGGTTGGATTGCAAAAGTATAATAATATGACATGTAAATTAAGCCTACTAAGTTTATTTGAGGTAAAGGACTATACCAACTCATTTAAAAATAAACTAATGATCTATAAAAAATTTTAATTGGATAAGTAAAAAGTTTTTAAACTGAAGATTTGTTATTGGTAGTATTTTTTGGCTCAATCGACAAAATGGTATTTAGAAATTTCTTGTTTCCTAAGTTATGTATAATTTCCTCACTACCTAAATATAAATTAAAAATTTATAGTGAAATTAAGAGAAGATATATACATCATCTAGGATAATACTCTCCTCAATAAAAGTACTGATGGCTTTTTCTTACAGTGTGTGGATGAAGAACAATAAAAAAGACTTTTTGAATATTTTCAAATCCAATCATTTTTTTCCCTTATCAATTCCTTTTATAGCTCATAAAAGTATAATATCACATTATTATTGTCCTACATTGTTCAAATATGCTCAAAAATGGGTTATGAAATGTCAAGCATGCCAATAATTTTTAGGTAGGCCAAAACTCACAACTCTCCCACTCAGACTCATGGTGATTGATGAACCATTCCAATAATGGTTGTTAGACTTCATTATCACAGTAAATTTGTATTCAAGTTTAGGCCATACACACATTCTCATATCAGTTAACTACTTCACAAATTACATTGAAGTTAACCCACTTAAATAAACTACATCTAAAATAGTATGTAATTTCATCAAGGAAACATCCTAGTGATGTATGGTGCACCACAAAAAATCTAATTGATAATGCCTCAATTTTTTCTTCTTTTGAGATCATGAATTTTATGTATGGATGTGGTACTTATTTTTCACATTCAATGGAATATTACCTACAAGGAAATGGTCAAGTTAAGCTAAGTAACATAAGCATTGATACAATCATCCATAAACTGGTGGATGAAAATTAGAGGAAATGGCATAATAAATTATATGATGCATTGTGGGATAATCACATCACACCAATAATATCTATTGGGATTTATTATTTTTAATTTTTATATAGAAAAAATATTATAATACCTAATTCCTTAGAGTTTACTCCATTATAGTTAGTTATAATAGTTAAAAATTAACATTTCATAAGTTCCCTTGATAATAGAATCATGTATTTGAGTAAATTAGAAGAAGGAAGATTTGTAGTCATTGAAAATATTTTTGACCATCAAATAACTTAAAAATGTTTTTGATAAGAAGTACTAAAAAATAGACTTTCAATTTGAATATTTAGTTATGCATGGGATAAGACAAGAGAACCAAAAAGAATTCATGGCCTGTTTGATTCCTTGTGGATGGGTCCTCTCAATATTTAAAAATTTTGTGGAGATAATGCATATTTCTTAGATTATCGATATGATATGAATATTCCATTTCCCTAAAGTAGGAAATACTTAAAACATTATTTTTAATGAAAATAAAATGTCTCGTACATGTACATAGGTGAGTTATGACTTTGGTCATGTTTCCTTTCATGCATTGTATTTTACTTTCCTTTTGTTTCTTATCATGTTAATCTCTTATGTGTATTCATTTAATATTTATGGTTTCACTTTGAGAATTAAATTAAATATTTGATTGTTTTTTAATCCTAATGGGTAAAACACCTGTCTTTGAAACCATGAAATTTTGAGGTTCTCCATTGTAATTTACAGTCTAAGTCCCTAGTCAGAGCTAACTATTATCATGAAAAATTGAACTTCCCAAAACATTTCAATTTTTGCACCATTTCATAGACCAATTCTAAAATATGCATTTTCACTATAAACATTTTGGAAAAAACTAGAAAATTTTAAGACCCTGTCGGGCCAATTAGAACATTTTGACACCAATAGAACTTCTTCAGGGTCCTCAAATTCTTGAAACCATTAATATACTCAATAAGGTGTAGTTACCTTAACTTATATCAAATATTTATTTATTTGATTGAGTCTAGGTAAAAATTCCTCAATTACAAATACTCCCAATTTTCCTTAAAAAGTCTTTCAGATTTATCAAAACTATAATTAAACAAATTGCAATGAATGTTTTAAGTTTGTAACTTTTGGAAGGTGTCATTAGTTCCATAATTACCTGATACTCTTAATAGTTCTTATAGGTACAATTAAAATTATGGACACTTCAAATTAAATTTTTAAAAATGGGTGTGTTTGGTCTTACAAGCACCCAACTAAATTTAGAGGTGTATTTTTGGGTGGTATAAATAAAAGTCATTAGTTTTTATTATCAAAAAATCTTCTAATTGACCTTCTCATAGTTTTGGATAGCATGAACTCATCCAGTATTCTCATGTTCCATTATTGGTGTTAAAATTTTAATTTTCTCTTATCTAAAAGGTTGGATTATTTTATATTCTCATTTTTATCTTCATTTCATTTCATTATCCTTTATTTTCATTGTTTTCATGTTGTGTTTTGTCATTTCTTTAGGTTTATAATGCCTTTTTGCCTATTTTCCATCCATGGTTTGTCCTTATTTTTTTTAACACCTTATCATCATTGTCCTTGGAACATTTCTTGACTTTCCCATAATTTTTCACCACATTTTCAACAAATTTGTATATATAAAATATAGGAGTTATGATCAAGGAATTTGACTCAAGAGAGGAGGTTAGTATAGTGTTAGTTCCAAAAATAATGAAATCAACACACTAAAAAAGATAACATCTCTAGGCTTGGATCATGAGGGGAGATTAATGAAGAAACTAATTGAAAACACAACTAAAATGAAAATAAATGATGACTTCCTTACCTTCCTTGGTTGCTCCAAGAGACTTATTCATTAGCTTACTCATAGTGTTCTCAAAATGTCTTCATCAATGGGGTTTGGCTATCTCCATCTCCTATTAGCACCATGTTTATCTTGGGCTTTGGATTTATTTTGGCATTATAACATTATGAATTTGTTTGATGAATCAAATCTAGCATTATAACTCAACTGTGTTCCAAAATTTCTAAATGAAGATCTCTAGGCTTGTTTTTATAAGCTTTAAAATGACTTGGAATGAGTTAAATCCTAACCTAGGTTTGCTTAATTAACCCCATTAGGGTTAAAAGGTGTCAAATTTTCATGATTAGCATGGAATAATCATGGGTGGGATATTTTCCAAAAATGACAACTCACAAAAGCTAATGATGAAAACCTAGGATATTCATTTATTTTTGAATTTCCCTTTTTGATAATTTCTTTAATTTCTCATGGATGAATTCAATTAGGATTTGATTTTAATTAATTCTTGTTAGGCATTTTGAACATTTTCAATATTTTAAATTAAATGATTTTTGCATTTTTTAAATTTAATTGATTTATGGGTTAAATTGATTTATTTACATGGTTATGAAGCCAAATTTGAAACTCTTAGAGATTCTTAGGCTAGATTTTTAGAGGTTGGTAAGAATTGTTCTAAAGCTAGGCATAAAGCCATTGGTGACAAATTTTAGATGTCTACAATTTTCCATTGTTTGGGAAGTCATTGAAAGATGTAAGCAGAGTAACATCTTTTCAAAGCATAAAATTGTCCTGTTATTCTTATGACTTTAATAGTGATGAATGAACTGTAGCTACCCCCTCAAGGGAGTGGTTGGAAAAAGTGTTGGCAAATGATCCCTTAAAATAAAGAAGAAAAATGAGGGGACACAAAAACTAAAGATGATGGGGTGAGAACATAATGACTTGTCCAAAGTTAGTCAAAATCATTGAGAATGTAGGTTAGACAGTGTATAATGGTTTTCCCAAAGGTGGTTATAAACATTGCACCCTAATAGTGGCAATGTGGTATGATAACACAATGATTTTTCCAAAGGTGGTTATAATCATTGAGAAGATTGAGTTTCCCTAGTTAGGATAGACAAATAGGATAACAACATGCCCCAAGTGGGTAGAAGAAAGTAAATGATTAGAATTGATGACAACACAATGATTTGGCCAAAGGCAATTATAATCACTGAGAATACAAGTGGGATAGTGAAAAATGGTTTTCCCAAAGGTGGTTATAATCATTGGACCCTAATTATGGAAAACAAGATTGATGGTTGATGATGACAACTTGATATAAAGGATAAAAATGAATTGAGACAACCTGTGAGTATGGAGATGCTTGTTCAAACTTAATAAAGGTTGAAATGATTTCATTGTGTAATTACTTTGTTTGGAATATGATTGGGATTATTTTTGGTGATAATGTCAAGGAGATGTTTATACTACCATTATTGTGTAGACCTCTCAAAGCTTATTTTTGTTGTAGAACTTAACAATAGTCATCATGATAGAACACCATGAGGACTTGGTTGAAATATTCATAAGGGCTAACTCCCATGATCCAATACTCAAATAAAAATATTAAACTAATGATTAAAACCATGATGATAATGCTTACGTATGAATATATATAGGTTCAAGCGTAATGCATACAAGGAATCACCCAATGAACACACATAGACTGAATCAAGGCAACAGTGTTGAAAGTAAATAAATAGGCACGTAAACAAATATAAAGAATAAAGAAATAAATAATAGTTAGTCACAATGTTAATACAAAAAAATTGATGAACATTACCCATAGAAAATAAGTGACAACTTAACAAAAAAATATGATGGGGGAAAAGAAGAAAAGGAAGGGGGTGGTTTAGATATCTCTATATGCACTAAGTAAGTGGACGTTGCCTACATAGTTCCATGGATGATATATTGAACAAAAACTTCAAGCCAAATTTAGTTCTCCTAGAAAATGGGAATAAAATGAATGAACTTACAAAATGGTAGGAACATGGGATAAAAGGCTAAAGGATGGGGAAACTAAGTGACAAGTGATTTTTTGTGACTTAGTGAGTGTTCTTAGAGTCCTTAAGGCAGATAAGTGATCAATGTTTTTGGTTTTTTCTAAATGATTTTTCAAATGTTTTTTGAAATTTTATAGGTATCTCAAATTGATCAAGAATGACAAGATACTAAACAGTCCAAGCTCACAAAATGTAAGGGCATGGAAAACTTGAATTAGATGCTCACAAAATGGTAAGGGCATGGAAAACTTGAATGAGATTCTCAAAAAATGGTGAGAATGTGATGGAAAGGGGGAGTAAGTTAACTTCAAAAAATATTGATCATGATCCACATAGTATTTAAATGGCCCTAGGTCATAGTAGTTCCACCTTACAGTGGAGGAATCTAACTAGTTTAGTAGCCAATTCAAACAAAATAGGCACAGTTGGTATGATGACATAGTATGGCATAGGAATGGAAAGTTGGTATGTCAAGGCACAATAAACAAATATTGGCCCTATTTTTCCCATAGGTAGTTATAACTAGGATATAATAGATCAAATCAATGATACTAATTTTCCCATAGGTAGTTATAATTAGTAGCAAGACCGGTGAATCATTGATTTTCCCATATATGCAGATATAATCAAGCTCACATAAACAAACATAATAATAAGGGAACAAGAAATGAAGGATGAAACTACCAAATCTTATATTATACTACTCCAAAATATTACCTTTGTCTAAAATGCTTGAAATAACTACTAAGACTAATCTAATTCTTCATGTGGAAAATTTGAAACTAATGAATAAACCGAGGTCAAATGGGTTAGGATAAGATGGATCAAAACATGCTTTAGTTGATAGAATGGAAGGGTAGAATAGATATGTGATAGGCAAAGTGATAGGTTGGTGGGTTGATAGGATGATAAAATGATATAAAGTTATGGTATAAAGAAGAATGTTGATAATATGGTATAACTTGAAATAGTCCTTATAGAAAATACATCGAGTCACTCGAGTATAGTACTGCTTGAGGTGTATAATGTTCATAGGCTCATCAATTTCATCCATGTTTGGTGTGGTGAGCCTATATGTTCTTATACCATAATCTACAATAATGATGAAAGGACCAACCCAGTTGGGTTTGGACTTGCCTTTATGCTTCTTTTCAACCATGGTATTCTTTTAGTTTTATTTAAGGATAAGATCACCAAGTTCAAATTGTCTATGTTTCACATCCTGATTATAGTGGCCATGAAGTCAATTTTGATATGCTTGAAGTTTTTTGAATACATCCATGCATTTCTCATTAAGTAACTTCATCTCTTGTAAGCGAGATACTCGATAGTCTTCATCATCCATAACATGCTTAGGAGAGATGTGTAGTGAAGGTAACTCAACCTCAATGGGAATAATGGATTTAGTACCATAAACAAGTGAGTATGAAGTGGCTCTTATTGGTGTGTAGTGATTTGTATGATATGCTCAAAAGGTATACAATATCTGAAGGTGACAATCATGATCAACATTATTGACAATCTTTTTAAGAATGTTGATAATTATTTTGTTTGATGTTTTTTCCTTGCTATTACTTTGAGGGTAATATGCCATGGAGAAATGTTGGGTGATGTTATATTCAGCACATAATTTTTTGACATATTTGTTCTTGAATGATCCTTCATTATCATATATAATGTCAGATGAGATACTGTAGTGGTAGATGAGATGGTTGAAGATAAATTAATAAATTTGCTTTCTAGTCATGTAAGTGAGGGGTATAGCTTCAACCCACTTAGTGAAATATTTTGTGGTGGTAAAAATATGCTTATGGCCATCTAATGAGGTGGTTTTTATCTTATCAATGAGATAGAGGCCCCATATAGCAAATAGCCATGGTGTCAACATTGGTTTTAAAGTCTTGGTTGGGGCATGAATCAAATTAGCATACTATTAACACTTATTGCATCCGTTTACATATACATATGCATCTACATCCGTCATTAGCTAATAGTAACTAATATTTAAGATATTTTTAGATAGGAATTCTCTATTGATGTAGGATCCACATGCTACTTTGTGAACTTCTTGTAATGCTAGTATAAATTCTACCAAAGGTAAGAAATGAAGTAGAGTTCCATCAAAAATATGGTAGTATAGGGTTGGTCTGAGTAAGGTGTAGCATTGGGCATTGTGGATGAAGGCTTGGGTTTATTTTTAGGATAAGTTTGGTGTTAAAACATCATTTTTTAAATAGGCATATAGGTTAATACCAAGTAGAGATGGGACTAACAATATCATAGATCATTATGACAGTTGATGGTTCATGAGCTAGCACTAGCAGATTTTCAACAAGAAACTATTATTCCTTGGTTGTATCTATTTTTTGAATCAAATATCCAATGGTATCCATGGCATCTATTATTTTGTTACTTACCCTTGGTATATGTTCAAACTAGATATAAGTAATCTATTACTTGAGAGTGTCAACCATGGCCTTGTATGGAACCAACTTATCATCTTTAGTCTAAAAGTGGTCTTTAACCTAATTGATGATTAACTATGAATCACCATAAACATATAGATGATGTATATTCCATTATACTACTTTTCAAATCCTTGCTATGAGTGCTTCATATTTATCCATGTTATTGGTACAAGGAAAGTTGATTCTAAATGACTTAGGGATTAGACCCCCCTATGGTGCTATAAACAAAAGGATTTCCTATAATCCATGTGTTGTGAATGAACCATCAAAATACATCTTCCAATTTTACTCCTCAAGAGGTGTGTTAATGATGGTCATAATGGATTCATCAAGTAATTAGCATATCAATGTGTCTGTGTCTATAAGGGGTGCTTCAATAAGTTGATCTATAAGAACTTACCCCTTGATGGTTTTTTGGCTCACATATTCTATCTCAAACTCACTAAGAAGAATGATCCATTTGGCTATATGGCCTTAGCCTTGTAAATATATTTTAGATAGTACATATTTGAGTAGATCTACTTTTTAAATGACCATGGTCTTATTGTTCAACATGTAATGTCACAATTTCTAAACTACAAAGACCATATCTAAATAGGATTTTTCAATAGGTGTATAGTTGTGCTCATATATGACCATTGTATAGCTTAGATAGTACATTGCATGATCTTTTATACTATCATTATGTTGAAATATAAGTGCCCCCAGGGCTTGATCTATTGCTAATAGATACAAAAGGAATGGTTTCCCTAGCATAGGAGGCAATAAAACTAGTGGATTTATAATATAATCCTTTAGCTATTGAAAATAGTTATAGCAATCATCCTCCCAAAGAAATGTTACACCCTTTTTCATTAGGTGTGTAAATGGGTGGCACTTGTCATCCAATTGAGATATGAAGCATCAAATAGACTAGATTTTGCCTTGTAAACTATAGAGCTACTTCAAATTGGTTGGTGGTGGCATCTTTGTTATGGCTTGTAATTTAGTTGGATAATATTATATGCCCTTATAAGACACAATGAAGCCAAAAAATTTACCTGATGTGATACCAAAAACACATTTATTGGGGTTGAATCTAACTTTATATTCTTATAATTACTCAAATATCCTCCTTAATACTACAAGATGATCAACCCTAGTCTTTGATTTGCCTAGTATGTCATCGTGTAGTCTTCAATAATGTCATACATCATATCATGAAATTTGACTATCAAAAATCTTTGATAGGTGGTACTTGTATTTTTAAGACCAAATGGCATAACTTGATAACATAAAGTTCACCATGAAGTGTTGAACATTATCTTATGTTAGTCTTCTAGTGTGATTCTGCTTTGATTGTAGCTTGAGAATCCATCCATCAGTGAAAGCATCTCATATCCTGTTATGGATTCAACTATAATGTCAATTTTTATCAATGGAAAGTAATCTTTAGGGAAATCTTTGTTAATATCTCTAAAATTAGTGTAGATTCTGATTCCTTTTGACTTTTTGTAGACAAGCACAACATTATAAATCCATTCAAAATAGTCTATTGGCCTAATACATCTCACTTCTAAGAGATTTTATAACTCTTTATTCACTAATATATAAATATGAGGATGCATATTACATAGCTTTTATTTCATAGGTTTGGCATCAAGATGACCATAAGGTGGTGAACAACCAAGGTAGGGTCCAAACCAAGCATGTCAGAATATTCCTAGGCAAATATATTGACAAATTCCCTAAAAAGTTTTATAACCCCTCACACTCCTCATTAGTGAGGGATTCACTTAATTTAATCCATTTTGGTTCCTTTGGAGTCTTGATGTTAACCTTTGATGTGTCTTCCACTAGAAGGGTTAGACCATCTTCAAGAATAGTGGCCAAAGATTTGAATTATTTAGCTATGTCAAAGTCCTCTGTTAGGACTTATTCTTAAATTCCTATTAGACATGAATTAGAATCGCCCAAGGGGTAGGAAGACGATTTGACAAATGTTGTTAGAAACTCCTAAATGATGTAATCAAATGCTTGTTATTCTTCAACACTAAATTCATATTCATAGATAATTTAATCAGCATTAGTATCTTAAATGATTTGATCAAAATCATGTTATTCTTCAAGACTAAACTCAAACATGTAGACAAGTTCATCATTGGTTGTCTCCTGGTCTAAATTTTAATAAAGTTGAACACCCCCATCCAGTGATGCCTAAAACAAGTTTTCACCACTAGACTGGCCTTTTCTTTACTTTTTCCTTGGTCAAAAAGCAGCTAAAAGAGGTTTTTACTTTTGGGCCTCAATTTTTTATTGATTTATTTTTGGCTAAGGGTGTTCAACTACTCTCCAAAATAGGATTTAGGATCCAACTTGATTGAGAATCCTGATTTGTGGTCTCTGAATGGAATATTGTCCCTAAGGCCTAGAAAATTGTAGAAGGCCTCATCATTCTAGAACTCATAAATTAGCACTTTGGATTCTAGTTGGACCTAATATATCAATTAAGGATTATATAATGGTAATGGATTATGATGAATGACTAGTTGAAGGGTAAAAATGGCATTATTATTAAATAGATTAGTTTGGGCTAAGTCATCAAATTGGCTATGATTAGACTCTACTTCAATATCAGCATCATCGTCACTAGTTATTAATGATGGAACTTAAATAAGATACGTGGAGTCACTCCCAGGAAATTTAAATCCAAGTCCATAGGTTCCTTTTTACTTAGTCGTAGAAACTAGCTCAAATGTTCCCTGCTTATTTGGCACAAGACCTCCTCCTTCATAGTCCTGGTTCTTTATGATCCAATTAGGAATATTATACTTTGCATTTTTATAATAATCAGCAAATTTGTCATTATATAACCATGATTCATCACCTTCAAGAGGGTTCTATCCTTGGCCAGAATCTAGTATGAAAGTGACAAGTGTTGGATTATGTAGATGGCCTTTGTCCTTTCATTACGAGTACATGAGTGGTTTTACTTTTGGTCTTCCAAAGGTCTTTGGGTTCTATGGAAGTTTTAAAATTTGAAAGGTGTCATGCATCAAATATTCTCCTAGGCCATTATTTTAAATAGTATAGTGATTAGATATTTTAAGAGGTGATATGTGGGAAAGTGAATCAAGGGTATTAGGTTCAATGCAATTGGCCTCTGGCAAATTAATAAGTATAGCTTTCCCTTTGTCCTACTTAGTGATGGATTCATGCCAAAATGTTAATTATAGCTCTTAAACTTAGCCTCTAGATGTTTACAATGCCCATATGGATGCAAATATCCTAGAATATTAACCTCCATCCCTGAATGGGAGAACTTGATACATTAGTGCAATGTTGATGGGACTACACAAACTTTGTGTAACCAAGGTCTACCCAAAAGCACGTTATATGACAATTCAAGATATAACACATGGAAAAGTGTATCATCAGTCAAAGGCCCAATGATAACAAACAAGTTAATGGTGCCTTATGATTCTCATTCTTCATTGTCATAGGTTTTGATGGTGATTATTTTTTCTTGGAGATCTGCTGAGGTGTACCTGAAAAGTTTGATGAGCTTTAGAAACACTATATTCATACCTAGTCCATTATCTATGAGGACATGTTTCACTTTGTGCTACTTTATGTAAACTTTGATTTATAATGGATTATTGTGTAGTGGGCCAAGGGATGACATATCACTTTAGTTGAAGGTTACTTGGTGGCCTAGAGCTAGGTATCCAACATAAGCTTGAAATTTGTCAAGAGATATGTCATTTAGAACTATAGATTGACCAAGGAACTTTTTCAAGAAGTTTTTATGGATGGTTGATGTACATAAAAAATCTAATATGGAGATTTGTGTTAGTGTCTTTTGCAATTATTCCATTATGTCAAATGTCTTTTCTTGGATAGTGGTAAATGGTTTGATCTAAGGCAGAATGGTTGGTTGGATGATGGGTGAAGTGGTAGATGGTTGTGAGCCTGGTATGGTAATATTTGACATCTAAGTTGTGATTGCATACTTAGGATTAGATACAGGACCATTATTACTAATAAATTATGGTAGATGGGGACCAGATAAGATAAGTCTTGATTGTCAATACACTTATGTGTGGTCATGGGATAATAATGAGTTATCAGTATAAGGTCTTAATATGGGAATCCTTGCTTGTTGGTTCACTTGTGTGTAGTCCCAGGTCAAGGAAGTATTACCAGAATGGTTTGGCTGATTTGGTATGATTATCAACATTTTTGTTGATTGATACTTGGTCTTGGAATGATTGAAATGGTTATAGCATGACTTCCTACAATATGGCCTATAACTGCATTATAGTCTTGTGCAACTATATAGTAGGTCTAATGGTTGTTGCCATCATTTTGACCTTGGTTTTGTCCATTGTCTTTGCATTTTTGGTTCTATTTTTTATTTTTTTGAGTTTGTTGGTTCAGCCTTGATGTTACTACTATTGTTGTTGATTTTTTATTGATCACTATTGTTGTTATTATTATTGATTATTATATTGGAGAAAAGGATTTTGATAAATGCTAAGGCTCTAATTAGAGGTGAAAGCTCCATGATCCAATGTGATATCTCTATTTTCTAGCATATTCTGAATTACATGTCTAATTTGTACACAATGTTATAAATTATGGCCATTGACCCTATAAAAATCATAGAATTGTTTTGGCCTATACTAGTCTGGCATGTTATCACCCTCATGAAATTTTTGTTTTGGAATAGACCATCTAATCAAGTTAGCTGATGTGATCTTATAAAAAACTAATTTTATAGGCTCTCCAAGGTTATTAAAAGCACCATGAGTTGGCACATTTATCCTTAGAGGAGGAGGGTTTTGCAAAGGCATAGATTATTATGTTTTTTGCATTTGTCATGTTAGTATAGGATGTTGTGCTTATTTCATGTATTATATCTACTGAAAAGGTTGTTGATTAGGAGTAAGTTGGAAAGGTAGTGGATGTTGATCAGATAGTGATTACACTAGTTAGAAATGTCATGACTCTATTACTCTATTCCTTAAAACATTCTTATTGTGATTGAATTGATTGGGTCTATCATTGTTATTATCTTGTGTTAGTTGAGATGCTTATGCTTGGACTGGATGTTGATTTTAGCCACTATTCTAGTTTTGATTTTGCCCATTATTTTGATTTAATGAGATTATTTTAATGATCCCTTTGTTAATGAGGGCTCTTTCGATCACTAAATCTTTGCAGAATGATTTATTTGAATGTATTCACACACTACAACTCTAGATAGTAAGATATCTCACTATGTAGATTTTTAGTAAACATAGTGGCTAGTCATTTGTCTAGTAGACTATGGTTAAATCAGCATGTAAGGGCTCTCCATCATTACAGATAGCTTATAAATCTTTCACCTAATTTTTGTTTTGCTTGTGTCAAGTCTACTAATGAAATCTCATACTTAATATTTTAATAGAAGTGTCGCATGAATTTATCTAAAAGATCATCAAAATTAGAAACTAAATTTTTTGGTAATTTCAAGAACTATTCCAAGGCTTATTCAGCTAGATTTATTGGAATAATAACAACAAATATATGTCATTATAGGCCACTGATTGGCATACAACAAAAAAATTATATCAAATGTGTTTTGGGGTCACCTTTCCCCTTGTATTTGTCAAACTTTGGTGGTTTATATCTTGGAGGAAATGGTATCTATAGGTACTCCATGTTGACAGGGTAAAAACATACATCATCTAACTTGAAATTTTTGTCTATTTCCCTACTTGGATGGTGGCAATTGCATCCTTCATTGGTTGTATATCTTGTTCAAGGAAACCAAGATGATTATTGGCTAGAGGTGGAGACTTCACGGTCAAAAGTGGATTACTTTAACCAAGATATAATAGAGGAATTTGCTAGGGTATGTTAGATTGGATAAGAAATGAACCAAGAATATGTATACATGGGTTAGGGTGTAGTTTCTAAAATTATAATTATGATTGTGTGATATTATGGTTGAGATTGGGTATGTAATATTGATGTTAGGAATATTGAGGTTGGGATGATGGTATATGACCATACTATGCCTACAAAGGTTAAATAGGGATATGCTACCGATTAATCAAACCTTGTTTTTGAGAGGGAACTTTGAACCAATACCATGTCTCTAAACTTGTGGCACATTTTACATGAAAGGTAATTGTGGCCTAATGGGTACTTGAGGAACATTAGAACCTCTTTTTTTCATGAATCCCTCTTGGGAAGTGGACACATGTTAGAGATTCATCATCTATCACTCGCTAATACCAGTAAATTATTGGTTAGACATCATTTGATTTGGATCATAATGTTACTCAAATACCAGTACATTACATGTTTGCTTGACCTATCAACTCAAATAAGACTCCTATTGAAGGAAGTGACTGAAAAGATGTGCATTTATCATGACCATGTTATTAAAATTATGCATTAGGTTTTGATATGCCTAATATGTTGTTTGTATTTGCATGAATTGGTCCTCCATGATGCCTCTTTATGTGACAATCATACACAATTTTAGATATGGCATTGGTACTATGGCATTAGGTTTTCTAGAAGAGGCATGATCATCGTTTGGATTGTAAAACATGTTATAAGGCCTTCTTGGTAGATTTGGCAAATTATCATGCCCTAACTCTATGGTTCTATTAGGATCATAGGTTGATGGCATGGTCACATAATAGGGTTGTTATTGGACATTTTTAACAACAATAGGTATGTCATCCAAATATTGGGCCATCTATTCTTGATCTTGATCCATGTATGAAGTCATACTAACCAAATAACTGGCCAAAGGATCTTGAATTTATTCTGCTATTTGAGTGTTATGTGGTGGATAAGATTTCATCTCCTAAACAACATCATATCCATAAGGATCTTGACCAAAGTCTTCCTATGTGCTAATATTTCCATATCCTAGATTATACATAGTTCCACCATCTGCATAGTGAACCATGGTCAAATATATAACAAATGTTTTGCAACAAGATGGATTAGAGTTTTTCAAACTCTAAAAAACTGTCTAAAAAGATAAAGGGTTCAAATGTGATCTAGCTTGGTTGAGGGTGGAGCCAAATCTCCAAAAAGTCCATGTAAAAACTTGTTAAAAATAGTAAAACATCAAATGTCTAATGTTAAATGTTTTACACAAATAAAGTCAAGTAAAGTGACCTAAAAAGAAGATGTCATACTCTAATGTTCAAACATGTTTCAAATAGGTCTAAACTAGGAAGGGAAAATGTTGCTAGGTCTTTTTTCCAAATGTGGAATCAAAATCTAGGCTTAAACACATTGTTCAAGGAATTTTGGCCAAATAAGACATCAAAAACTATACTCGAAATAAAGGATGATGATGATTAATATAAAAAACTTGGAATAGTTTGACAAAGACTAGGCCCTTGATTCTATACATAAACATGATCTGGTTAGTACAAAACACAAAATAAAAGTCACTTTGAAGATGGACTAATTCTATCAAAACAAAGGCACAAATAATAAAGTTTCCAAATTTGAGTAATGGATTAACCTAAGTTATTGTTGACCAAATTTGAATTTTATGTCAAATTAAGACACCCCTAGTAAAAAAATTGATTTTTAGGCCTATAATAGGGTATAATGTACTATCATGAGGTGTTTTATAGGTCATTTTATGTTAATTAATGTTTTACTAGCTTTGTTCAATTAGTTTCTAGGTCCATTTATCATTTTGCGTCATTTTAAGGGTCAAAAATGGCATATTTAATGCTTTATATGGGTTATTTTGGAAATTTTCAAGTGTAAAAAGGTTATGTCACATGAAATCTATCCCTATAAGTCTTAATCCACTATTGGTAACAAAAAGTAGAAGGCTATACAAAAAAAAGGCAATTTTATTAAAGAAAAGAGTGAGTTTGGAACTTGTTTGACCTCTATGGGAAGTGTGCCATATGGGAAAGGTCAATCAGTGTATCTTCAACTTCCCCACACTCATATCCATACTTTAATTTATTTTGAAGTGTCAAAATTGGGCCAAAACCATTCTACTACTTTTTCACTCTTCTTGGCAGACTGAAGTGACACTCAGGTTTTTGCTCGGTACGAACAACACATGTAGTTTCAAGTAAAATTATTTTGGTAGGTTTTACACTTATATATATCCATTTTAATTTAAATAATTTTTATAATTATCAATTATGCAACATGAACCATCCATTTTAAGTGAACTATGCAAATTTGCTTTCTCATCCATTTACCCTTCAAGTTTTGGTCTTGTTTGGGGGATTCTATACAACTCACTTGATGAGATTGCTTCTAAAGAATGTTTACTTCCTTATAAAATTATCCCCGTACTTGGTTTCATTTTTCATGAGGTTTTGATATGCTAATCATCTCAATTTGTAGAAGGATATAATTTTTTAAGTTATGGGTAGTTTTCAACATGTTCAAGAGTTTTATGATTTTTCAAAAGATTCAAAAGGTTGTGTTAGATTCATATACATTTTTTAAAATTATCCTTGACCCCATATTTTCACCTTTCATCCAATTCTCATTGATTTTCATGGTTTCAATCCCATTCATCACACCAACCACCATTAAGTACCATGCCTGCTCCATTCTAAATGTTGTCATGAGGTTTTTACATTGGAAAGGATGTGTTTGATCTTGTTTCAATGTTTTATTATAAAATTTCATGAATTTTAATAATTTAAAAATTATTTTGGCTACTCATGAGGCCTTTTCCCACTTTTTTTTTCCATTCCATACCTTGCCTTCATACAGCCAATGCACCTACAGCCTCCATGATGATATCATCAGAACCTTAGTGTGGTTTTTAATGAAAAGATAATTTTAAGGTTTCGAGAGAGACCTTGGACATATATAATATTATATAAATTTATATGATCCATTACATGATCACTTTCTAATATAAATCTACCTATATACTAAAAATCACCACCTATAGGTGGCCTGACCAGAGTGTTTATAAGTCATTTGGAGAGTTTAAAGCATATGTTGATCCTTATTCATTAGATTGGTATAGTAAAGGATCTTGGAATACTTTTTTATAAGGAAAATATTTGTGTATAATGTGTGTAAACCATCTCAAACACAAATTGACTGTATATAGGAATCCTTTCCCTAAAATGATAAAATAGTGATCCTTAAGGTTTTGTGGAGATTTCATAACGAGGGTGCAAGGGCCTATGATGCATTGTGATGGTTTTAACTTATATCCACTATGTAGTAAAAGACATTTTGCAAGTTTTAAGGGTATAAATAAAATATAAGGAATATTTTTGAAGGCCTAAAGTTTCTCAAGGAGCCACTGAAACTAGATAGTATTATCTACAGGATTTGATAGTGTATAGTAACCTTAACACTTAAAAGTGTTGATAAAGCATACTTCATGGTTTGAATTAATTTTGTGAGTAAAATGAAATTATTAACATAAATAACATGAAATATAAGTATTTAATACTATCTTTGAGCCCCATACACCCTCTTAGTCCATACAGGAGACTATGAAGCATGCACCTATAATTGCAAACAAATAAGGACCTAGACATGAGGGTTTAGTATTTTTTTTAGGATGTTTAAGTGGAATAAAAACATATAAAAGTAAATTTTGAAATTAATAAGGTTAAATTATATCTACCATTACCATAATCATCTCATTCAAGACTGTAAGTACCTATAGAAGTCCCTAACAACAGGGGTTTTCTCAGTCCAAATAAAAGCATAGTTTGTGGTTTGAAAGAGAATACATATGAGTTAAAGGTGAGTGAAAGTTTGGTGTGACATAATTGGGTTTAAATTAATTAATTATATAATACATATCTTATTCAAACTGAATAATCTCATACGATAAATCCTACAGGTAGGGGTGTCTCATTTGCAGCCAATGGGGGGCTTAAGTGTGACTAAAGGTGCAAGTTGAAGGCCAAATGGAGATTAGATTGGTAATCAAGCATTTGAAAATACTATTCAGGTATATGATTATTTAATTAATATTTTTAACATGTTAAAAAAACCTATATAAACCCTCTTAATGCCTTATTTTCACCTACAGCTGACTGTGCCTCTTGGACAAATAGTGAATAGTTAAGAAGTCCTAAACGATGAACCAAGGTCACCCAAGTGAACGAATGGTTATAAGAATGTATTAATGACATTTTAATATGTTAAAAATCCCTATTAATTACCTATAAATGTAATATTAAATATTAAAATTAGGACACATAGTCAAGAATAACACACAGTCCATCAAAAGAGATCAAAACATAGTCTGCCTTGGGAAAAGTTTGTCTTGGGTTTTGGTGATCTAAAAAGGTAAATGAGGTCATAAAAGGATGAAATTTGGTGTTATGGGTCCTCATTAATTTATTAATAACATCAAATTTTTATTTTTATATAGATAATAGGGTATGTACCCATTATTTTGTCTTAGACAGGGGGTACTTCCTTTTAAACACCAAACTCGCAGTCTTGAGTCTTGGAGATACATGGATGGGTAAAGGGGTGTTTTAAGCTTGAAAATGAGTTTATAAGGTTATATTAGACATATTAAATCATAATATTCCATGTAAAATATGTGTAACATGGTATAATGGTTTGAGCCCTCAGATTTGTAGTTAAGCCCACAAGATGAACATTGGGCTTTATGCCAAATGGTAAGTCATTTTGATTTCTAGATATTGTTGAGTCTTATAATGAATTATAAAATATTTTAAGGACCCTAACATGTATTTTTAGGCTATTTTTATGGAAGGAATATAACAAAAGGGTCATTTTGGGCTTAATCTTGTAAACAACATACTAGGCAAAGATCAAGCCTAAGGCCTAATGAGAGGTCAATTTCCATTTTAACATGAGATATGCCTTATAACCTATTTAATAATGTCTAGGTTATGGTATTAGGTATTTTAAAACTCTTTTAATGTAGGGGAAGATTTAGGAAGTCATTTTTGGACCTTGAAGTGCAAACAAATCTACTAAATATGACTATGTCTAAATCCAAACAAGGTACCAACTTATTTTTCAACCTTGGAAAATAATTAAAATGTATTTTTTCATGTTTATATGATGAGTACTAAGTTTTCAAATCTATTTAAGTGCAAATTAAACATCAATAAATCCACTTTTGACTCAAAAACCTATTCAAGCCTATGGAAATAAGGGAAACAAGCTTGATAGACAATTTTTAGAAGCTCACATATTTTTGGAGGATCTAAATGGTTTCCAAAGGAGTTAGGGGAAGATAAAAAGGTTATTTAACAATGATTTTTCTAATTTTTTTTGCATATTGGGCATTCATCTATTATGAATATTCCTTAAGAGTGAAAATTGGCCTAAAACCTTTACAAACCCTTGTTAAGTACCAGGTTGGGAAGATTGAGTTGGAAAGATGTTATATGGGAATATTTATCTCATGAAACTTTCTAAACTTGGATACTACTCCCTCATTCTACTTCACACCAAGATGAGTTTTATGAAATTGTATGGATGGGGCAAGAACATGATTTTTCTCACTATTTTATGTGTTATGCAAGCTATAGGTAGATTTAAGAGATGAAAAAAAGTTTTTATGGAATAATAATACTTAATATAACTCCAAATATTCATTTAATTTAATTTAAAAACTTATAATCCCCCAACAATGTATTTTGACTCAGCTAGTCAAATTTTAGCATAATTCACAAGCTAGGGAGAAGTGTGAAAAATTTAAGTGGATGGCCTTTTAAGGTGACCATAATTATTATAATTAAATTTATGTCATTAAAAATTGTAATTAACTCCCTCCCATGTATTTTCATATACAAATAAATCCATTTTTGAGGCCAAGTGTGTAGGGCACATGAAAGGGTAGTTTTCTAGACAACATATGAGGATGGCTCACTTTTAGAGGTTTCTAGAGGACCATGAATGAAAAAAACTCATGTATATGTGTTTATGATATTATTACCTTCCATTCAAATAATTTATAAAACTCTTAATTATTTATAAGATGTTCAAATAGATCCAATCATGAAGGCAGTTTTTCTGAGCAAGTCGAGACATTTGCTTGCCACTTTTCATGAGGTTTATGATTTGGATTGACACTTGGAGGTATTTATATTGAATTTTTATACCAATAAATTATTATCATGCATTTATAACTTATTTTATTATCTTTACAAGTGTCCTTTTGACCCTTTGACTTCTCTCTCTCTCATAAGTTCTATAAGAACTAGCCATTTTGGCATTTTATTGGATGATCCACCTAAGTATGGAAAATAAATTCTAATTTGTATACATTTTGACCAAATAAATGACTATTTTTTACCTCTTTAATAATTTTCATAAGCGTCTTCCACTTGAATGATGAATCTTGTTTAGTGAAGACTATGTATTCCTAGCATGTGGTCTCATTCTTCCACCTTGTTTGCAGTTGGAAAACTTTTATTACAGGGCATATGAAGTGTTTTATGAGATGTAAAATGTTTATTGAGTTATTATTTTCATCATTTCCATTTAATTTATCTTTTATATTCTTCCTATCTTTTCACATTTATCCATGACCTCATAATATAACATTAATGTGAGAAAATTAATATTGAAGGAGTGTATGTTTTAGTTTGTTTCTTGGTCTCAAGTGTAGAATGAAATTTGTTAGAATTAATAAAATTTATTTTTTGTATCACCTCCTTATTTTATATTTTATTTTATTTATCTCTATCCCTTTTCACCCACCCAAGTTAGTATTAGGTTCAATCTTAAGTGGTACATCAAGAGAGCTAGCCCTATCTAGAGATTCACCTCATTCCCTAGGCTACCCACAATCCTAGAGGTAATTTTTGAAACTTGAATGAGGATAGTTTTGAATCTCCTCAAAGGTTTCAAATCTAAGTGACAATAAAAATTTGCATACTTGATGGAACTCTTGTTCTGAGAGATTAAGAGATTTTATGTGTTATCTCTCAATAATCAGCCTTTGGAGGCATCTATAAAAACATTAATGGTGACTCAAAAGATATATCAGCTGTTCAAGTATCCCAAGTTATCCTTTGAATATTTATGGTAACATGTTTATTTTTTTCTTGCTTTCAATGAGGTTTCATGTCTGACTTTGGTGTTGTGTTTTGTTCTCTACAAGTTGGTGAGACATTTCAATATGAACAAGTCCTTATTCAATATTTTCATGATCCTTATCATCCTATATATGACTTTCATTGACTCCAATATGATACTTTTTATCTCATTCATGAATTATATCAGTCCTATAACTAGGTTTTTCAATGTTTTGCCCCTCCTAGTCAACCTAGCCACTCCTCAAGCCAACCCATTTCCACCTTCAAGAAGACACTCTTGGGCTACAAAAGATATATGTTGTATATTGATACTCAAATGGGATGTGGTATAGAGTTTCCTAATAATTTTATTTATAACATGAGAGAAGCATTATATTTTATCAAAATATAATGGGTACTTATTAAGAGAGCCAATTGGCAAAGGCTCACGAGTGAGATTCTTGATGTGAGTGGTTTAGTCTCTTCCTTAGAGAATAGGATAGAAGTTCATGAAAGGAAAACTCACCACACCTATAAGACTTCATATATAATTCCCAAGTTTTTATACCATCCATACGTGACCCATACTCATGAGCCAAATCAAGGCCATCAAAGTCATCCTTTTCCAAATCAATTGGAGGAGAGAGTTGAAAGAAGAAATCTTGTGTTTGAAACTAATATTGATAGGAAAATTGAGTTGTAAAATATGAATATGAATATGAAATAGTCCATGTTGGAATAAAATTAATTAGATTTCAAACCCTCATTTACCTCTCACATTGCATTCCCACCACCTCAAAAAGAGACTCATAATTCTAATATCCTAAGTTGGAACAAGATAATGGAGTCATGGGTAAATAAAGAGGAGAAAAGTCTTGAAAAAAAAATTAAAGTTGATAAGACTCTTGATCCTATACAAACTCCTCCTACCATTCCAAAATAAAGGGTTTCTAATCCTAACATCCTAAGCTAGAGTAAGATAGTGGAGTCATGGGGAAAGAAAGAAGATAGAAGCATTGTCCAAGAGTGTGAAGTGGAGAATGGAGTTTATACTTTTTAAATCCATCCCAACCTCCCTCAATAAGATTCTTGTGTTTCATGATATCCCTCATTCACTCCTTATCCTCATGATGATTCCTATGATCTCCAAAAAAAAAATTCAAGAGAACCTAGCCAAGTAAATTGAAGAGTTAGAAGTAAAAATGAGATTGATAATTCAAGGTGAGATGGAAGGTTTAAACCCAAAAGAAGATCATATGTCTAAACACACCACATCTAACCTCCTTCAAGATATTTCCCAAGTTTAATCATATGTGAATTAATTGAATGTAAATTGGAAGGTATAAACTCAAGTTGTTTTAACTCAAGGTCTGCATATCCTTCCTCAAGAGCTCCCAAAAAAACCTCTTACTTTGCATTCTCAATCTAATTTTGAGCCCTATATTCCACCTCCACTAACTAGTTCATATTGTCCCCATCCCATAACCCTTTGCCTTGATGTACATGTGGTGTGAGAACCTTAATAAGAGCAAGTGGTTGATGAAAATTTAAAACATTCACTTGAGAGAAGTGTAACTCCTTGGCAGCCTTATTGGTCTAAGTCACTGGACTTCAAAATGCCTAGTCTTGGCACCACCATGAGAGAGAAGGAGATGGAGATTTTAGATTGGGTTTATGATGAAGAGGAGATGAATTATTGTGTGTAAATCTTAGATTATGATGATGATGAAAGGGGATTTCCCTGTGTTGAAGAACAAGTTTTGGAATAGGTTCAGTTAGAACCTAAAGAAGAAGATGAAGGAGTTTTCCTTATTGCTCCTCTTCATGATGTTGATCAAAATGAGGATGATGAATTGTGGAAGATGTTTGAATAAATTTTCAATGAATTTTAAAGCCCCAATTGGGCCTTAAAATCCTTTGGATTTGACCATAATAAATGGTAAACAAGATGACATTGTCCAACTTATCATAAAAGATCAATAACAAAATCCACATCAACCTTTGGAGGTCAAGGCAAACCTCTATTGGCCTCAAAATTTCAATGAGCAAGAGATCATTCCTTTTGAGACTATGCATACAAAGAAGATGAAATTTTATCATAAGAAAGAGAGTGGGTGGTAACATTAAATGTGTGTACAAGGTCAAGGGGAGTATGTCTACATTGGAGACCTATTTGAAGATGATCTAAGAACAAGTCAAGTGGAGTGCCAAGGAAAAGGTTTGGTCCATCAAATATTCAATATCAAGAGAAACATGATTTTCATCCTCATCCATCTCATGCAAAAAAAGATTCAAGAAACTTTCCCTTCAATCCTGGAAAGGGAGGTATGATTGGTTGTTAGTTGTATATAATAGTTTTTTTTAGTCCCCTTAGTGCTTATGTATATGTGTGTGTCTTGTGTGTTTTCTTTCTTTGTTATGTGTGTCCTTTTCCTTTGTGTAGTTGAGGTGATCATTAGTTGTCTTTTTTTATATAAAATTTGAGTCAACGGTCAAAGTATTTTATTTGTCTCAGTCCTTAGATGACTCCTAAGCCCAATGGACTAATAAGTTTACTAGTCTAGTTAGTATAGCAAGCATACTACCCCCTATGAGTCACCAACTTATTGACCAAATTTGAATTTTAGGTCAAATTAGGACACCCCTAGTAAAAATATTGATTTTTAGGATTATAATGGGGTATAATGTACTATCATGAGATGTTTTTCAAGTCATTTGATGTCAATTAATATTTTACTAGCTTTGGTTGATTAGTTTCTAGGTCCATTTATCATTTTGAGTCATTTTAAGGGTCAAAAATGGTGTATTTAATGCTTTGTATGGGTTCCTTGGGAAATTTTAAAGTGTAAAAATGTGATGTCATGTGACATGTTTTTATATAAGTCTTAATCCAATGTTGATAAATGAAATTAGTAGGTTATGCAAAAGAAAATATAGTTTTCTTGAAGAAAAGAGTGAGTTTGGCATTTGTATGGCCTCTTTGGAAAGTTTTCCACATGGGAAATGTTAATAAGTGTCTTATCAGATTTTCCACACTCATATCCATGCTTTAATTGATTTGGAAGTGTCAAAATTAGGCCAAAACCATTCTGCTACTTTTTCACTCTTCTTGGCAAACTAAAGTGACACTTGAATTTTTACTTAGTATAAATAGCACAAGTAATTTTAAGAAAAATTATTTTGGGAGGTTATTTTACACTCAAGTAAATCCATTTTCATAGTAATAATTTTTAGAATGATAAACTATGCTACATAAACCATCTATTTGAAGTGGATTGTACAAATATACTTGTTCATCCATGCATCCTTTCAGTTTTGGTCTTGTTGGGAGATTTCATACAACTCACTTGTTGAGATTGCTTCTAGAGAATTTTGAATTCATTATCCAATTCTCCCCATACTTTTTTTCATGTTTCATGATGTTTTTATATGCTAATCATCTCAATTTGTAGGAGGATATAATTTTTGGAGTTATGGGTAGTTTTCACCATGTTCAAGAGTTTTGTGCTTTGTCAATGGATTCAAAGGGTTGAATTATATTCATATACATGTCTTAAAAGTATCTTTGACCCCCTATTTTCAAATTTTATCCAAGTCTCCTTGATTCTCATGTTTGTAAGCCCATTCATCACACCAACCACCATTAAGTACCATGCCTGCTCCATTTTAAATGATGTTAGGAGGTTTTTACATTGGAAAGGATGTGTTTAAGCTTGTTTCATTCTCTTATATAATTTCATGTATTTCAAGAATTTTAAAATGTGTTTGGCTATTCATGAGGTCTTTTTCCCACATTGTTTTTCCATTCCATACCCTACCTTCATATAGCCAATGCACCTACAGCCTCCATGATGACATCATCAAAACCTTAGTGTGGTTTTCAATAATTTTTGAAAGGTAAAAAGATAATTTGAATTTTTTTAGAGAGATATTTGACCTATATAATCTTATATCAATTCATATGATCCATTCCATGATCACTTTCCAAGCTAAATCTACCTATATACTAAAAATCACCACTTATAAGTGGTCTGAGCAGAGTGTTTATAAGTCATTTGGAGAGTTTGAAGCATATGTTGATCCATCTTATTATCTTGGTATATTATAAGATCTTGGCATGCTTGTTTGGAAGGACTAGATTGGTGTATGAGGTGTGTAAACCATCTCAAACACAAATTGACTGTATACAGGAATCCTTTCCCTAAAATGATAAAACAATGATCATTAAGGTTTTGTGGAGACTTCATAATGAGGTTGCAAGGGCCTATGATTTATTTTTATGGTTTTAAATTATATCCAATATGTAGTATAAGACATTGTGAAAGTTTTAAGGTTAGAAATCAAGTAGAAGGCATATGTTTGAAAGGCCTAAAGTTACTCAAGTAGCCACTAAAACCAGATAATATTGTTTACAGGCTTTGAAAGTATTTAGTAACCTTAACACTTAAAAGTATTGATAAAACATAATTCATGGTTTTAATTACTTTTGTGAGTAAAATGACATTATGAACATAAATACCATGAAATATAAGGATGAAATACTATCTTTTACCCCCATACACCCTCTTAGTCTATACAGGAGACCATGAAGCATGCACCTATAGCTAAAAATAGATAAGGACCTAGACATGAGGGTTTGGTGTTTGTTTGAGGATATTTAAGCAGAATAAAAACATAACCAAGTGAATTTTTACCTCAATATTTTTCAATTATATCTACCAATACCATAATCATCTCATTCAAGGTTGTAATTACCTACAACAGGTCTTGACAGTAAGAGTTTTCTCAGTCCAAACAAAAGCACAGTTTGTGTTTCCAAAAATAATACAAATGAGTTAAAAATTATTGAAAGTTTGGTGTGACATAAATGGGTTTAAATTAATTCCTTAAGTTATAAATATCTTAGTAAAACTTATTAATCTCCTACAATAAATCCTATAGGTAGGGGTGTCTCATTTGCAGGAAGTGGAGGGCTTAAGTGTGACTAAAGGTGCAAGTTGAAGGCCAAATGGAGATTGGATTGGTAATAAAGAATTTTAACATAATATTTAAGGATATTATTATTTAAATAATGTTTTTAACATTTTAAATAAACCTATATAAATTCTCTTAATGCCTTATTTTCACCTACAACTGACTATGCCTCTTGGACAAACAATGAATAGTTAAGAAGTCCTAAACGATGAACCAAGGTCACCCAAGTGAAAAAATGGTTATAAGAATGTATTAATGACCTTGGAGGATGTTAATAACCCCTTTTAATTTTATACAAATTTCATTTTCAAGATCAAAATTGGGATACATAGTTAAGAATAAGATACAGTCCATTAAAAGAGATCAAAACATAGTCTACCTTGGCAAAAGTTTGTCTTGGTTTTGGTGATTTGAAAAGGAAAATGAGGTCATAAAATGATGAAATTTGGTGTGAGGTGTCCTCATTAATTTTATAATAACCTAAAAATTTTATTTTTACTAAGATAATAGTGGAAACACCCCCTATTTTGTCTCAAATAGGGGGTAATTCCCTTAAAACACCAAACTTGTAGTCTTGAGACTTGGAGATACATAGATGGGTAAAGGGGTGTTTGAGAATTTAAAATGGTTTTATAAGGTTTTATGAGACCTATTTGATCATAATAAACCAATTATAGGAGGTTTAACATGTTATAATGGTCTGAGCCCTTAGATTTGTAGTTAAGCCTAGAAGACCAATATTGGGCTTAGTGTCAAATGGTAAGCCATTTTGATTTCTATCTCTTATTTAGAATTATAATGAATTGTAACATGTTTAAGGGACCATAAAATTTATTTTCAGGCTATTTTTATGGAAGGAAGACAACAAAAGGGTCATTTTGGGCTTCAACTTGCAAATAGCCTACTAGGTAAAGATCAAGCCTAAGGCCTAATGAGAGGTCAATTTCCATTTTAACATGATATATTTATTATTACCTATTTAATCATGTATAGGATATGGTATTATTTATTTTAAAACTCTTTTAATTTAGGGGAAGATTTAGGAAATCATTTTTGGACCTTGAAGTCTAGACAAACCTACTAAATGTGACTAGGTCTAAATCCAAACAGGGTACCAACTTCTTTTTCAACCTTGTAAAATATTTAAATGAATTTTTTCATGTTTATAGGATGACTAATAATTTTCCCAACCCATTTTAATTAAAATAAAACATCAATAAATCCACTTTTGACTCAAAAACCTATTCAATCCTGTGAAAACAAGGGAAATAAGCTTGATAGGCAATTTTTAGAAGCTCACATCTTTTGGGAGGATATACATGTTTAAAAAAGGAGTTATTGGAAGCTAAAAAGGGTCTTAAAAAATTATTTTGTGAAAAAAAATTGCATATTAGATGTCCATCATTTATGAACAATCCTTAAGAGTGAAAACTGAGCTAAAATCCTTACAACCCCTTGTTAAGGACCAATTTGGGAATATTGATTTGGAAATATGTTATATTGAAATATTTATCTTGTTAAATTTGTTTACCTTGGAGAGTACTCCCTTAGGATACTTCACACCAAGATGAGTTGTATGGACTTGTACGAATGGGGTAGAAACATGGTTTTTCTCACTTTTTTATGTGTTTTTCAAGATATAAAAAGAGTTAAGATATAAAAAAAATTGGATGGAATATTAAGACTTAATATAAATCCAAATATTCATTTATTTACTTTAAATATCTTCTAAGTTCCCTAACTAGGTGTTTCAACTCGGCTAATCAAATTTGGCATATTGCACAAGCTAGGGAGAAGTATGAAAACTTTAAGTGAATGGCCTTTTAAGGTGACCATGATGATTATAAGTAAATTAAGGGAATTAAAAAATTTATTAAATCCCTCCCATGGATTTTTATGGACAAATTAAGGCATTTTGGAGGACAAGTGTACAGGGTGCATGAAAGGGTAGTTTTATAGATAATAGATGATGATGGTTCACTTTCAGAGGTTTTTAAAGGACCATGCATGAAACCAATTCATGGAGAGTAATTTATTATATAATACCCTTTCATTAAAATCATTTTTAATATTATTCATTAGTTATAATATTTTCAAATATCTCCAATCATGAAGGTAGTTTTTCTGAGCCAGTTGAGAAGTTTTCTTGCCACTTTTCATGAGGTTTGTGACTTAGTTTGACACTTGGAGATATTTATCTTGAATTTTTATACCCATACCTTCTTATTATTCATTTATAACTATTTTTATTATCTTTAAAAGTGTCATTGTGACACTTGGACTTCTCTCTTATTCTCTCTCTCACAAGTTCTATAAGAATTGGCCATTTTGGCATTATATTGGATGCTCCACCTGAGTATGTAAAATCCTTTCTCATTTTTATAAATTAAATTACTAATTTTTACCTCTTTAATAATTTTCATAAGTTTTTTCCACTTGAATGATGAATCTTGTTTAGTGAAGACTATGGATTCCTAGCATGTGGTCTCATTCTTCCACCTTGTTTAAAGTTGGAAAAAAATTCTTATAGGGCATGTGAAGTGCTTTAGGAGATTTCAAATTTTTATTGAGTTAGTATTTTCATCAGTTACATTCAAGGTATCTTGTATATTCCGCATATCTTTGCACATTTATCCATGACCTCACAATGTTACATTGTCATGAGAAAATTAAGATTGAAGGAGTGTATGTTTTAGTTTGTTTCTTGGTCTCAAGTGTAGAATTAAATTGGTTTGAATTCATCAAATTTATTTTGTGTATCACCTTCTTATTTTATATTTTATTTTAGTTATCTCTCTCCCTTTTCACCACCTGCAAGTTAGTAGTAAGCTCAATCCTAAGTGGTACATCAAGAGAGCTAGTCTTATCTAGAGATTCACCTCATTCCCTAGGATTCCCACAATCATAGAGGTGATTAAATTATGAAACTTGGATGAGGAGAGTTTTTAATCTCCTCAAAGGGTTAAAATCCAAGTGACAATTGTTACACAACCCAAAAGAGAAAGATCTATGTATCAGCCCCTGCATGTTGACGCCTAAACCAAAATCAATCAATGTTTGGATCTAAACTTATAAAAGTTAATCAAATACTCAACTAAGGTAAAATAGGATTTTATGACAATAATATATGCATATATGAACAAAATTATTGTGCTAAAAAAATATCCAACAAGACATAATTGATTGGTTCCAAATAGTGATAATTGAGACACAAGATAAGACAAATCTATTGAAATAATTTGGGCAACATAATGGTGTTATCACTTCCAAAATATGTGATAAACACTATGTTTAAAAGACTTAAAAGGTAAAAGACTTTGAATTATTTGGGTAGCATAACATTACATGTCTCAATAAAGTTCCTTACTCAATGTTCTGACACAAATGTTTGCTAAATTAAATCAAGGTGTCAAACGGATGGCATAACGCCTCTTCAAATAATGGAGTGATGTTGAACACAAGAGTCATTCATTATGTGGTTTAAAAAAAAATTAGTTCAAACACACCAAGAAATAAATAATAAATGAAAAAAATACAACTAAGTATATCATCCTAGATACTATCAGGATGTTGTAAAGTGGGGTTGACTAAAACCTACAAGTTTTTAACTCTCTAGATTGATCCCATGTGTTCACACTTTCACATATGCACACAAGAAAATTATCATGTTAATTGAGTCCAATTAAATTTTATTGTTGTGAAAATGTCTTATTTTTTTCACAACCACTACATCTTTCACTTTCTTATTGTAGTGTGATGTCTAGATTGATCATACATCTCAAACTTAGATTGCTACTAATGGAGATGGTTTAACTGATTAAACCACAATCCTAGTTGGTAAATCCTAATTTATATACCCCCCCCCCATGGATAGGTGTTGAAAAAATATTTATAGATAGATCCCCAAGTCAATACTTCCCTATATAACTCATGAGAGACAATGACACCCCCTTCACAATCCAAGATGCATGAAAATAAAAGACAAGTAGGAAGACTTTAGGGTTGCTTTTAGATCACCCAATATTATGTGAGTTTGGGTAGATCTTAGGAAAATTTATTTCTTACATTTGAATAGGCATTGAATTATAATGGAAAGGCACTTTTAATTCCATGAGTTCCCTATAGGGGACAGGGGTAGAGCATACATGTGTTATCCTTTTTGCAAAACAAACAATCAACAAACAAGTTTGAAAATAAATTGCAAGTGAAGTTTTATTTTTAAGTAAAAAATTTAATGTGACATTTTTCATTACTAGGGCCCTTGGATTAAGTGAAAAAACTAAAATAATTACACAAAACCAAATTAAATTAAAGACATCTAGGTTCATTTTAGGCCAAAAGTCCAAATGTGCAAGATTTGTCTTAAGTGCATTTTAAAACACCAAATTGAAATGTTCAAGATTAAAACATGTGTTTTAGGAACCAAATTTTAAATTTTTATAATAATTAACATGTTATATTAATTTTAGGTACCAAATACCAAATGTATAACATCTAACATGTTCATTTTAGACCCAAACTAAAATGTGCATGATTTTGACTAAGTTCTTTTTAAAGCCCAAAATGAAGTGTTTGATTGGTCAAAACTATGTAATTTTGTATTAAAATAAATCCTTAAACCTAAAAAATTTAGATAATAAACCTCTAATTTTAAACACTTTCTTGGTTGAGAAAATGAGGTTTAAATTTTAGCTCTCAAGTTTGGATTTTATTTTACACAGTGATTATTGGTCACAGATGACCATCAATGATTTACAGCAATCATGAGAGATGGTTACTAGGTAACCATCACCGGTTAATAAAAATCACTTTTAGTCAATAAAAGACCATCATTAATGACCTATTAACTTGAAGTCAAAACCACAAAAGGTAATTGCATCAGGTTAGTCCTGGTTAGTTCAAAGATTGAGAAAACTTGTAAGGTAAACTTAAGCCTAGTGATTTAAAAGCCTTTGGAATCAATAAATCAAGGATGTGATTATAAAAAAGAATAAAAATGAAATATTTAATGATGTTTCTCCCCTATAATCCAACCGTCATTGGTTTCACAAAATCATTGATGTTTGGGTAGAATCATGGATGGTTTAGCCAAACTATCGATGGTTACTCTTAATCATCACTGGTATTTATGTAGATCCAAAAGATAGAAATAAAACCAAATATAGATAAAACAAGTTATAAATTAAATTTTAATTATATTCAATCATATATTTCTTAATTTAATACTTTCATAGTGATCTCCTTTCTATGTGGGGTACTCATGATCCCACCAAGCATGCCTTTTATGATCAAAGAATTTGACTCAAGAGAGGAGATTAGTATAATGTTATTTCCAAAAATAATGAAATAAACACACTAAAAAAGCTAACATCTCTAGGCCTAGATCATGAGGGTATTTTAGTGAAGAAACCAATTGAAAACACAACTAAAATGCAGAGAAATGTCAAATTCATTACCTTCCTTCGTTGCTCCAAGATATTTATTCATTATCTTGCTTAGATTGTGCTCAAAAGGTATTCATCGATGGGTCTTGGCTATCTCCATATCCTCTTGGCACCATGTTTGGCTTTGGCTTTGGATTTATTTTTTCATTATAACACTATACATTTTTTTGATGAATATAATCCATCATTGTAACTCTATTATGTTCCAAGCTCTCTAAATGAATAACTCTAGGCTTATTTTATAGGCTTTTAAATGACTTGGAATGAGTTAAATCCTAACCTAGGTTTACTTAGTTAACCTTATTAGGGTTAAAAAGTGTCAAATTATCATGATTAACATGGAATAATCATGGGTGGGATATTTTCCAAAAATGACAACTCACAAAAGCTAATGATGAAAACCTAGGATATTCATTGATTTTTGAATTTCCCTTTTTGATAATTACTTAAATTGCTCATGGATGAATTCAATTAGGATTTGAAGTTAATTAATTATTGTTAGGCATTTTGAACATTTTTAAGATTTTGAATTAAAATATTTGTGTATTTTTTTAATTTATTTGATTTATGGGCCAATTGATTTATTTGCATGGTTATGAAGCCAAATTTGAGACTCTTAGATATTCTTAGGATAGATTTTTAGAGGTTGGTAAGAATTTCTCTAAATTCAGGTATAAATCCATTAGTGGCTAGTTTTATATGTCTACATGAGTTACTATGAACATCAAAAAAATCATCCAAATAAACCTCTTAAGAAATATTGAGGATAATTTATGACATTTTTATGTCCATTATGGTACACCCCATACACCCACATAAACATTTTTTCCTCATAGTTTTTCCTTAATTTTTTTGGAGCCACTTTATAAATTTATCCTCTAGATAACCATATTCAATTATATGATCTATGATCCTGTATCCACTATTGATACAAATATTTTAGAGATCACTAGTAGTTATATGGGTCATATAGATGTTGAGGAATTTTTTTTTAGAATGAGGATGGGAAGAGAATAGTAATATGGAAATTCCTTCTAGATTTTGGACTTAAACATGTTATTTTCTTTACATATGTATAATGTGAATATTTATTAATTACATGTGTCAAGTGATATGATCTAGAGAAAAGAGACATCAGGTCTAGAGATGATATGTTACTAACTAAGCTTGATGATACTTTTATTGGCATGTAATTTGATATTTCACCCATGGGTGAATCATTTATTGTTAAATAAAAATATAAGTGAACCTTATACTATTAATAAAACCTTTTATAGGTTATATTTTCAAGAATATTTTCCAAACCTGATAACATTGCTTAATAGAGTCATGGGTGAATCTAATGCACACTTTTTCAAGAGTTGGATGTGCATGTCTATCAATATCATTTGTGTTGGAGATACATTTATTGAGTGTGGTTAAATCATCAGTGATAATATCCATGAGTAATTAACAACACAAAAAATCTCATGACATCATATTTTTATTCCATTATAGACTTGAGACCATGGCCAGGCTTGAATGAGGTAGGGAAAATATTCCTATAAATATAGTACAAGATTAACTTCTCCAACTCACTCATGAAAATTGGAAGAGACATTTCATGGGGTAAATGATGTATTTACTATGTTTATAGTAATGATTATATAAGGTAACACTACATCCAATAAATCCAATAAAGCTAATAGTTTGATCAATAAATTTTAGAGTTATTTCATTTAGTTTCCAAAGTTCACATATCTCAAGGTTGGAGAATTTTTTCTCACTCCATATAGGTTTCCAAAATATGTAAATGATAATATGATTCTTATTGAATTTTTTATACAGTTGAGTGAAATTCATAAGAAATGCAATCAAATGCATGTAGGAGGAATCTCATTTCACTTTGGATTGAGTTACTATATTTATAATACAACCTATTAAGCTTAAAATATTTAGAAATCAATTTTAAATTTTTTAATGCAACCTCATATCAAAATACTTGATTTTGATAGAAATAAATTTGTAAAGGATAATTTCATACTAAGTGTTGGTTATTTACATTTATTATAAAGTTAGGATTATTGGGAAGATTGTTAGGATGACTTTGAAGTAAGGAAAAGGGATTATTCAAGAATGACTCTATATTGGATGAAATCCTTCAGGATGTAATGGGTAAAAAGAGGAATAGTTTATGATGTAGCTGATATTGTTGAACCATTTTTTATTGATAAAGTACATAATGGGATTTTCCCCTCATTGATTGGTCAATGAAATAATTGATAAATTTGAAATAGTATGTAATGTTTTTTTATGAGATCAAAATCCTAGTTGATTATGAAATTAATTGAATATATTATCATATTATATTCAAAGGATTCAAGTATTTCTAAGATCCAACATCAAAAATTGCATCTTAGCACATCGGTACAAAAATACATCTCAAAATCCTAAGGTCTAACCCAATATAAAATGGTGGAGATGATGAAGAATATCTAAATAATAATAATCTTCTTGAATAAACTTGGAAGATTATTATTTATAAAATTAAAAAATCCTATAAAAAAAACTCTGGCATCTTCCATTATATAAGGTGAAGTTCACTCCTTTCAAGATTTTAACCCTTCTTTATTGATTTACAATACTAGGCAAAACATTATAGCTTTTTACCAAGGCTATACTCAACTCCCTCTTGTTACTTCCCTCACACATATGAAGATACCCTATCCAACACCTCATATTACATCACCTCTTCACATCCCTTCTCCACCCCATTTACCACATTCACCTCAAGTTCCACTTCTACCTCCACCTCATTCCTCACCCATTCAGTAAATTAGACTTCAATGGGTTTTCTTTATATTTCTCAAAAACTCACTATTTTAATGGTTTCTCTTGATATTCCTAGTACCCAAATAACCATTTCTTTAGGTGATACATCATTCAAGTGGGTATAGAAAATAGTGATAAAAAATAAAACTTAAACTTCAATTTTGATGACATTTCCAATCTATTTCAAATCCTTCCACATAAAAATAAAGTTAAACCCATCTCAATATTGGTAATTGATCCCATAGGTTCACATTTTTCAGAGGTTACTCAACCTTTTATCGATGAAGATCAAGATAAAATGACCTTGGCTTATTACAATATCAACAAAATACCACTTGGGGAATCAACTCATGAAGGTGATATACATAATTTCTAAGTGACTACAACAAGGTTTACTAAAAGAACAAAAGTGGGGAAGAAAACACAATAATAATTGGAATAACATGTGTGTATGTTTTTGTAGACATCAAAACAATTTTTACTATTAGTGAAACTCCATTGGAATTAATGTCTAAATCAACTCCAATTAAAGAGATTGATAAAAAAATACATTAATAAATTTTAAAAATATATTAATCATGTAAAATTTTATGGAAACTTGGATATAATAAATTATAATTGGTGATTTGAAGTTTCTATATGAAAACATGAAAGCATATGAAATTTTGATGATTAAAATTTAAAAAATGGTTATAAAAATCAAATTTATGAAGAAATAAATTGGAATTGCAATATTTTTAATAATATATTTTAAATATATGTCTTGTATTAATGAAAATATACTAATATTTTAAGGCATATGTAGAAAATCTAATGAAAATAATTGTTTCCTTTGGTCTCACTCTATTGAGTGGAAAATGCATGATTTAGAAGATGCATTAGAGGATTTTGGCATACAAAATAAAAATTATGATGATATGAAATCATAAATTCATGCAAATTTTTCAGTTGTACATTTTATCTATTTAATTGAGATTAATTAAAATCATGCACATCTACTAAGTTGAAGGAACAATTTCAGAACATGGTGAAATAATATTTGTTTAGAACAAACACTTTTAATATGGAAGCCATGAATAAGTTAAGTGATATTCATTTTTCCATTAAAAATATTAGTCAAAACATTCTAAATTTATTTAAAGGTATTGATGAAGTAACAATACAATGAATACTTGGATTTTGGCCCATATTATTTTTCTAAAGTGAGATGGAATCGTTCCTGTTATGCAGAAATTTTAAAAAATATACAAGTTGAAATCTTCACAAGGTGAAAAGCAAGATCAAACTTTTTCAAGTATATGTACACCTTATCAGCATTATAATTATTATCTTTCTACTTAGACTTAAAATATTTCCTTTTTAACTTTTATATATCTTCATTGTACTTTTTCCATAGATATGTAATAAATTAAAGTTTGTTATATATTTTTTGTAAAAGAAAGAGTAAACTTTGAAATAGAAACATTTCCTCAAAAATATATTTATAAATAGGTTATGTGCACTCTTTATATAAATAATAATTTATCCTATTATAATATAAATTTTTGAGAAATAAACTTATTTTGGAAGAAAAGAAAGAGAAGAAGAAAATGTGTATGTTTTTATCAAATATTAATACAAGGATATTTATAGGACTTTGCATCTTTTCATTTTATTGATGAATGATCATTATTCTTGCACTTTTTGATTCATTTAATCCTTGTTATTTCTTTATATAAATTGAATATGGTTTAAATGTCACTATTTTAAATGTTTTTATAACATGTTGAGATGATTAAAATCTATTTTTATTCAATTAATTCACAACTCTTTCTCTTTCCTTTCTCCTTTATCTTTATTTTTTTCTCTCCTCTTTCTAAATACCATTCTCTTTCATTCTTAATCAAATCCACCAAGAACAATTTTGAATGCTTATACTATATATATTATATTTTATAAAAAAAATCACTTTCAATAAGAGAAGCATCCCCTAAAATAGAAAAGGTACTTCTCATCATTTATAATATTGATTGAAATCCTATATTTTTTACCTCGTATAAAATATTTTTCCAACATGATACGTAGCCACTTATCAGAGGGTGGTTGAGGTCGATTTAAACCATCCTTAATAACACACTTTTCGAGGTCACATTAGTCTTAAGAGTGAAATGTTAGGTTTTGAGGAAAAGAGAATAAAAATAAATTTATTAGTGTAGGTCTAAATAAATATAAAAACATAAGAGTCACTTGAAGATGTATGTGCAATTATCTAAACCACCACAGACCTACACATATACCTTATATGAATTTAATAGAGTATAGATGAATCCAACTACCATAAGAATCTAATAAGTACTAGAGTTGTCCTTCTCAATTTACATAGAGCTCTTATAGAGAATATATGATGATTGTGTTAGAAAAAAATATATAACTGAATCTTAAACAAAATAATTACCCAATTCCTTTAGTTTTTTAGATAAATAGTAAATTACAATAAATCATAATCGCAATCACATTTTCCTAATTTATACATAGAATATACAATTTTATTAGACTCAATTATTTATATAATTTATAATATCAAATCCAAAATAGTTAAAACATATTTGTGAACACATTATTTGTCTTGAACATATAAAAACTCTAGGTTACCTTAGTGTTTCATTTTTTTTAGCACCTTAAGGAGGATATAAAAATTAGTATATACTATCTTGAAGAAGGATAAATTCTTGGAGAATCATATATGGAATAGGGAAATCAGAAAGAGGATATTTTTAGGGCTATGAGGCCTCAAAAAAAATCATTTAACATTTCCTTTTATGTTTGTATGTAGGTAGAGGAGAAGTTGATAAAAAATAGTAGACTAATTGAACCAATGAATGAGATCATGGACCAAGAAGGTGAATCACTTCATGGAGTAGTGTTTAGATAAATGCATGGTGAAGTGAAGGATCAATTAGAAGCCTTAATAGTTAAATAAAATGAGGAGGACCAATTACTTATCAATAACAAGGACTTGATTGAACAAGAGGATATAAAATATGAAGATAAAGAAGATCAATCAATTGCAGCAGTGATAAAGGAAGAAGATAATAAATAATAAGTTAAATAACAAATCCAAAGAGAGGTATGTGATGGTAAGCATTAAAATTTTAAAAAAATTAAAGAAATTAAGGAATCATATGGTCTAGATCCTCATAAATTGTAGAATCAAGTGGTGAAGTATGTGATCAAGGAGAATATAGATTCTTGATATGATTATATAGTATCTCAATCAATGGAAAAATTAAGGACTAATAACGGCTATGGAGATGATAAAGAGAACAAGTATAAAGAGTTGCATATTTCCACAATGGAAAAATTGAATGAAGAAGTCAAATAGATTACCCTTAAATACCAAGTATAATTTTAATAGTTGAGATAGAAGTTTTGATTGAAGTGGAAAATAAAAAAGGACATAAAAAGTTAATTAAGGAAAAGAATAGTATGAAGTATGTAGATGAAAACTTTAAATTTCATCATGATGGATGGCATCATGGATAGTTTTAAAATCAAGTAGAATAATGGGATATGCCTCAAAGGCATAAGAGAATATTTTATTTTTTTAACAAGTTAATTTTTTTGTAGGTTTTATGGAGAAGAAAACAAGAAATTATAAGTATAAATGTGGGAGTCAACAACATGCCCACATTTATGAGAGATTAGTGGTAGGAGATTCAATAAAGATCAATTGTTTAATAAGGGAAATTCTAAAGATATCATGAACAAGAGCTCATGAAACTTTTAATCCCATGAGTATGATGTAGTAGCATCAGGACATGATTCACTTTAGTGATGTAAATAGCATAATTTGTATGTGTTCATGGTCTTATAAGGTTTTAAGAATATTTGAGAAGTTAATAAGAAGCTTTGGAATGTTTCATTTATATTTTAGAGTAGGTCAAACTTGTATGATTTAGAGTTTCCCTCCAAATTTTGAATTTAAATATTTGAAATGATGTAAAAGGCCTTATAAGGGTTATGATGACTTATGAAGGATATGGACTTGATAAAAGTGTTATAAGGGGTCCATTGATATTTTCAAATGTTATATTCTATCATGTAAAGATGAATCCACCTTAAAATCATCTATAAGGAGTCCTACATTGGAATAAGGCTAGAAAAGATATGGACATAAGGGTGAATGAGAGAAATTTGGTCTTATCTTAAGAACAAACCAAAAAAGGTATATTTTAGCCATTTTCTAAGCTAGGAACACATTAATAGGAGTTAAATAAATTAAACAACCCCATATAAGGTTGAATCATGTAATCTTGGAGGAAGCATGAGTATGAGTGGTTAGAGAGGAGGAATAAGGCCTTTAGGCATCTATGTAGGTTTGCATTGTAATTGTGGAATTTTGATCAATAAAATATAATATTTTCTAGACAAAAAATTTCCATTGTACTCCTATATGTTTTATTTACACAATCATAAAGTCTATAAATATATTTTAATCTCATTCATAAGATTGTGTACAAAGTTTTTCAATTAATTTCTTGCTTATTATTGGAAAGAGGAAGAGAAGAAACTAAGTACAGGTATGGTTGAAAACATGATTGATTATGCACACATTGAATCAGATGTTTATGAAGAGCTCCTCTTTGGCTTGGGAGGATGACTTGCAGATACAAAAACACTAAAGCAAACTTTTTCATTAGATAGATAGATGGGTGGAATGCATAGTGATAGCTAGATCCCAGAAGCGAGAGCTTCCTTAGGGGTTGTCAATCCACATATTTTAAATGATTAAGCTTATAAACATACTAGAAGGGTACTTACATCAATGAATCAAAAGGGTACTAAAATTGAATATAAGAATGTTTGCTAAGAAATATGATATAAATGATTAAATTAGAAATAAAATAATTAATAATAGTGCTAGAGGGTTGGGGTATGCTTCAAAAAATCAGAAAGGGGTCTATAAATAGGTGGGAACATAGAGAATTATGTTTAGTTGGGTATCATTAGGTGATATTAGCTTGCTAGTTTTTTGTGCCATAGTGATTTTCAATGGTTAAGGTGACTGTTGGAAATTATGGTAACCATCAGTGGTCAAGGTGAACATCAGTAGTTGGATAGATCATCGACAGTTGAGTCAATCATTGATAGTTACTGTGTCTAGATTTGGGTTGATAAAAGACTAGTTGATGAGATCCAAAAGATGCATTTTAAAAGATGGGTAAGGCTTGGGTTAATTGTAAAATGGAAATAAAGTAAATAAATATTGGGAAATAAGTACTTGTCTTATCAAAAGTTGATTGGGTAGATGGTTGAGGCAATTATTCTATTCATGGAATCCATCTTGATTCCAATAGAATAATGATGCCTATAGGATTGGTGGAGAGGCAATAGCAAATTGACTCTCTGATATAATTGTTAGATTACTAGATTGTTGATGGTGATTGACTAATAAGAAAGAAAATCCTATATGTACAAGCTCTTGATAATAATTATAGATGGATTTAACCTTTAGGCTCTTCTTTTCTTATAGACACAAGCAAGAGGTAGAAGTGAAGGTTCAACTGGGCTATCTAATTATAAATTATCTATGCAAAGGCTCGTAATAGGATTTAGACAAGTTATAATTAGAAAATCAAAGTAGATAGTTTACATGATTTTGATTGGGGAGGTGCACCTTAACTATTGACAATCAGGGTGACCGTCGATGGTTGAATACCAAAGGGTAAAAAGATGCAAAAGGTTAGGTTGAGCTAGTTGATCCAAATTGACTATGAGTGAACCTGGTTAGGGTTTAGAGGGTTAGATTAGTCTCAAGAGAGTCCTAAGGTGGTTAAGGGCTTCCTTGACATTTATAATTATGGTATGTGTATTTTTGGTGTCTACATTTTTCCCTTTTTTTGTTGTGTGGCTTAGAACCAACCAGCTGCAAAATAAAAATGGATATTGGTCGAAGGTTTACTGATTACCCTAAGTTGTGGAGGAGGCCTTCCCCTTTAAACTAGGATGTGATGAGGTAAATAAAAATTAGGTACAAGTTTGGTATGGTTGGTGAAGGTGATGATGAATGTGTTTATCATTAGGCACTAAAGCACAAATAGGTGCACAAAGTGTGATGAAATTTTCAATAGCCAAGATCATGTAAAGACAAGGTTGTCATGGTTGATAACAATAAAGGTCGATGTTAAAAGATAAGTGACTAGTACTCTATGTGATTATATTGAGGTGAGGTAGTTGGGTACACCTCTTAGTCTCTTAGACAAGGTTAGTGTTTTTGTGGGTATCCAAGGTAGGAAGTACTCTCGTAGAAAACACAAATAGGTCAAGTGTCATGGGTATCTAAGGTATGAAGTGATCCTAAAAAGACATAAGTGGGTTAGGTAACTGCAAGGTGGCATAAGTTCTAAAGGTGGTCAATATGGAAATGTTATCATTTTGGTCAAAATACCAAGCAAAACATGTCACAAAAATTGTGTGATTTAGGCCAAAATAGACCAATGACAAGGTGTTGAGGTGGTTGAGTTGGGTGAAAAAGGTAGTCTCCATGGGTGGGTAAAAACTGTTTAGGTTTTGTTAAAGAGGGAGATTATTAAGGATAATGCAAAAAAGTGAGCATCTTGACCATTGATAGTTAGGGTGCTCAAGAGTGATTGTCGATGGTCACCTTGACTATCGATGGTCAGGGTGCAAACCTTAAAAATCTATGGGGTAAAAAGTGAAAAGTGAATCACTTTTATTCACTTTGCTTATGCTTGTCTTGACTTTATGCCCTAGTTTATTGGTATTTTGGTATTTTTATATGAGAGAGTGGACTGAGTGTTTATCTGAGTTAGTAGTTGGTGATTGGTTGGAGGTATGTTCTAGAGGTGATTTCCTTGATCTAATATGTTGGAGCATGAGGACACAACTAAGCAACAATGCATAGGCTTCATCTACGATAGAGATCAAGGAATGAGGTAAGTAGTGTCTTGGATTAATATATTAGCTTGAATTCATGTATTTAATTTAGGATAAGAGGGTAGGTATATTTAATTTTGGGTTTTTTAAACTGGTATGCCCTAGGGAGGGATTTTGTTGATGTTGGGTAAATGGGTGGATAGAATTAGGAATTACTAGGTTGGGTAGTTAAATTAGGTTGCATAAATGTGTAGGGTAGAAAAATTTATGGTTTTGATGTATTTTATGGCAGTTTAGAGGTGGGATATGGTTTGGGAATTCTAACCATAGAATACGCATAGTGACCATCGATGGTTAGGGTAGATCATCGATGGTCAACACCCTAGAAAATATGGGTGTTCGATCATTAGAGATCATGATGACCATTGATGGTTGAATATGGTAATTAGGTTGTTTGATAAGTATTTAAAAATTTTAAGGTTAATGGAATGTTTTAAATGTTAGGTGTAGGTTGGGGGGATTAGGTTCTAACAAGTATCAAATAGATAGGTAGGTGGGGTAAGGAAATATAAAGTACAAGTTAGGCTAATATAATTATCAAGTAAGGATGACATGTTTTACAAAGGGTTAATGTCCCAAGCATAAGCTAGGATAAGATGGTCAAAAATGATTGGGTTAGGGTAGGCATTTAGAAGAGAAGGTAGTGAGGTATTGGTTGGCTAAGCCAAGGTAGGAATTAAAATGTTTGGTAGGTGAGTGTTATGAGAGGTAAGGTGGTGTAGGTAACAGGTGTAGGTTAAGGTAAGATAGGTTGATTTGGGTTAGTGTAGGTTGGTAAAAATGTTAATTTGGAAATGAGTAATGCTAATGCATGTTAAAATTTGTTTTTGTAAGCATGAGAGTAGATTTAGATAAGGGATCAAGTCCTTAGGATCTTTGCAAATGTTTAGCAGGGCATGACCCCATCTAACTAGGCCCATATAGATGAGGTGGGGTTTGGAGCTATGAGTCACTACCAGTATGTGCCCTAGGATGCATCCATGGTCATATCACTCATTGAGATATGGGATCCTACTGTGAACACCTTCCTAAGTCCAATTGGTGAGATGACCATTCTTCATGAGGACATACATAGGATCACCTAACTCCAACTATGTGGTGATCTGTTCTACCATATCAAGCATGAGGAGTGAGATGATCATATCAAGATTTTTTATGAAGATGATAGTGATTAATTTAGATGGCATGCTGGGGGATTTAATTATATGACATTGTATCATAGGTCTCTATTTTATAGGAGACTTATGACCATGCTCATGATTGTAGTGACCTGATTTGGGCTTCCCAATTTGAGCAATTAGAGATTTCCTTATTTGTTACTAGGGGTACTAGCTGATTTATTGCTAGGTTAGATCATATTTTTTTGGGTTCTTATCTTACTAGTTCAAATATATAGGTATTTGTGGGGTTTTAGGTCCCACAAGAGGTATAGCATTAGTGTTATCTTGATTATGCATTGTTGGGCCTATGAGCATATTTGGGTGATGAGACCAATGGGATTACCATGGGTTGGCTATACATAGATTGACTTCCCCATCAGCTTCATGTGATGGAGGGAGGAATTTTTTACATCAATTATATGAGGTGGTGCCCATGATGTGGAATGGTTCAAGGGTGCACTGGGTACACTAGTGATAGGAAATATCACATGGAGATCTTACATCCATTTTTTGATATGGCTAGGGTATATGAGGCAAACACTCTCTCTCTAAAGATATAGATGGATACTAGTAGGTGAAACAAAGAAGTAGATTTGTCCTACTTGATAGGGTACATCGATAGTTTGGTCTAGTACAAGGCACTATATGCCCATTCCCTAGGTATAGGAGAGAGGATTCAGAGATCCTATTAATAGTGCCACAACCTACTCCTATAGTTCAAGATGGTGTATATGAGGAGATACCAATTAGGGCTCTAATAGATGATGTCATATTTATAAATGGGTACATGGCATGTTACTAGCCCATATATATAGCCATAGATATTGGTGGAGATGATGGAGGTGCAAAGCTAATAGCCATAGATCTAGCTGGCCATGATGGATAGGTAGGGGTGGCTTTAGCCATGGTACAGGGATAGGTATATATTTTACAAAGATAGGTGGCCATACTATAGGTTTAAATTATCACATTACATGGCCAAGTTGCTACTGTCACAAGGGAGATGAATCAGGATAGGACCTCTCTAGGCTTGGTAATGTAAGAGAGAGAATCTCTAAGCTAGAGAAAAGGAGGAGTAGCAATAGGATAGGTAGCACCATCTAGCTTTAACCCTAAAACATGGTACCTAGCTAAAATGCAATAAATATGGTACTATGAAAAGATTATTTTGGCATAGTGTCTGAATGAGCTTTGATAGGGCAAGTATAGGACTAGCTTAGCAAGGGGAGCTAGTTTAGTGACACTAGGGTAGTAGGCAACATCTATATTAAGATAGATAGGGATAGGTGGTGGATCAAAAGGCATAAAAGGTGGATGGGAACCAAGATCCAATCATGCCTTAGGAGGTAGTGGATCCCTTGGTGCACAGATATATCTAGATATATATGACTATTGTTTATAATTTTGATTTTAGCCTACAAGATGATGTGGTGAGGTGTACATTTTTTAGGGAGAGTCTTGTCTATCTATATGCACACATTAGTTATGCTATTGTTATTTGACTTATGAGTTTATATATATGTTATTTATGTTCATGTGCATGGTTTTATGGTTAATGGTTTGATGTTGATGTTGATGATTATTGCTTATGATATGATGTTTATATGTGATCATGTAATATGCTTATGTTATGGATTTTCAGCTAAGGCATGAGATGGTTTGGATTTATGGTTATGTTTATGACATGCTAAATCTTAATGTGTATATACTACATTAGTAGAATTTAGACATGTGGTTGGAAAATGGTTGATTTTTTTAAATGCTTATGGATGTTATTGCTTTGTGATGTTTGTCATGGTTATGGTTGTTGTTATGGTTATGCTTATAGTTATTTGTTGTTAATATTTATGATAAAATGCTTGAGATAGTTTAATTAAAAACAATAGATGTTGAATAGAGAATACAATCAAGAGGTGAATGCCATAATGAAAATATCAACTAGTCATGATAAGATGATCAAAGAGCATGGTGCTTCTTCATTGATAAGGACAAAAATAAAATTGAATTTGGATTGACTTAATGAACATAAGCCCTTCAAATGCTTTGCATTAGTGTTTGATAGTTGGCTAAAAAGGTTTCTTGAACACGTAATGTTAATTAAGCTCAAAAATCCATTGCATATAGTGTAAAATGGGAGATGGGTGAAAATGTAAACTTGTTTTAATACTAGCATGCCTCTATTATAGGTGTTTGAAAGACCAAGGTAAATAAGCTTATGCCAATTTGTTTAGACTGATCGATGCAATAAGTCTACTTGTAAAATTGAATTGTGGATTCCACCTTATCTTGTTGTTTGAGAGATGATTATGGCTTTCAAGAGTATTTTTATTTTGTTTTGATTATAATAATGGGTCTTTTGTTGATTGTTGTACATGGGAAGTTGATCAATGTGGGAAGCTTTCAAGAAATTTCTATGCTTTTAAAAAATGTTTTACTCAGCCATCCTTCAAGGGAGTGGCCTAAGTTTATATGCTTTATTTGATGCTCTTGATAGTTGTCCTTGAGGGAGTAATCCACCTTACATTTTGGCAATTTCAAAAAGGTTTTCAATATATGTCCTTCAAAGGATCAATCTATAAAAGCTAAGGTTGACCCATGAGTGTTAGTGATAGGAAATTTATTAGTTTACTTTGATTTTTCTTGACATAGACTTGCTTAGGTTGGATTTATGGTTCACCTTTATGAAGGCAAAACTAAAAGCACAAGAAGGTTGATTAGGTGTGAAAAGGTTTAGGTGACAAAAACCATGGTAATCCATCCTATGAAGGTGTGAAAAGTACCATGAGAACCATGCCATAGGTAGAGCCATGATACCCATTGCTAAATATAATAATATGTCACTCATAGTTAATCATATGATTCAGTGTTAATTAGTTGCTCCTAAAATAGGGAGATAGAATGGGGTTGGGTAGCAAGGGACGAGTTGAAGTTAGACAACATGTGAATGCAATCCTTCCTAAGAAAAGAATGGATGTAGATGAAAAGTATTGAAGGTCTCAGGTTCTAGGTGGCCTTGAAGTGAAGACAACTGGTAAGCTCTTGATCCATAGTTGTGGGTTATAATACAAGGTCCAAGCCAATTGAAAGCAAACTTGCCCCACTTTCTTTTCTTCATATTAGTGATGTGTTGATTTTATTTTAGGATGAAGTCTTTGATATTGAATTATTGCACTTTAAGGTGCTTATTATAGGCATATTTGATATGCTCTTGATAGACATGAAGATGGGTGAGGGCTAATAGGTGGCACTCATCGAGTAGCTCTAACTGGGTTAGACAATGTTGATGATAATCATCCTCAAAAAAAGAACTCACAAAGATATACAAAGAGAGAGTATTTGGACCTCAAGAGGTAAGATGGCCTCAGCCTGAAACACAAGATAAAATTGGGTATCACCATAAGAGTTCTAATGCTAGTATGATATGCCCATAAGTTGAAGGGGATGTGCAAATGTCAATCCTGACCTAATGCACTAACCATTTTAGATAGCATGTTATTAAGATTTTTGTTAGAGGATTATATCTATCCATTAGCTTGAGGGTGATAGGGTGAGGAGAAACTTAACTTAATTTTGAATGCATCACATAGACCTTAGACTTACTTATTTTTAAAGGATTTAACATTGTTGATGATAATCTTATAAGGAACATCAAAATGATAGATGATATGATGGTTGATAAAATCAACAATCTTCTCTATTTTGGTTGAAACTAGAGGAATAGCCTTTACCCATTTGGTGAAATACTTAGTTATGGTGATAATAGAATGATGTTATAGTGAGGAATGGGAATTAATTTTTCTAATAAGGTTAGACCCCATTATAAAAGAGGCCAAAAATTATTAGAGACACAAAGGCTATGGCTAGGTACATGATAAAAATTAGCATGATTTTGGCACTTGACACATTGTTTCATAATATAATAATAATTTTGGTTAAGCATAAGCCAATAATATATGAGATAGAGGATGCACTTAGCTACAACAAGGCCACTAAAGTGACCCCCACTGATACCATTATGCATTTCCATGATAGCATGAGAGGCTTTATAACTATGCAGGCAACAAAAGAGGAGGCCATAAAAGTTGTGTTTATAAACAATTCCTCTCATAATGGTGTAGTGAGAGGTACTCTAAATAAACACTCTTTGAGAATTCCTAGAGAGGCTAGAGGGAATTATGCCAAGGTTAAGTTAGTCAAAGGTGTGCTAGTACCAAAGGTCAGGTTGGGTCTCCTTCACATTTAAAATGGTGGGAGAATCTATTTTGACATGGGACGGTTGGGTAACACTATAAATAGTGATAGACAACATAGATTCCAAAGGTACATATGGTATTTATGAGGCAAAAGAAGCCATGGCATTGACAAACTTATTGGTAGATTGTAGTTTTGACTGGAATTGTTAGTTTTCAAATAAAGATAAGATTTTATCAACTAGTTACTTGTATTATTTCAAAACATCATTCTTACACTAGTAAGAGCCATTGATTTGACTGACCAAAAGTTGGGAGTCACTAAATATATTGATTTTTTTTACTCTTAGGGCTAAGTCATTCTAAAGGCCTATCACTAGGGCTTCATACTCATCCATAATGTTAGTATATTCAAAATCAAGCTTAAAAGACAAAGGGAGAGGTTCATCATCAAAAGGGATAAGGATGATACCTGCTCCCCCACCATGTTGACATTTTTATCTATCAAATAACATGGTGACTTGATAAGTGAAATCCACTTGAGATAGGGCCATGATGGACTCATCAAGGAACTCAAGAGGAGGATGTTGGTTATCTGGTAAAGGTACTTCGACTAACTAGTTGGTAGTGACTTGCCTTTTAATTGACTTCTACTAGAGGAACTCAAGATCAAACTCTATTAGTAGCATGAGCCACTTGACCATATGTTAGTTTTGGTATGGATTGGAATGCATGCACTTGAGTGGGTCATTATTGGTTATGACATAGGTTTTGTGATTAAAAAGGTAGTGGAAAATTTTGGTGGCCATGAAGACTAAATAGATCTTTCTCAGTATGGGTATATCAAGTCTCATATTCTACCAACATGTGACTAGTGTAGTATATGGCTCCATCTCTATGTTTTTCATCTTAGTGAGCCAACATTACCCATAAGGAATGGTTAATGATAGAGATATATAGGTAGAAAGGTTGGTCATCCTTTGGAGGGTTATGGATAGGTGGTGATAAAAGGTACTCTTTAAGGGAATCAAAACCCTTTGGAAAATCATTATTCCACTTGAAAGAGATATCCTTCTTCATAAGGTGGTGTAAAGGTTGGCACCGGTTTGAAAGCTAGGAGATGAAACGATGAATGGATTGTAGTTTCCCTTGCAAGCTTTAGAATTGTTTAATGTTGGTAGGAGGGAACATGTCTAAGATTGATTTGATTTTAGTGGGATTGACTTTGATTCCTCACAGGTAAATAATGAAACCAAGAAGCTTTCTTGACAAGACCCGAAAATGCACTTCTTGGGGTTAAGATGGACATGATATTGGATAAATTACTTGAAGATGATCTTAAGAATGACCAAGTGATATTTTTGGAGTTTTGATTTTTTGAGAAGGTCATCCATATAGTCCTCTATAATCTTGTATATTATGTCATGAAAAATATAGGTCATGGCATCTTGGTAGGTTACACTAGTGTTATTTAATCTGAAAGGCATGACACTATAATAGAATATCCCCCATGGGGTGGTAAAGGTGGTTTTGTACTAATCTTAAGGAGAAATTAAAATTTGATTATATCCTGAGAACCCATCCATGAGAGATAACATCTCATGGCTAGATTTAAGATCAACAAGTTGGTCGATGTTAGGTAGAGAAAATTCATCCTTGGGGTAGGTGAGGTTGAGGTCATGAAAGTCCACATAAATGGATATTCCACATGTGGCTTTAGTGATAGGTATGACATTTAAGACCCATTATGGGTACTCAACAGGTTGAATGAAGTTGACAAATAGGATATGATGAAGCTCTTCTTTAACAATAAGGGCTATGTAAGGATTCATGTATTGGAATTTTGCTTGATAGGTTTGGTGTCATGATGGGTGACTATGTTAGGGGTAGAAATAATAGGATCAATTATTAGTATATCACTATAAGACCAAGTGAATGTTTTGCTATGGTCTTGGAGGAAAGAGGGGAAGTCCTAAAGTTCCTTAGTATTCAAATATTGGCCTAGTTTGACAATGCAAGGGTTGTTTGGAGTGCCTAAATTGATATCCATGGTGGATTTATTCAACATGATTGAGGTCTTGGGAGGAAGGAATTTGTGGATTAAAGAATCTATGGCAAAAAGATAGGTGATAATAGAATCATCATCCAATAATTGAATAGTGTTAATGGTAGGAAAGCCTTCTCCTATCATCTTAGGATGGATCAAAGGGATGGTTACGATTGGCCCCTCCTAATAAGTTAGGGGTCCAATATTGATCATGTTGATGAAAAAATGTTAGGTGGGATGATTTCATCATCCTCATATGTAGGTAGGGGAGAGGGTGGTGAGGAAGGGGTATAGACACCTAAAATTGGCCGTGGATAACCTCCAACCAAGCCTTTGGCTAATTTCCACCAAAAATACATAATTTAGCCTAAAAAGACTAAAACACACTAAATGATGTGAAACTAATGTATTCAAGTGCTGATTTTGGCCAGGGTATCCCTAAATGGGGTAATGTAATTTATGGGCTAGCTAACTTTGATCAGTTTATTTCGAGTCAAAATGCCAATTTTATACCTACATACTCTAGCTTGATCTTCCCTATCAAATCTTCTACAAAAGATGTGTGCCTTTGTTATTTGTTGTTGGAAACATCTTAAATGGGAATATGATTCCAATTCATCTGACATCACCTTCTAATTCTAATCTAGTCAAATTTAGGACCAATAATAGGGCATTCTAATCAAATTGAGTAATTTATGCACAAAGTACTTAATCATGCTTAAGAGTTAATTAACCCAAATCAAGGCATAATTAATAATTTCATAAAAACTTGTTGAATAATTGTTTTTGAAAATTAATATTGAATATTTGCATCATTAAATGACCTCATTTTTTGGGAAGACATCCCTAGGCCATAAATGCCACAAATATCAGGATTCATGCCTTCCATGCCTCATCAATGCCTTCCATGATTCACTCCATGCCTTTTAATTTCCCCTTATTCCAATGACATGATGAGGATAATTACAAAATTAATTCCAAAAATTGAATTAATCCTCAACCACACATCTCAATCTTGATATGGATGGTTCAGGTTGATTATGATCAAATCCAAAAATCTATAAATAGAAGGCCTCATGACATCATTTCTAAGCTTTTTTAATGCAAAGTTATAATTCCAAATTGGTTCCAAAAGCTTCAAGAAAATAGTGTTATAATTTCAAATTGATTCCAAGCCAAGCCAAGCCATAAGCCAAAGGTGCCTAGGATAAGAGGAGATATCCAAGCCTCCTTTGATGAAGACTTCATGAGCACAAGCTGAGCAAGCCACTATTACAAAGGCATTTGGAGCATTCAAGGAAGGTGAAGGAGTTCTTATGTTTGATTCTTTGATTTTTAGTTGTGTTTATCATTTGCTTTTTTTAACTAAGCTCTCATTAGTGTTTAGGCCTAGAGATGTTATGTTATTAGTGTGTTTATTTCACTTTTTTTCATTTTAGAACTAACACCATACTAACCATCCTCTCTTGAGTCAAATTCCTAGATCACATAATGGCATACTCGGTGGGACAAGATGCATCCTACACCTGAAGGAGATCCTTTTTAAACTCTAAAATATTTATTTAAGCCTTTAAAACTCTTACAAATTGATTTTTTAACTTTATTTTTCCATTTTTGGTTGCCATGGTTTTTACATAGTAATCAATGCCAACAAAAATACCAGCATCAATTAACTAACCTAACCAATATCGATCAATAGAACTAACATCAGTTGGATATCGTTTAGCCATAACTAACATTGGTGGTAATAACCAACATCGATCACTATGTTTTTCTAAAAACATAGACCTGAGACCTACTTTTTCAAATTTTATTATTTCAAACTCAAAAGAGCTTCAAAGCTAAAGGACATGCTAACAATTTTGTTGCAGGACCAAGCGGGATATTTGCTCAAAACATGTTTAAATCACTTTTGTGTGCTTTAAATTTAATTAGGAACTTTGTTTTGGTGTTTAACAAAGAATTTAAATGTTTTTGGTAAATGTTTTTCAAATTTTTCAACTAAGACCAAGGGGTCAAATGAACACCACCAAACATTTCATTTGGGTTTAAAATTGAACACACTTGTCAATTTTTGCTTGCAATAGTTGTTTAATTAGATTTTGTTTGAAAAAAAAGAGGAATGTTGCATATATTATCTTCCATTTTCCCCTATAGGGAACCCTTGGAATAAAAAATTCCATTCCTATCACAAATAGCCTATTCCAAGGCTTATAAATAATGTCATCTAAAGCACTCCTCAAAAACTCAAGGTTTGGGTGACCTTGAAAATGACCCTAAAGTCTTTCTACTTTCACGCTTTATTTATTTATGCATCTTAACTTGTGAGGGGGACTTCATCACCTCTCACAAGTTCTTTAGGGAAGCTTTGACCTAGGGTTTTAAATCCTAACATTGACTTCATTTGGCTCTTTTAGAGTTGTACATGAGTCGTAGTGGCACTTTGGACATCACATTATACTGAGCGAATAGCAGGATGTAGTGGTTACAAAAAGGACTAGACCTTTTTGCAATAAGCCAAGTGATATAGACCCAAAATCTATGCTTTTTTTTGCATTATTTGGCATGAAAGTCATTGTGTAATTGATTCCCCTAGATCATTCAGAAACTTGTTAGATTTTAGAGAAATCCCCACTTGCCATGAAAGTATTGCTGGTGCAAGGTGCACCTCAAGGTCCATGTCATAGTACTGTCATTTGAGATAATGGGGGTGTAAAAACCCTACTATATAATGTGTATTTACTTTTGTATGAACACTTAAAATCCTCTCAAATGATGTATATTGACAAATTTCAACAATACCAAGCAACCTTGTCAGTTTAGGATCTAAGGGAGATTAATTAGTTGGTCTTGTCCTAGATTAAAGTCTTGTTTGGAGTCAAAACTTGGTGTAAATAAACAATCCAAACCAAACACATGATCCTAATTTTCCTTTGAAAAAAGAGGCATTATGTTTCCCATGTGAGATCATCAATTTGCCTTGTTCAAAGTTCATCAAAAGATTGAGAGTCATATCATCCACTTTGGCACAGTTATGCTTCCCAATTGAGTCTAGACCTTTACAAACATTATTTAAGTCCTTCATTTATAATTTAAATTCAAAATTACACCTTTACAAGTTCATAGGGTTAATGTGTTAAGTGGGTTTGCCATTTGCACTAAACTTGAGGGAACTTAGGTTTAATTTCCAATTTAGGTTGAAGGCCGTTTAAGACTTATAATCATTATTATCACTTGATAAACTTAAGCCATTTTGTGCTAAACACTTGCACTTTGAGTCTATACTCCACAACATTTTAATTCAAATAAAGGTAGTGTTATGTTGTCAAAATTATGGAAAAATGTATTTACCTTAGAAAGTTTTTGAAGCAAACTTTTTTATCACACCTTTTGGGTAGTATAGCACCATTACGCTGCCCAAAAAATTTCAAATATAATTTCATAGACCCTTTCACATAAATTTGTTCCTACATTTTGAGGCTAATCTAAGTGTACTTTTAATCCTTTATCTAAAGCATAGTTATACTATTCACCTTTGTCTAGCTTATTTGTCAAAAAGAACCAAGTTTTATACCATTACTTATGAGAAAATAAACTATTGCTAAAGTACCTTTTGTTTCATACCTTATACCTAGTTGATCAAGTTCATGACCAAGAATCGAATGCCTAATGTTTGTTAGAAATTTTTCAAATCTGTTAGATTAAAATTTACATCTATTTTCAAAATCTAGCTTTTGACATTGTTTGGCCAAGAGTCCTAACACATGCCTTGTTTGAGCCTAGATTTTGACACTGTGTTTGTCCAAAAGACCTAGCAACTTTTAAATTCCTAGATTAGACTAATTTGAAACACTTCAACCTTAGAGTTTGGCATTTCAATTTTTGGTCCATTTACTTGCTTATCTTTGTGTGAACAGTGAAATGTTAAATACTTTATGCTAGCTTATTTCCTCATAAATCTTTGCATAACCTTTTGATCCTTTTGACAAATCTAGACCAAGTTGAAGGCATCATTTGTTTTATATTCTATCCTTTTTAAGAGTTTGGAGATCCCTTTGACCTTTTATGGCAAAGTATTGACTATGGATCCCAACATGTATTCCTACACTCATAGTCTACTCATGTTCAATCTAGGGATTAGTAATGTAGTTACACAGGAAGAAATGGTGCAAGACCCCTATGCAGATAACATTGCTTATGAGATAAATTTTTATCCCTCTTATAATACTCAATCAGGGGCACAAAGTTAAGATCCATTAGCTAACTATCTGGTTAACACACCACCTTATTCAGAGCAGGACCAAGAACAAACCGTGTAATACCTAGCTATAATACCCACAGTGGATGAGCTAGTTCTTCAACAGTCATATTCTACCAATATAGTTTCCACATATGATCCATTTTTATTTGAGTGACATTTGTTAGAGAACAATGATGAGATTTTACATACAGCATAGAGGTAAGGACCAAGTTTTTGGCAGACTTTCCCCATGAAAGTTTACAAATTCTAGTAAGAGTGCCCCAAAATATCATTTATGATCAATAGGGTTCTTCTATCAATCCTATGGCTCTAGTCCAAACAATGTATCAATACCCTAATATATCTAATCAAGGTAAAAATGTCATAGAAGATCACTTTAACCAAATGTAAATATCATACCAAACCTACCTAAATTTAGCACATCATTTCATTCAGATAAACATGGTAAGTAAGCCTCTCATTGACCTAGTACCTTCAATAGGAGTCTTGATAAAATTAATTAGACAAGAGAATCTGGGTTTTGACCCATTCATATAAACCACTATGATAGATAACTTGATGCATATGCTTGTTATTAAAGAAGTATCTTCAGCCTCTACATTAAATAGTGATCTAAATGTAGTGAATAATATGCAAAGATCATCCAATCTTGATCAAATTGATACTAACGCATAAATAACTAGCCAACAACATGCACCTATAGTTAATCCCATCAGCAGATCATCATACCAAGGAATAAGGGTTTCCACACCCCAACCTCAACTACTTGCTTCCTCAAGTGTACAACCTATGGGATTAGGTAATCAAATAATGACCAATGTCACACCTCAATGATAGAATGTGATGAATCCTACTCTCCCTCAACAAGTAATGAGTAGTATTCCACAATAAGAAACATAGTCTAGTTTATCAATACAACAGAGGACAAATACATTACCACTTCAATCAGGGGAAACTAATGTTCTACCTCACTAGGTAATGACAAACATACCTCTTCAATTATAGACTAATATGTCAATTCAAAACCAATAAATGACTAGTCAATAACATGCAAATATTGGTCAGTGATAGATGTCAAATCTACAACCTACTTTCACTTCCTCACAAGGATTAGAGAAAAAAGGAGGTTCCCATATTTCTTAGGTACCTAATAGACAACCATTGGTTTAAAATTTTCCACCAATCTAGAGACAAGGTCTTGGTCCATAAGTTCCCACTCAACAACAAGGTTTGATTAGTTGGCAGCATGTTCCTTTTCAATCACAGTAGGCATAATATAGTTATATTGCCCCATCCCAACCACAAAATCCTCTGAGTCAAACCTTTATCACCAACCCAAACTAGAATATTATGCAACCAAATGTGTAATTTCTAGTACATCCTAATCCACATGTGCATATTCTTGGTCCATTCCCCAAACAAGCTAACATACCTCAACAAGTGTCTCCATCATACCCTAGTCAAAGTGTCCCACTTGTGACATCTCAGCCATTTACCCACACCAAAATTCTCCCTCAAATCAATATCCCTTCCAGTTTCCTCTCCCAAGAATTACAACAAATGAAGGATGCAATTTTTGCTATTCAGGTGAGGAAGCAAACTAAAAAGTTCAAATTAGATGATGTATGTTCCTATCCATTTAACATGGATTATTTATAGATACCATTTCCTCCAGGATATGAACCACCCAAATTTGACAAATACAAATGGAAAGGTGACCCTAAGCCCATTTGATTGAATTCTTAGTCACATGTCAACCAGTGGCATATAACAACATATACATTTTGTTGTTATTTCCAAGGAGCTTAGCTAGACAAGCCTTAGAGTAGTTTTTAAACTTGCCCAAGAATTTAGTAATAGATTTTGATGATATTTCTAATAAATTTTTGCAACACTTCTACAATCTTGAGCATGATATTTCATTAGTGGACCTGACACAAGAAAAGCAAAAAGTTGGGGATAAATTTGCAAGTTATTTATAGCGATGGAGAGCCCTTACAATATACTTCACCCATAGTTTACCAGATAAATAATTATACATTGTGTTTACCAAAAAATTTCATAGGAGATAGCTTATCATCTAGAACTACAATGTGCACATAAATTCAAAGAGATCATTGATAAAGGTTTGTTGATTTAGTGAGCACTCATCAATAAAGGAGTCATCAAACTTAATTCTATCAATTAGGGAAATGGCCAACAATAACATCTTATTTAAGTAAAATTAATGCAACTGACACTATTCAATAACTAAGAAAGATTGAAGTAATTCAACTGAAATAAGAATGTTGTGGGAAATGGAGTAACTGAATCTGATCATGTCCAAACTGTGTAAACCTAATTCGCACTACCTTTTTAGCTTAATCCTACCAATAAACCTCTCTAACCAATGCCACAAGCACAACAACCAAAACTTGCATAACAAATATAACAGCCCTTACCATTACAAACCCTTCCTCCTAAGAGAATTGTGCATGCATATCATGTCTTTAGTGACCAAGGAGAACCTATTGAATATACATTTTGCAAGCTTGATACCAATAATTTAAGTAGTTTTCCTATACCAAAAGATTATCTACAAGTTATTCCTTACCCTAATTGGTACCATGAAAATGAATTTTATGACTATCATTGGGTCAATAGACATAATCTATGAAGATGTGTCCAAATCAAGCATTTAATTGAGAATATGCTAGAGAAAAGGGAGATAACATTGGATAATGGTGTTTCCACTTCCAATCAAAATCTTTGGGTTTATTAAAACCCTTTTCCCTGATATAATAATCAATAGTAGTAGAACAATCAGCAACAACAATGGCTAGTGTAGTAGCAAAATCAATAGTATCAAAATCAAAGGCCGAACTAGTAGAATCAACAAAAATAGTAGCAAAACCCACAATGATAGAACAATAGACAAAACCAAGGTCAAAATGGTAACAACCAAAAAACCTACCATGTAATTACACATGACTACAATAGGGTTGTAGGTCATATTATAGGGGGTAGTATTAATACCATCTCCATTAATCCTAGACCAAGCACTAATCAGCCTAGACCATTGCTAAATAATAGTATTCATCCAAATTACATGGATAATCCTTCTTTGACCTAGGATTAGAATAGGCAAACCAACCAACTAGGACTTCCACTTTTGGATCTTATAGCGACAACATGTTCTTACCATGTGACCATATGTAAGTACACTAGCAACTAAGACTTGTCATATCTGGTCCCACACCATTTCCAATAGCAGTTAGCAATAATGGTCTAGTATTTAATCCTAATTGTGCAATCACAACTCAAAGGTCAAAGATTAATATCCTAGGCCCACAACCATCCACCACTTTACCTATCATCCAACCAACCATTTAGCTTTAGAATAAACCATTTACTACTGACCAAGAAAAGAAGTTTGATATTGTGGAACAATTGTAGAAGACACCAACACAAATTTCTATCTTAGATTTTATGTGAACATCAATAATCCACAAAAACATCTTGAATGAGTTTTTGACCCAATCCACTATTGCTAGTGACATATCCCCTAATAAATTTCAAGCTTTGGTTGGACACCAAGCTCCAGCCCAACAAGTCACATTTAACCAAAGTGATATGTCTTCCCTTGGCTTGCTCCATAATAACCCATTATACATAGAATTTTGTATTATATGGAATAAATTAAAACATGTCCTTATCGATAATGGATCTAGCCTCAACATAGTATCTCTAAATCTCATCAAGCTTCTTGGGTACATAATGATAGATCTACAACCAAAAACAATAACTATCAAAGCCTATGATAATTAAGAAAGAGAATCACAAAGCACCATTAGTTTTCCAGTTATCATTGGGCCTTTGACCCATGATACACTTTTCCATGTCCTTGATCTGGAGTTATCATACAACATGATTTTAGGTAGGTCATGGTTACATGAGATTCATTTAGTCCCATCAACACTGCACCAATATATCAAGTTTTCCCACTCAGGGATGGAGGTGAATATTCAAGGAGATTTACACCCATATGAACACTACAAGCATCTTGAGGCTGAGTTTCAAAGCTATAATTATTAGCATAGTATGAATCCCAATTCCAAGAAAGATAAAGGAAAGGCCATACTTATTGATCCTTCATTATATAATTGCATAGATCCTAATACCTTGGATTCCCTTTCCCACATACCACCTCCTAAAGCTTCTAATCATTTCACCATTTTAGATAATGGACTGGGAGAGTATGTGACTCATGATACATTTCATATCACCAATCTTCCTTAGAATTCAAAAACCTTTGGGTGACCTAAATTCATCCCACATATACATTGGCAAAAAAATAACAAAGACAAGGGACCTATCACATTTATACCAGTATCTGTCCTAAGACCTGACCCTCTTGAAGGGGATGACTCATGGTTATACAAAGATGACTAGGTTGATTGTTATAAAAGTGAAAAGTATCATATTCCCAATAGGACCATGGAGCATCAAAAATATGAAGGAAGAGGCCTTAGATCAAATTAGCAAGGAACCATCGAGCCAATTTCCATGACTAAGTATGAAAGACCTTATGGACTTGGATTTAAATTACCTGGGGGTAACCCCACATTTCTTATTCAAACTCCATCACCAGCAACTAGTGATGATGATGCTGATAGTGAAGTAGAGTCTGATCATAGCCTTACCTTTTATGACCTAGCTAAAACCAACCTATTTGATAACAATGCCATTTGTACCCTTACCCTTGTCATTCATCACACCCATTGCCATTATATTATCCCCAACTGATAGATTAGGACCAACAAGAATCCAGTCTGTCGATTAATGAGTTCTAGAATGATGAGGCATTCTATGACTTTTTAGGCCTTAAATAAAACATTTCATTGGCAGATCACAAATCAAAATTCTTAATCATATTGGATCCTATAGCCTATTTTGGAGAGTGAGTGAACACCCTTAGCCAAAAACAAATAAGTAAAACATTGAGGTCCCAAAGTGAAAACCTCTTTGAGGTGCTTTCTAAACAAGAAAAAATTAAAGATAAAGGTTAGTCTAGTCATGAAAACCTGTCTCAAGTTCCATTAGATGGGGGTGTTCATTCTTCTTCAAATTTAGACTGGGAGACCACCAATGATGAACTTGCCTACAGATCTAAGTTTAGATTTGAGAAACAACAAGTATTTGATCAAATACTTCAATAATTTCTAACTATTTTTTTCACATAACCAGATCTCCCATTAAGGGATTCATATTCATCATTCCTAGGAGAAGTTGAAGAGCAAGTCCTAACATAGGACCCTGGCATAGTCCAATAGTTCAAGTCATTGCCTACTATCCTAAAAGATGGTTTGATCCTTCTATTTGAAGATACAATAGAGGTAAACATCAGGACTCCATCAGACATAAAATGGATAAAATTAGGTACATCCCTCACTAAGGAATAATGTGACATCTTTATAGCTCTATTGAGAGAATTTGTAGATATTTTTGCATGGTTGTACTCTGACATACCAGGTTTAGACCTTGCCTTGGTTCTACACCACCTTGTGGTTACTACTAATGCCAAACTATTAAAACAAAAGCTATGTAAGATGCATCCTTACATTGTTTTTTTGATAAAGAAAGAATTGCAAAAACTCTTAGAATCAGGATGTATCTGATCCATTAACTACGTAGAATTGATATCTAATGTAGTACCTATTAGAAAAAAGCATGAAGGAATCAAAATTTGTAATGATTTTTGAGACATCAATAAATCTTGTCCTAAAGATGATTTTCCATTGCCTAATATTGAGATGATCATCAACTCCATTGCAAGTTATGAAATACTTTCACTCATGGATGGCTTTTTAGGATACAATCAGATCATAATAGTGCTAGAAGATTAGCATAAAATAGTGTTTACCACTTCATGGGGAACATTTTTCTATCAAGTGATTCCATTTGGCCTCAGGAATGATGGAGCCACATATCAAAGGACCATGACTATCATATTCCATGATATGATGCATGATATTGTTAAAGACTATGTCAATGGCATATTATTAAAATCTAAGACCAAGGCTAACCATCCAATAGTGCTATGTAATATATTTGAAAGACTATGAGATTAAAAAGTTAGACTCGATCCAAATAAATGTGTTTTCTATAAATTTAGGAAAATTACTTGGATTCATCATGTCTCATTGAGGTATTGAAGTTGATCCAGCTAAAGTCCATGTTATAACTGAGATACCACTACCTTCAATTTAAAGTAACTCCATAGTTTACAGGGTAAGATCCAATCCATCCAATGATTCATCTCTCAATTAGAAAATAAGTGCCATATATTTACATGCCTTTTGAATAAGGGAGTTGCATTTCACTTGGATGATCACTACCAAATAGCTTTTCAATAGCTCAAAGACTATTTTATCAATCTACCTATTTTATTACCTCCTATGCCAGGAAAGCCATTTTTGTTATACCTATCAGCTATCAACCATGCCCTAGGGGCACTCTTAGCTCAACATGATGACAATGGAAAGGAGCATGTTTTATACTACTTAAGCCATACCTTGGTTACATATGAACATAACTATACACCTATTGAAAAAGCTTGTCTAGCCATGGTTTTTGCAACTCAAAAACTATGTCATTACATATTGAATAATAAAACCATGGTCATTTCAAAGGTAGATCCACTCAAGTATCTACTATCTAAAACATCTTTTCAAGGTATAATGGCTAAATGGATCATACTTCTTAGTGATTTTGACATAGAATATGTTAATTAGAAATTAATCACAAGACAAGTTGTCGTAGATCAACTTGTTGAAGCACTTCTCATGGACACATAGCCACTCAAGTTTCAATTTTTTGATGAATCCATCATGACCATTATTGATACACCCCTTGAGAATCAGCCCTAGAAGTTATCCTTTTATGATTCATTCACTACACATGGATTAGGGGCAGGCCTATTATTTATTACACCATAGGGGGATCTAATCCCTAGATCATTTAGAATCAGCTTTCCTTGTATAAACAACATGGCTGAGTATGAAGCACTTGTTGTAGGACTTTGATAAGTAGTGTAGTGGAATATATATCATCTCCAAGTTTACGGTGATTCTAAGTTAATCATCAATCATGTTACAAATTATTTTTAGACCAAAGATGACAAGTTGGTTCCATATAAAGACATGGTTGACACTCTTAAACAATAAATTTCCAACATTTAGTTTGAGCACATACCAAGGGCTAGTAATAGAACTGTAGATGTCATGGCTACTTTAGCTCTCTGATTTGACAAACAAATAAAGCTAGATAGTATTAGTTCCTCATCAAAAATTCATTAGCATCAGCTCATGAACCTTCAACCATTACCATGATTTGTAATATTATTGGTCCTAATTCTATCTGGTCTCAGACCTTTATAACTACCTTCATGACCAAATTCTACCACCTAACCTCTCTCGAAAACAAACCAAAGCCTTTATTCATCATTTTTCTAGTTATACTCTTCTTGGATACACCCTTTACCATCACAGTTTTGATGGAACTCTACTTCATTATTTAAATTTGGTAGAGTCTACATTAGTGTTAAGAGAAGTTCACAAAGGAGTATGTGAATCCCATTATAACATGGTAGTCCTATCCATAAAGCTCTTGTGTACTAGTTATTATTGGACCAAAATGGGTGTAGATGCCACTACATATGTAAAGAAGTGTGACAAATGTCAATGTCATGCTAATCTAATGCATGCCCTAGAAAAAACTCTAAAACCTATGTTGACACCATGGCCATTTTCTACATGGAGCCTTGACCTCATTGGGAATATCAACCCTACTTAATCTGAAGTCCATAAACATACCCTTACCACCATCGAATATTTCACTAAGTGGGTTGAAGTTGTACCCATCACTTACATGATTGGGAAGCAAATTTCTAAATTCATCTTCAACCATCTCATCTACCGCTATAGTATTCCCTCTGACGTTATATTTAATAATGGATGATCATTCAAGAACAAATATGTTGACCAACTATGTACCGAATATAACATCACACAATACTTTTATATAGCATATTACCCTCAAGATAATGGCCAGGCTGAGGCATCTAAAAAAACCATTATTAATATTCTCAAAAATATTGTTAATGATGTTGATCATGATTGGCACATCCAAATATTCCCTACCCTTTGGGCATACTGTACCAATCATCATACCTCGATAGGATCCACTCCATACTCACTTATGGTACTAAAGCCATCCTTCCCATTGAGGTTCAATTGCCTTTACTATTCTTATCTTTCAAGCATGTCCTAGATGATCATGATTATCAAGTAGCTCACCTGCAAGAGCTAGACCTACTAGATGAGAAATGCATAACCATGTTCAACAATCTTCAAGCATATCAGAATTGACTCAAAGGCCACTATAATTAGCATGTTAAGTATATAACATTTTAACTTGGTGATCTTGTTCTTAAAGAAAACCAAAATAATACCATGACCAAGAAGAAACATAAAGGTAAATTCAACCCAACTAGATAGGGCCTTTCATCATCACTACAAATTATGGATCAAGAGCATACATGCTTGCCACACTAGATGAAGAGTAACTTCCATAACTAATGAATATTGTTCATATCAAGTAGTATTATGATTAAGTGTTAAGGTTTATTATCTTTAAGGACCATTTTAGTTATGCCTTTTTGTCACTATTCTTTTTGTACACATACCATCCTTATTCATCCTCTTTCCCATATCCACTTTCTACTTTTGACATATCGACATAGTGTGTTCTAAAAACTTAGCCCATTTGACCTTGGTTTTTGTCATTCATTATGTAGTTTTAACATCAAGGTATTTGATCAGTTCATTAGTTTGTTTAAGAACATAATGTGACAAAAGCTTCATATTTTGGGATAGTGTGATTAAGTTTTGGTAGTTGTATCCTTCATTTGTTATTCTTTCTTACCACTGGTCTTGCTACAAATTATAACTGCCTTTGGGAAAATTAGTACCTTTGATCTATGTCATTGTATCCTAGTTATAACCACCTATGGATAAAATAGGGGTAATATTAAGCCTTGACATACTAACTTACCACTTCGTATTCCATGTTTTGCCTTTTTACCACCTGTGCCTATTTTGTTTGAATTGACTATTGCACTAGTCGAGTTCCTCTATTGTAAGGGTGGAACTACAATGACTTGACATCTTATGTTGGGACTATGGAGGAAGTTCTCAATACTTGTTAAGGTTAGCTTAGTCACCCTTTTTCCACTATGCTCTCACCATTTTGTGAGAAACCTAAGCCATGCTCTCACCATTTTATGAGCAACCTAAGCCACGCTCTCACCATTTTGTGAGCAACCTTAGCCACACTTTCACCATTTTGTGAGTTTGAACCATTTAGTATCTCAACATTCTCAATTGAGTTGAGACACTTTAGAACTTCCAAACACATTAACCACTTCTTTACCTTAAGGATTCTAGGAACCCTTACTAAGTTATAAGCAAATCACTTGTCATTTAGTTTCCCCATATTTTTTGTCTTTTTTCTCTCATGCACTTGACATTTTACAAGACCATTCCTATTCTTTTATCACATCCATTCTGTTTGTTTTCCTCAGTTATCACATTCTTCCTATTCCTTAGAAGAACTACATTTGGCCTAAAGTTTTTATTAGATATTACATCTATGGAACTATTTAGGCAACGTCCACTTTCCTAGTGCATATAGAGACAACTTGAACACCCACTTCCTTTTCTTCTATTCCCCTATTTCATTTGTTTCTTAAGTTTTCACCTATTTTCTAGGGGAATGTTCATAGGGGTTTTATTATGTTGTTTATTTATTTGTTTTTACTTATATTATTTGTCTGTCTGTTTATTTGCTTTCAATATTGTTGCCTTAATTTAATTTATGTGTGTTCATTAGGTGATTCCTTGCTCACACTCACACTTGAATCCATCCATATTCATATGTTTACATTATCATCATGGTTTCTATCATTAGTGAGTGATTTTCTGTTGAGTATTAGATTACAGGAGTCAGTCCTCATGCATATTTTGGCCAGGTCCTCATGATTTTATACCATGATACCTACCGACACATGCTACAACAAACCTTAGATTCAATAATTCTATTCAGAAATGGTGGTATCTCTTTGGCACTAACATCTTGATTTCATCCCAATCATATCATAAATAGAGTAATTAACTATAAAAGAATTTCAACCTTTATTAGTTCAGATGAGCATCTCCCTACTAGTAGGTTTCTCAAACTCATCATTACCCTCTATTTTAAGTTATCATCATCCTCTTTTAAGTTTATCATGTTTGCCATAATCGAGGTTCAATGATTATAACCGCTTACGGGCAAATCATTGTACACTATCCCACCTACATTTCTCAATGATTGTAACCACCTTTGGGAAAATCATTGTGTTGTCACCATTTTAATTTTTCTACCCATATAGGCACATGTTATTCTCTTGTTTATTTGTCCTAACTGGGGAAAATCCATCTTCTCAATAATTATAACTACCTTTGGGCAAATCATTGTGTTATCATACCACGTTACCACTATCGGGGTATAATGTTTATAACCACCTTTGGGAAAACCATTGTACACCATCCCACTTATATTCTCAATTATTTTGACTACTTTTTTAATATCATTATGTTGTCTCCCCATCATATTTATTTTCTTTGGTCCCCTCATTTTATTTCTTTCTTTTCAAGGGACCATTTGCTGACCTTCTTGTGCTAACCATTCCCTCGAGGGGACATCATACAGTTAGTTTATCATCATTGCAATTATAGGCATATAGGACCTTTTCATTATTTTAGAATACATTACTATGCTTATATCTTACAATCTCTTCCCAAACAAGGGCAAACTATAGACACCTAAAACTGGCCACTGATAACCTCCAACCAAGCTTTTGTCTAATTTCCACCCAAAATGCACAATTTGGCCTAAAAAACTAAAACATGTTAAATGATGTCAAAATGATGTATTTAAGTGTTGATTTTAGCTAGGGTATCCCTAAATGGGGTAGTGTAATTTATGGGCCAGCTAACTTTGATCAATTCATTTCGAGTCAAAATGCCAATTTTGCACCTACATACTCTAGATTGATCTTCCCTATCAAATATTTTGCAAAAGATGTGTGCCTTTCTTATTTGTTATTGGAAACATCCTAAATGGGAATACAGTTCTAATGCATCTAAAATTACCTTCAAATGCTAATCCAATCAAATTTAGGACCAATAATAGAGCATTCTAATCAAATTGAGTAATTTGTGCACAAAGTGCTTAATCATGCTTAAGAGATAATTAACCCAAATCAAGGCATAATTAATAATTCCATAGAAACTTGTTGAATAATTGTTTTTAGAAATGAATATTGAATATTTACATCATCAAATGACCTTATTTCTTGGGAATATATCCATAGACCATAAATGCCATAAATATCAGGATTCATGCCTCCCATGCCTCATTAATGCCTTCCATGATTCCCTCCATGCCTCTTAATTGCCCCTTATTCCAATGCAATGATGAGGATAATTATAAACTTAATTCCAAAAATTGAATTAATCCTCAACCACACATCTCAATCTTGAGATGGATGGTTCAAGTTGATTCTGATCAAATCTAAAAATCTATAAATAAGAGGCCTTACAACATCATTTCTAAGCTTTTTGGATGAAAAGTTATAATGCCAAATTGGTTCTAAAAGCTTCATTAAACTAGTGTTGTAATGCCAAACTGATTCCAAGCCAAGCCACAACCCAAAGGTTCCAAGGAGAAGAGGAAATATCCAAGCCTCCTTTCATGAAGACTTCATGAGCATAAGCTGAGTAAGCCACTACTATAAAGGAATTTGGAGCATCCAAGGAAGGTGAAGGAATTATTATGTTTGATTCCTTGCTTTTTAGTTGTGTTTGTAATTTTATTTTGTTAACTAAGTTCTCCATAGTGTCTAAGCCTTGAGATGTTATGCTATTAGTGTGTTTATTTCACTTTGTTTTCATTTTAGAACTAACACCATACTAACCATCATCTCTTGAGTCAAATTCCTATATCACAAGGGGCATCTTCCTCAATAATGGTTGTGGCAGGTGTTTTGGGTTGCTATATGTTGGGTAGGATTAAACCAATTCCATGCTTCTTGGGAGGCTTTTTGGTTTTGATGGTAACCAATTCATGTGGGTCATGTTCATATCACCCAAGATCGAAGCCTTTCTAAGCACACTAATGAAGTTATGTCTTGGCAAAGCTTGGTTTATCTAGGTAAGATAAACTAGTGGTGAATGGTCAAGGTGAAAAAGAGGTAATAGGATCACTAAAGGATTTTTCAAGTCTATGGGTTTGATGGTTGGGAGGTCCAAAAGGAATGACAGTTCTGACATTGGGGTCATATCCTAAATAGTTGGTAAGTTGCCCATACTCGTGAAGAGTAGGGAAAGTGTCAAGGGTGAGAAGGAAATACTCCACCAATGAAAGGCAATGGAACATTAATTCTAAAGGGTCTATGATAGGAATTTGGTGTGAAGGTATAGAGGAGCTAGTTGATGCCTCATTGCTAGAAGGGGATATGATATCTACTTTGGTGGTTGAGGGTTAGGTTTTAGCTATTAAGGATATGTTAGATGGGGTTATGAGGAAATAATTAGGGTGTTAGGTCATATTGCATGTTGAGAAAGGACTTGAGTTATATTAGATGGTGATGACCTAGCCCTCTACTTAATGCATTGGTGGAGGGTGGAGGGAATGTAACCCATGGAGCGAATCCAAGGTCATCCCAACAAGATGTTATATTGAAATTCACCTTCTACAACATAGAAAAGTTTAAGGAGTGTATGGATTCCTACATGGATATGAACTATGATAGTTCCCAAGGTAGTGGTTATGGTATCATTAAATAAATGAAGTATGGTTGAGGATTCAAACATAACATTGTCTAATAGGTTGAGATGGTTGTAAGCATGAGATGAGATGATGTTTATGCTATCTCCCCCATCAATCATGACCCATTTGATGTAGTTTTGGTTGATGTGATTAGTAATAAATATAGGAGGATCTAGGTCTTCTAGGTAGATGGAAGGTATTTATAAATCCTTGAAGGTAACAAGGTTATAAATTTGAAGGGCACCGACAAAGGTGGTTAGAGGTTAAAGGTTCTCAGGTTGGACCTTAATGGATTACAAAGCCTCTATTAGTACTTGGGAGTGATGAGGGAGGTAGATATTAACTCATAAAATCACATATTCATTGAGGTATGATGAATTTTCTTGAGGATAACTCTCCTGATGGATTCCAAAGGGTTAGATTAGGAGGCACCTAAGATAGAAACCTTGGGTTTGGTCAAGGATAGACATGATTGGGTGTAGGTTGGTTGGGAGTTTTAGGAGGGGTACATCCAAGGGATGGACACCTTAGCCTTCCCCTTATCCTTATATTGTTCTCTCATAAACATGTTAATAGTATGGATAGAAGGAGAGGTTGATCTAGAGGATTGGTAAGATTTATCTTCACTCTAAGGTGAGATTGGAGGAGTGGGTGAGTATTGGGTAGGTATAGTAGGTGGCTGGGTTGATATGGGGATCATAAGAGGTTTGTCTGATAATAAATCATCCTCATCATAGAGATGATGGATGCTGTTTTGGAGAGCTTTTCAATCCTTTATATCATGGATCGATGTCCTATGATAAGCACAAACTTGGTGATCATTTTACTAGGTGGGATTTAAAGCTAGAGGTTCAAAGGGTCTAATGGGAGGTAGGGTTAAACAAGAGGTTTATCATAACCTATAAATAATGGTTGAATAGGATTTAGCCAAAGATGGTAAAGGTTTAGCAGTCTTGGCTTTGGTAGTTAGGGTATAAGGTTACCTAGAAATAGGTTTGGTAGTAGGTGTTTTGGGTAAGGTGGTACATTTGGTTGATGGATTTGGTTTAGGCAAGGAGGTTCATGAGCTAGAGGTGAAAGGTCATAACGTATTTATTCTAGGTACTACTAGTATGATAAAGAGAGGTATGTTAGAAACTAGTTGTGAAGGTGTAACCAAGATAGATGGCTAGGTTTTGGTAGAGGCAATTGGCTTCTTGTTCAAGGTTGAGGGAGACAAAATTCAATATTTTTGGCTTTTGTGTGATTTTGCCTCTTATATTTCTTTGGTATGACATTTGGTTGGTGGGCTTTAGGGGGTTATGTCTACTTTTATAGACAAGTGACTAAGGCTTAGTGTAGGGAGGATACCAAGATTCTTGGTAGACCTAGATGGGATGATAGGAGAGGGCTTAGCTACTTGGGTCTTGGTTTGCTTAAGTGGTTGAGGGTTGTTTGGTTTGGTGGAGGTTTTAGTTATTTGGTTAGGGGGTTTTCTTTTTGGGTAGATATAGTAAGGGGTTGGTCAATGGAAGTGGTGGGTTGGTCTGACTAAGAAAGGATTGGAGGTTTTATTCAGGTAATATAAGGGAGGACCAATTACTACTAAAGGGTGGATCGATCCATGTCAGGGTTAGAGATAAACTCTAATTTTTGTACTAGCCTAGAGAATAATTTGTAGGTTAGCTTAATTCCTTATATGGTATACCTAAAAGATAGTCCCCCAGGTGGAGACATAGGGATGGTAACCTCTTCCTCTTCCTCAATAAAAGGATGTAAGGTTAAAATGAGTGGCTTCTCCATGGGAGGAGTAGGTATGGGGGTTTATTGGCTGGGAGTGATTTTTAAAATAGGCATGGTTTTCCTAGTATCCAAAGGTGAAGGTGAGGTGATGATGGTTGGTTGTTCCAATGTATCTATTAAAAGGGTGACTAGTGGATCCACTACCTCAATAAGTAGAGGGGGACAAGATGGTGTTTCCTTGAATTGGGTATCCAAAAGAAGGGAAGGTAATTTTGTTACCTCAATAAGCATAAATGGTGAGAGATAAATGGGTTGGTCAATAGGCTCTTTAGAAATGAGTGTGTTAATTACAATGTTAACTGTATAGGTATCATGAGAGCATTTAACATTTTTGATCTCATTCTTGGTAGGAATATGGTTTGGGAAAGGTTACCTAAATATACCAAAGGCTTGGGTTGATGGTGCATTGGAGTTATCCAATTTAATCTCCCCCTTGTCAATGAGGGATTAGATAAGGCTCTTATAAGTGTTGCACCTACTGACAACATGTCCCATTACCTAATGAAAGGCACACAAATCATTCTCATTATACAAACTAGGTGTAGGATGAGAAGAGTCAAATTATTGGGGCAGCTTGATATGAGGAAGTTGAATGATATTGGCTTTCAATAAATTATCCAAGATAGAAGCATAGGATTCTCCAAGTGGAGTGAATTACTTTTGGTTGTTCTATATTTGGTTCCTTGGGTTTTTATTTGAGGAACTAAGGGGATTAGATTGGTTGATAGAAAGTGGAGGTGTGGCTTTTAGGACAACTACATTCATGGTTCCCTTGTTCTTGGTGTTGGTATTGGGTTGGCTACTTGACTTGGAGGAGGAATATTCATTAGTTTTATAGGTTGATTTCTTATTTTTGAACTTAAGCTTGTCTTCATTAATGGTTTGGTTCTCTAACTTATGTGTCATGGTAAAATATTCATCAAAGGTTCAAAATATTTGGACATGTAGGGTAGAGGAGATACATTTGGCACATACCTGAACAAAGAGCTCTATGAGTTTAGTTTGAGGTAGGGAGAAAGATAGCTGGTTGATTAGGCTTCTATAATGAACCATGAAATCAATAATGGATTCATCCTCAAATTGCCAAATAGAGTAGAGATCAGTGATAGACACCTTCTTGGAGATATGGATCAAAAAATGGTACAAGAAGGTTTGAGTTAGTTGGGTGAAAGAGAAGATAGAATGTTTGGGTAGGGCATTATACCAATCTAAGGCCAGACTGGATAGAGACATGAGGAAGTTAAGAAGGGAATCATTGTATGTAATCAGATAGAAATCATGCTTGAATTCCCTAAGGTGTTCTTAAGGATCTTCCTTAATTTAAAACTTAGAGAACTTGGGAATTTCCCATTGGGGAGGATATGGCTTAATAGGTATGGATGGATGGATGGGCATATTACAAATTTGTTCATATGACAAGATGTTGTGAGCACCCAAAATGGATGACTCTAAGGTGGTCCTCTTGTCTATAACCATCTTCATTAGGTATACTTAGGGTCAAGCACTTGGAAGGTTGTAAGATGCATATTGTTTTGTTGGTTGGGAGACATATTGATAATGGGTAAAATTTTGGGAGGCTGCCTCATATGAGTAAGTGGATGTCAACGGTTAGATGGAAGACACATAAGGGTAGGTAGAAGTAGGTAGTTGTGTAGTGGGTACATGCCTTTATATATTAGGGATGTAGCCAAAGGTTGGTCCAAGGGGTGTTTGTTAGATAGGATCAGTAGTTGGGTTGGTGATTGATATAAGGGTGGTGACCCTTGTGCCAATCAGTGGCAAGGTAGAGGTTATGGGCACCACAAGGTTTTGAAGTGGAGTGGTGTTTGATGGGTTGAAGGTAGTTAAAGGAAGGCTAAGTGATAGATGTAAGCACTCATATAGTGGAGGAGTGGTTGTTAGGAGTAGAAGGTATAAGGGTAGTGGTAGTTTGGGTTGGTTGGTTGATGAAGAGTCTTGCATAGTTAACGTTTGAGTATTAATCATGTCAATATAGGTACTCCCCATGAGGTGGAGAGGCATGCCATAAGGCATATCTACAAAAGGAATTAAAACTAAGATATGATAATATGTGGTTGTAAGATAATTTTACAAGGCTATGAGATTGTTGTCTAAGAAAGCATCAAAATATGTATCTCCTTGAAGGACCTCCCAAGGGAAGGTAGGACTTTTTGAGGGGTGAGGATTTTTTTTGGTTTAGATGTATAGTCCATGGATGAAGAGGTAGAAGAGGTAGGCTATCTCGGTGATAGGTTTTACTCTACAAGGTCTCTTCATTGTTGGCAAGTGAAAACCATGAGAGATAGGGGAGATAGAAGGCACAAATAGCCTCACTACTCAAATAAAGAGAAGACAAGAAAAGATCAAAGAAATCAAATCACATTCTAAAATATGTGTTAAACCCTATAGTTTTAATTAATCTCACTTTTGGATTATGCCTTAAGAAAATGTGTGATTGAAACTGGTATGTAGATCAGGTACTAAAGAGGAAATCTAAGGTTGGTTTTAAGTGATCAAAAGAGATCTATATTGGAATCAATATGTGTCTTGGTATTGGAGCCTATGTCCTCACTTCACACACCATAAGGATAAGGGTGTTGAGTGCTTAGCCAAAATATATTGATATCTAGAGATTATACTCAACCAAAGAGCTGAGTTGGTCTTCCCCTTGGTAATGACCTCCAAGTAAGATTGCCAGGAAAGGGTAAGGTTACCACTAGGTGATGAAATCCTAGTCAAGCCTTGTCTCAAGTATGTTTGATGTTTAACTTATGACATTGGTTTGGTTAGGTATGTGCAACAAAGTGTGAAGCTAAAATAGATTACTTTGCCTTTAAGTTAAGTTATGTGAACTAAAATTTTAATCAATCTATGTATGCACTTAATATTAAGCCCAAAATAAACTTTTGATGTCATTAATGAGAAAATAATAGAGAGAGAATGTAAGCAAACAAGAACCTAATTAAAGATAGAAGGGTCCCATCAGGCATGCCAAAATGTTTTAGTGACTTTTTTGCTTATTATTAGAAAGAGGAAGAGAAGAAACTAAGTATGGGTATGGTTGAAAAACTTGATTAATTGTGCACATGTTGAATCAGATGATTATGAAGATCTCTTATATGGCTTGGGAGGATGACTTACAAACAATAAGGCACTAAATCAAATTTGTTCTTTAGAAAGATAGCTAGGTAGATTGCCTAGAAATAGCTAGAACCCAAAAGTGAGAAATACCTTAGGGGCTATCAATCCACATATTTTAAATAATTAAGCCTATAAATAGAATATAAGGGCACTTACATCATTGAATCAAAAGGGTACTAAAACTAAATACAAGAATGTTTGCTATTAAAATTGATATAAATGATTAAATTAGCAATTAAATAATTAATACTAGTTCTAGAGGGTTGGGGTATGCTTTATAAAATCATAAAGAGGTTTTTGAATAGGCAAAAACATAAAGAATTAGGTTTGGTTAGGTGTCAATAAGTGATATTAGCTTGTTATTTTTTTATGCCATAGTTATTATCAATGGTTAAGGTGACCAGTGGTGGTTAGCATGACTATTAGTGGTTAAGGTAACCATAGATAGTTGGACATACCATAACCAGTTGAGTCAACCATTGATGGTTACTATGTTGATAAAAGCCCAGTTGACAAGATCCAAAAGATGGATTTTGAGAGATGGGTAAGGCATAGGTTGATTGTAAAATGGAAATAAAATAAATAAATATTGGTAAACAAGTACTTGTCTTACCAAAATTCAATTGGGTGGATGGTTTATTTATCTATTCTATTAGTATAATCTAGCTTGATTCTGATAGAGTAACAGTGCCTATGGGATTGATGGAGAGCCAACAATAAATTGACTCTTTGATATGATTTCTAGATTATTGGATTGTTGATGGTAATTAACCTATAATAAATTAACTCTTATATGCACAATTTCTTGATAATAATTGCATATGGATTTCACCTTCAATCTCCTCTCTTCTTATAGGCACAAGCAAGAGATAGAAGTGAAGGTTCAACTAGGTTGTCTAATTATAAATTATCCATGTAAAGGCTCAAAATAGGATTTATATAATTTATAACTAGAAAACCAAAGTGGATAGTTTACATGATTTTGGTTTGGGTGGTGCACCCTAACCATCGACAGTTAGGGTGACCATTGATGGTCATCTTAACCATTGGCAATTGAGTGCCAAAGGGTAAAAAGATGCAAAAGGTTAGGTTCAGCCAGTTGAGCCAAAATGATTATGGTTGAGCTTTGTTAGGGTTAAAAGGGTTAGATTGGTCTTGAGGGGGTCCCAAGGTATTTAATGACTACTTTAACATTTGGAATTATGGTGTGCATATTTTTAGTGTCTACATAAAGATGTAGAATTCTATGTTGTAGGAGGACTGTAACAGTAAGGAGTTGAACATGTTTTATAATGAATGGGAACCAAATAAATATTATAAAGGTAATATTTTATAATATATCATAAATTTTATGTATTAACCTCAAGTTATCAATGAGGAAAAGAGTGATTTTTTTTGAATTTGAGTCTCTTAGGCCAATAAACAGGGTTAGTTGATGCACAATTCACTATAATTAGCACAAGCTACATGATTTATTATGCATGAATAAGGAATAAAGATTTAAATAGTAATATATAATTTTGGAGGTAATTATCCAAAAATAATTAATCCCAAAAAAAATTTAAGTTTCATGAACCATTAATAATAAGCTCTAGGTCTCTATAGGTCTGTGAAAGTCAAGTCTAGGATTTCTTGTACAAAAATCCTTCCAATTTGAATTATAACCACTGAAACTTGTTGATTATTTGTTCATAAGTTTAAATCACGTGATTTGAATTTTATTAGGTCCAAAAATTCATTACGGATACTTTTATAAGTGACTATCTTAGACCTACCTATGAGTGGCCATTTTCACAACACAGTCAAGAATAACTTCTTGAAATTTGTGCACGAGACTATAATTGAATATAAAGGGAAGGTATATTCAAGGTTGTTCATAATATTAGGTGTGTTTAAGATGATAATATAATGTTATCTCCTTGATTTTTATCTCAATCATAATAAAAGGGCAGATTAGGCTTAATAGGCCTATAAAGACTAAGTTTGCCCGTTGGGGATTTTGGTGTGAAATTCCTTCAAGACCTAAAGAAACTAATAAGGTTGAATTATAAACATAGTTAAAACTTTTATGGTTATATTTAAATATGAAAAATGAGTATTTAATTTTTTTTTTAAACTTATATTATTTTTTGTATGAGAGATTATAGAGTTTAGAATTAAGTCAGGTTTATTGATAAATGGATGATATAGTAAGTATTTTAAACCTATGTAAGGATCTCAATATGTTTAATATCATGATATAAATCATTCCTTATTTTTTTAATGGTGAATAAATGTTCATAAGCTCAAGATTCAACATAAAAGACTTCTAAATTTTTAGACCTTATTCTATTAAGTAGATAGAGTTTGAGTCAAAGAAGAAATAGAGATTCAATATATTATCATAGGTATTTTAAGACCAATATAAATAAGAAAAATATTTCACAAGAAAATTGGTCTCCTTCTTTCCCTGTTGTCTTGAGCCGTCAGCATTGGATGTATCCCCTTACTACAAATGCTCCATTTCCCTTTTGCAATATCTTGTTCTTATGAAAAATTGAAATATCTAATCCCTGTAGGTTCTTGGCTTGATATGGGGCTTATTTCTCTTTGGGAAATTGCCTTGGTCAAGCCTTTTGATAAAGATATGGGCTAGTTCAAATAATGCAAGTCTTTTTACAAGCTCCAAAGATAAAGTGCCCTTGTGGAGGATAGGCAGGTGACCAGTTTGACCTTTTAATAGGATCTAAAGGGAAACTTGGGACCCAAAGTGCCCTTGTGGAGGGTAGGGAACACTTGTGGAGGGATTAACGAGAAGGCCAAAAGATAAGTTTTCCTTCAGAGAAAGACCAAGCCAAAGGAAAAATATTTCCTTCAGACTTTTTGTCTAAAGGAAATCCAAAGGGAAAATAAGGGATTCTTTCATACTTAAATCCAAAGGAAATCCAAGGAAGAATCAATGGATGAATTCCTTCAGACAAAATGCCTGAAAGAATTCCTTCAGACATTTTGTTTGAAGAAATTCACAAGTGAAAGACTAAGGCAAATTCCTTCAGACAAAGGCCTGAAGGAATTCCTTCAGATTTTTATCCGAAGGAATTTTATCAAAGGAGAAGACCAAAGAAAAGGTTGAGACATGAAAACAATTTTTCCTTTGGGCAAAATGTTTGAAGGAATTCCTTTAGACATTTTATCTGAAGGAATTAAGATGACCAAGGGATCCCAAAAGAACCCAAAGGGCAAGTACCCTTATGAGGGACTCATAGCAACCCAAAAGGGGACCTTTTCCAAGCTTCGAAGGGACACCTTCCCTTTAAGAAGGTTCAAATACAAAAGGCTAAAGGAATGCATAAGGATGAAGAAATTGCCAAAGCGATGACAAGCCCAAGAATGTCAATTTTAGTGTAGTGAACTAGCTGTTGGAGTTTAAACATCTAGTGACAGGCACGTGAACGTCAAAATCAAGGCAGTAAAATAGCCATTAGTTTTCAAATAGTGACAAACCTAAAAATTTCAAATTGATTGGGATGTGTTGGCCATTGAAAGGAGAAAAAAATACCAAGGAAAAGGGAAACAAAATATAGAATCTATAACACAGCTATGCACACATGACAATATTTGGAATGTTCTAAAGGATGCACCTAGCCAAGCACAGACACAAATCAGATCAGCTCAGGTGGCAAAAGAAGGTGTCAGTAGGAGAATTTATTATTGCAAATGAAATAGTCTCCACCAAGTGGTCATCAAAGAGTGCAAGCATTCAATGGCATGGCCTATTTTTCTTCATTTGAGCATGGATGAGCAGATAGTTGTGTAAGTTTCATAAAGAGGGGTAGCCTTGTCATTCAAATGATCAAGCAACCCATGATTTTACAATGACATTTAATATGATTTAAATTCCAAAGTCAAGACTTTCACTGCTACATCATGGTTCCTTTAGTGGGCTTTCCTCTTTCCAATGTGTTTAATGTAGCATGGACCACTTGTTCTGAAAGGTGTCATAGTCTTATTTTTCATGATATATATTGTAACCTCTCAAGTTGAGAAGGATATCTCTCATTTTTTAAGGTGAAGCCCTACCAAATTTCACCTTTGATCAATAAGAATGTGTTTTTACCTCTATCTAATTGGTTATGCTTTTGAGTGTGTATGTGTATCAATTCTATGTTTAATCATTTTAGCTTGATGTTTTTACAAGATTGACACCAACATACCTAGTGTAGCCAAAGCCATTTCTGCAAGTTAACTAGAAGTGTTTCATCTAGAGTGTAGAGACAGAGGAGTAATTATCAGACAGTGTATTTTCTATAGTTCCTATGGTAAGCTCCTCTTCCTTGTATCTTCACCAAGCCTCCCTGTTAAATCACCCTACAATCTAGTTTTTTAGTCAGATAAAGTGTCTATTCACCCTTCTCTTGGTCTGAAGTGTGATATTGTTGAGTAGATCAAAAATCATTTTGGTGCATCACCATTTAGATAGGTTTTATTTTAGTTGTATTCTTCTCCCTTTTCATCCCCCCCCCATTATTAGAATTAGTAGTGAAAATCCTCAGAGATGCATCAAAGGGAGCTAGCCCTTATCTAGAGATTCTCCCCTCAATTTTGCTAGACCCACAGCAAGAGGGGAGTCTCCATTGTGCCATGTGGAAGAGAGAATCCCATCCTTCCTTCAAGGGTGAAATCCATAGCATCAATAGTTTTTGGCACACCTGGTGGGACTAATTTTAATACTCAAAAAAATTCTAGGATTGGTGATAGTCTTATTTCAGCAAGAATTAACCACTAATCCAGCATTTGGTGACTCCATTTTTAATAACATCAGTCTCTAGTTAAAGATCAGTCTGACATTCCATGCCTAAGGTCACCACAAGATCTTCTGCCAAGGGTGTCCCTTTTGAATTCATTGAACTACCATTAAACTCAGCAAGGCAACTGAGATTTGCAAGGACCCATCCCTATACAGCAAGTCATTTTCCTAGACCTGTTATAAAATATACTTACACAAGAAGACCTCGATAGAACCCTGTTATCACCATGGCTTTACCTTTCATAGCCTTTCATGGTCAAAGCTCATTAAACCTTATGCATTATGACCCAATCATAGGGACAACTATTAAGAGTGTTCCTCCTTTTAATGGGGAGGGGCCTATTACTACCATTGAGTACATCATAAATATTTCCAACCTCTGTAATATTCACAACATCACTAAAGAGAACATTGCCATTAGGTTGTTGGCATTGTGTCTTAAGGGTAAGGTTCTGGATTGGTATGGGACTTTGTCTATGAATTTAGTCAGCACATGGAATGAATTAGGGACTCTCTTAATGAATAGATTTGGGGAAAAGAGTGATCACCTCTCTCTTACTAAGAAACTAACTACCATGAAAATACCTCCCCATGAGTTCATGCAAGATTTCAATACCAGGTTTCAAAAGACCTAAGACAAAATCTCCATTTTGGTAAGGCTAACCCCAAGCTATGCCTTCCTCTATTATTTAAAATCTTTGAACAAGTGCTACCAGCTACCTATGAAATAGCCATAGCTACTAAAAATTGCCTAGTGTAAGTGGGAAAGATAGCCCCTATACCTCATATGCCTCTCTTTCTTGAATTGCCACCTCTAGTCTAGACTATTGCACCCACCTTAGCTCTTCTACCTGGCATAGAAAAGTCAACTACTACTTCACCCAATGACCTTCATGAAGTTAAGAGCTTGTTTCAAAGTGTGACCAATGAATTAGTGGTTCTCAAAAGGCAACAATCTTAAAACTATCAACCAAATTAGGGATACCAGTAGTATGGACAAGCAAATAGACCCCCTTTTCAAAATTATAATCAAGGATAGGGTCAATTTGCACAAGCTAGGCCTTATCAAGGGTATAATCTAGGTGTTCCTTCATCATCTAAAGCTCTTGTTCTTGCTTCAAATAATTTGGTACAGGAACAGCCAAACTACCTACCCCTGGGATATGGTCAAGAATAGGCTACTTATACAAATGAGATGATGAGTCAATATATGAATGCACAAGAAAATTAGGCCACCCAATTCCCAAGATTTGAGGTGTCAGTAAAATTTGGCATAGATAGCAAGTAGGTTCAGACTAATTCCATACTCATGAATCACCTAAAAGGTGAATTTTATGTAATCAACTATGTAGATAGTATGAACAACCAAGGTGATTATGTTACAGCCAACACAAGGTCCAAAATAAGAGCTATGGAGGAAGCTCAAGAAGCAACCAAAATGTTTTCAGCACCTTTGTCATCACATGAGAACCAAAAATTTCAAAATTATAGGCCACCAGTTACACCCTTAGCTCCTTAGCCTACACCTCAGGCTGAAAGCACCCCCAAATAAAACTTAAAGAGAAAAAACCCTTAGATCAACATGGTGGACCAAATGAAGAAGATGCACATGAATATCTCTTTGTGGGATTCATTGGTAATGCTAGGATAAAAGGACATACTCCAAAAGGAGTTGCATAAGCTATATGAACTAGTTGTCCCAACAAACACTGATAATATTTTGATCATGAATGGGCACCCCTCCATAGCAGGCCAAGTAAAGAAAGAAGAAAAGGTTCCCCCTTTTTATCTATCCTTAGACATAGGAGATTTCTTGGTACACAATTACATTATTGATATTAGGGCAAGCACCTCTGTAATGCCCAAATGCATAACAAATAAGTTGGGACTCAAATATGAGGAGATGACCAAGGGAGTCCTACAGCTAAATGGATCACCAGCCAAAACACTAGGAGTGGTGCAAGGATTGAATCTAATGCTACACATTTGTAGCATCTTCTTCATCACATGAGAACCAAAAATTTCCAAATTATAGACTATCAGTTACACCCACAGCTTAGCCTACACCTCAGGCTGCAAGCACCCCCAAATAAAATTTAAAAGGCAGCAACCCTCAAATCAAGATGGTAGACTAGATGAAGAAGCTACACATGAATATCTCTTTATGGGATTCATTAGTGATACTAGGATAAAAGTACATACTTCAGAAAGAATTACATGGATTAAGTGAACAAGCTATCCTAGAAAAAGTGGATAACATTTTGATCATGAATGGACACCCTTCCATAATAAGCCAGGCAAAGAAGGATGAAAATTTTCCCCCTTTCTATCTATCCTTAGTTATAGGAGATTTCCTGGTACACAACTACATTATTGACAGTGAAACAAGCACCTCAGTAATGCCCAAATGCATAGAAAATAATTTTGGACTCAAATACAAGGAGATGACCAAGGGGGGCCTACAACTAGATGGATCACCAGCCAAGACACTAGGAGTGGTATGAGGATTAAATCTAATGTTGCATGCCTATCTAACTTTCTCAGGTCCCCATGATGTGGTGGTGGTAGATGTTCATCCCTACTTTTCCATTTGTTTGTCTAGGGATTTCACATCTAAAATAGGTAGGTACCTAGTAGCAAACTAGTCTTACATAGTTTTTAGAACCAAATATGGGACTCAGGTCAAGATTGAGTTGGAGCCAATCCATAGAGATCATTTGGAGCTATACTCACTCAAAGTGGTGAATGTAATCTATGCCATTATTGATGAAGAAGAATTCCAAGTGGATAAATCTCCACCCTTTTCTCTTGAAGGAGTTGTTAACATACTCTTAGATGAATGGGGAAGCGACAAATTTAAACATGACCCATACAAATTCATAGAAGAGGTAGGTCTTGGAATCTATTATATGCACAAAGAGGGTAATCTTCTACCCAATTTTTTGAAAGCAAACCAAGAGAGCTTAGGTTTATGGAAGCTTTTCTTTGATGGCTCAAGAATCAAATTGGGAGCTGGTGGTGGAGTAGTGTTAATTTCTCCCACATAGGAGAAATACTTCTTGACTTTTAGGTTCTAGTTTTCTTGAACTTGCAATGTTTTAGAGTATGAATATCTCATCCATGGTTTGGAGTGGGCAAGGAAATGAGGAATTAAAGAGCTGTAGGTTTATGGGGATAGCAAGCTGATCATAAATCAAGTGAGAGGCCAAAATTTGGTAAATAATTCCTTGCTTAAGTCTTAAAAGCATAGGGTTTGGGACTTAGTGGAGAGTTTCCTTGATTTCAATGTTACTTCTATTCTAAGAGAGCAGAATAAGCAAGCTAGCAGACTAGTATTAGTTGGTGCTCAATTTGACATCCCCAAGGAGATAAGCTAAGACAATAGTCCACACCATTTAAAAGTGGTAATCAAACCCTCCATGCCTAATAACATCACCAACTGGTAGGGGTTAGATAGTGATCAATAGATAGCACTCTTCTTACAAGAGGAGGCTGAGTTTGCCTCTAGAAATCAAGCCAAGCTACAACAGTAGTGTGGAAGCTAGATTGTTCAACTAAAGAACAACAAACTTCCCAAAGGCTTGGTCACTCTTGAAAGTATCTTCAAGAAGGATGACCAATTGAAAAATTACAAAGCAAGCATGACAATGAAGAAAGAGAACTATGAAAAGGTTGAGATATTCAAGAATAGCTTGCTTGCTCTTGGGAAGGTATGTACAGATCATGACAGGTAGGCTTTCATCTTATTATGCCAAGAATTTGTCAATGTCTTCACTTGGGAGTATAGCGATTTGAAGGGTTTTGACCCAAGTTTGGCCCAACATACCATTAAGCTAGAGGAAGGCACCAAGCCCATCAAACAAAAACAAAGGCCTATTAACCTAAAGATTGAACCTCTCATGCGAAAGGAACTCACTAAGCTACTTGAGTCCAGGATCATATTTTTGATCAAACACTCTTCTTGACTAGTCAATCTAGTTCCTATCAAAAAAAAGAATAGGCAGATCAGATTATGTGTAGATTACAAAGACCTCAATAGAGTCTCATTGAAAGACCACTATCCTCTCCCAAGTATGGAGCAGATCCTCCAAATGGTGATAGGTAGTGAATGTTTCTCCCTCCTAGATGGGTATTCAAGGTATAATTAGATTTTATTACAAGATTGTGATAAATACAAGATAGCCTTCACTACTAATTGGGGGATGTTTACTTACTAGAAAATTCTATTTAGACTATCCAATTCTGGAGCCACTTTTTAATGAGCCATGGACATGGCTTTTCAAGGCTTGATAAATAATGTTGTACTGGTCTATCTTGATGATGTGATAGTATTCTCTAAGGAATTAGGCCAACATATGAAACACCTTAGGAAAATCTTTGAAAGGTGTAGAGAGTTTAGTATTTCTCTCAACCCAAATAAATACATGTTCATTGTCCATGAAGGTAAACTCCTTGGCCATGTTTTTTTGAAAGAGGGCTTGACCATTGATCCAGAAAGAGTTCACTCCATCCTAATTTTTTCCTGGACTAAGCATAAGAAAGGTCTAAAAAGCTTCTTTGACAAAATAAATTTCATCAGGAGATTTATCCCAAATTTTTTTTAGATAGTTAAGCCACTGACCTCCATGCTGAAGAAAGATGAGAAATTCACATGGACAACATAAAGGAAGGATAGTTTTGAAGGGATCAAGTAGGATATCACCCAAGATCCTACCTTGATCAGTCTTGACTTCACCAAGGATTTCAACCTATACACCTTTATAAATGAAGAGGTAATCTCCACCATGCTTACCCAAGCAAATAACAAGAACCTTGAATAGCCACTTGCATTTTTTAGCCAAGGTCTAGAAGGTTTTGAGATCAGGTATACATATGTAGAGAAGCAAGTCCTTACATTCATATGAAGCCTAAATAAATTTAGACATATGATGTCCAATAGCAGGGTTCATCTCATGGTGCCACATCCTAGTGTCAAAGATTTCTTGATCAGTCGTGATCTAAATGAAAAAAGAGCGGGATGGATCACCAAAGTAATGGAATATGATGTGGACATCAAAACCACTAAGATGGTAAGGGGAAAAGGACTATGTGAACACCTTTCCAAAGACCTTAAATAGTATAAAGAAGGCATTTTGATAGTCCATGATGAAGCTATAGTAGGAGAACTAGCAGTCATGAAGGATTGGGCATCAGACATGAAACATTTCCTTCTCACTGGTGATTGTTTGTAGGGCCTTGATAGGACCAAGAGGATATATTTTAGACTCTAATCTCTCCCTTATGTTTTGATTAATAGGGTGATATTTATAATGGATTTCTTAGGAGTAATCTTGAGGTGCATAGACCCAGGTCAGGTCGATGAGGTGTTATCCAAGTTCCATGACGGGCCAGCTGGTGGTCAATTTTCTCATAAGCCTACAACTGCAAAGATTATGAGAGCTAGTTACTTTTGTCCCACTTTATTCAGAGACACCCATGCCTAGGTATGAAAGTGCCAAAATTATATGCTCTTTGATGGGAAATAATGGCTAGCTGTAATACCTCTATAGCCTATTCAAGTAGAATAGTCATTCATGCAATAGGGCTTAGATTTCATAGGGTTGATCAACCCTCCCTCTAGTGCTAGACACAAATGGGTCTTAACCGCTACAGACTAATTTATTAGATGGGTATAAGCTATTACTTTGAAGGAGGCCAATGAAATTATAGTCCTAAGTTTTTATGAAGGCCTAGTGATAAGGTTTAGATTCCCAGCTACCATCATCTCAGATAATGCATTAGTTTTCTTAGGAACTAAAATGAGTGAATGGGCATTGAGATATGGAATCTATCTTAGCACTTCTTCCAACTACTACCCATAAGGGAATGGGTTGGCTAAGTCCACCAACAAGAATCTGATTAGAATTATTTGAAGGACAATGGAGGAGAATTAGAGAAATTGGCATGACAAGTTGAAAATAGCCCTATGCATAGAGAGGGTTACTCCAAAGAAGGCAGTTGGCAATTCACCATAGGGTTCCAATTTCACTTGAATTTCTAGCTTTGGATCTTACTCACCAGCTATAATTAGAAGAAGGAAACATCATGGAGGTTAGGCTATGTGAATTGATGGAACTTTAGGAGACAAGGGACCAAGCCATAGTTTCTATGACCAGTCGTCAGCAGTAAATGAAGAAGTACTTTGACAAGAAATCCTCATAAAAAGGCTTCTCTAAAGGTAACATCATCTTTAAGTGGGATGAGGACCAAGTTAATTTGGGAAAACACATAAAGTTTGACACCCTATGGAGTGGTCTGTATGTCATCACTCAATGCAAGCAGCACAATGAATTCCAACTCTCCAAGTTGGATGGTGAAGAACTACATATCCTAGTTAATGAGATATATCTTAAGCACTATCACTGAGCCTTATCTTATAATGTATATATTTCTTTGCTTTTTCTTATTTTCCCTAAGTGCTCTTGTGCACGTTCATAGTTTTTTTAGCCTTGTGTGTGTTTTGTTTACCATTTGGGGTGAAGGCTTCATGAATGATTCTTATATCTCCCAAGGTTATTGTCAACCTTTCAGGATATGTTTTGACTCTATGCACAATGGACTTAAAAGCTACTAGTTTTCCTAAGCATGGTAGGCATGCTTCCCCTAGGAATCACCAAATTTTTTGACCATTTTGGTCATACAGGCAAAAAATTGGTCTCCTTCTTTCCCTGTTGTCCTGAGCTATCAGCATTAGATGTATCCCCTTAATATAAATTCTCCATTTCCCTTTTTTATAGCCTATTATTATGAAAAATTGAAAGATCTAAGCCCTTTAGGTTCACAGCTTGATATGGGGCTTATTTCACTTTGGGAAATTGCCTTGGACAAGCCTTTTGACAAAGAGATGGGCAAGTTCAAAGAATGCAAGTCTTTTTACAAGCTCCAAAGACAAAGTGCCCTTGTGGAGGGTAGGCAGGTGACTAGTTTGACCTTTCATCAAGCTTCAAAGGCAACTTAGGGCCCAAAGTGCCCTTATGGAGGGTAGGGAACACTTACAAAGGGATTAAAGAGAAGGTCGAAAGGTAAGTTTTCCTTTAGAGAAGGCCCAAGGCAAAGGACAAAGATTTCCTTTGGATTTTGTATCTAAATGAAATCCAAAGGGAAAACAAGGGATTCTTTCAGACTTGAATCCAAAGGAAATCCATGGAAAAATCAATGGATGAATTCCTTTGGATAAAATGCCTGAAGGAATTCCTTCAGACATTTTGTCTAAAGAAATTCACAAGTGAAAGAATAAGGCAAATTCCTTCAGATAAAGGCCCAAAGGAATTCCTTCAGACTTTTATCCAAGGGAATTTTATCAAAGGAGAAGAGCGAAGAAAAGGCTGAGACATGAAAACAAGTTTTCCTTCAGGCAAAATGTCTAAAGGAATTCCTTCAGACATTTTATCTAAAGGAATTGAGATGACCAAGGGAGCCTGAAAGAGCCCAAATGGCAAGTGCCCTTGCGAGGGACTCCTAGCAACCCAAAAGGGAACCTTTTCTAAGATCTAAAGGGACACCTTCCCTTTGAGAAGGTTCAAATACAAAAGTCTGAAGGAATGTAGAATGCTGAAGAAATTTCCAAAGGGATGACGAGCCTGAGAACGTCAATTTAAGCATAGAAAACTAGCCATTAGAGTTTAAACATTTGGTGACATGCGCGTGAATGTCAAAATCAAGGCAGCAAAATAGCCATTGGTTTTCAACTAGTGACAGGCCCATAGATGTCAAATTGGATGGGATGTATCAGCCATTAAAAGGAG
>JARHVA010004198.1:812500-997500 GCA_037957365.1 Torreya grandis
TAATTATTATAGAATAAATAAATTCTATAACCATCCTTCACTATGTAATTACCAATCTTTGATCCCCTCCAAATAAGGGTGTCCATTTTTGAAAAGTGAAAGGGGTGAAGAATGTCTAAGATTTATTTTTTTAAATATTGAGGTGTTTAAGAACTTAAAAATTGATCCAATCACCTTTTTATCTATTAATATAGTCTTAAAAAAGACTCCCAATGTTTTGTACACTATTTACATAGATTTAAATATTGGGTATGCTAATAAGGGGTTAAAAACAAATCCAAGCATCTGTCTAGAAATTAGCTTTATTTATTTTATTGACATTTCATCTAAGTACCAATTTGATAATATGACTAGCTTTAATCATCAAATTTTAAGCATGAGAGATTTTATGAATATTGTTGATAGTGAAAATCCTTTTTGGAATCATGTTGTCAAGATATTTGTGTCTTGGGATGATGCTCCAAATGGAGGATTTTTCCAAGTATAATCTCCAAAAAAATTTAGCTCCCAAGGCCCAATTCATATTTTTTTTGATTCTAAATCCAAGACCTCCCCAATCATGAGGAAGGCAAGTGGTTTCCTATTTGACCAAAGGAATATTTTTGATTTCTTGTGTACCTCCCTAGAGGAATCTCATTTGAATATGTTTGATATATTTCTAAACTTTAATTGGCATGGGTATAAAAAAAATCATGTATATGGGCATGGCTTGTAGGCAAGACATGATGAGATGAATGTGACCAATAAAGGAGAGCCAGTTGCCTTTCCAACCTTCAAATTTTTACATAGTTCTATCAAATAAATACTTCTAGAGCTTTGAGGAGTTATTTCTTGAGAAATGGGAATGCTAAGATAAGAGCAAGGGGGGAGTCCCAAATTAATGTTGAGAACTATACAAATAACCATTTAAACAAAATTGTTAGTGACCAGTATCATCAAGAAATTGAATGTGGGTGATTCTAGGTGCATTGTTTGAGACCAAAACACCTTTCAAAACATTAGTTGATTTAAGATAAGAGAAACATCTTCTCAAAGATAAACTAAAAAATATTAAAATTAAGGAGACAAGGGGTAACCTTGATGAAGACCTCTAGAAGAAGCAAAAAATTTAGTTGGCTCATAATTGACAATAATAAAGAACTTAGGGGAGCTAATACAACTGAAGATCCAATCTCTCCAACCTTAGTTGAATCCAAAAACATTAAGGATGGAAAAGATAAAATCTTCGTTGACTCAATAAAAATATTTATTCATATCTAATTTTATAACCATATTGCTTTAATTTTGAGAATAAATAGAATGAATTAACTCATGCACAATGATTATTCCATCAATAATTTGTCTACCATCAATAAAACCTTCTTGTTTTTTGTAAATAATGGTGGGAAGCACACTTTTGATCATGTCAGACATAACCTTAGATATTAATTTGTAATAAATGTTGAAAATATAAATGGTTATATAATAATCAAAATTCTTGGGCTCTTATTTTTTAATAATGAGAGCAATAAAGGTAGAATTCATCTTCTTAAGAACTTGAATATATTTCCCTGATTATTGAACCATGGATATGACATATTATTCAAAAATTTCCCAAGAATATTGGTAATAACTAGGATCTTTTTTAGGCTTGAAATAAAACACTACTTTTTTGATCTCATCTTTAGCTATGGGGCCCATTAGGGAAGCATTGATAGTCTTGGTTATTGTTGGCCATTTTTGGCCCATATATCAATCATGTGCCCAAATGCTAATGGTCCTAATTCAGATACCTTATGAAGTTCTCTTAAGAAGTATGAAATCATGTGGAATTCATCTGGTCCACTCACTATCTAGAGCTTGTCCAGACATTTAGCTACAGTGTTAGAAAAGATGAAGTAGGCATTTTCATGGTGCTATATCTCACACGTGTGGATGAGTCAAGAAGAAAAAATCATATGGGTCTATTCATTTTGGAGTATAGTTTATATGTAAAAAATTTGAACTCATGCATGGGAAAAGTTGGCTCCTAATGCAAAATTTTCTAAGTTTCCACACTTAGCCATTTTAGGCTAGACCATCATCAAGATGTCATGCAAGATCACATGAACCAGTCAAATTTAAACCTTTTTAGAAGCATGTATAAAAATTGAATGGTTATCATATTAAAAGGTTTTTTTCCTTTTAGTGTTGGTTCTATTCTCTACAAATTTGGTGCCCCCATGATCTTTATAATTCAATTTATAAAATTGCAAATTTGGTCAAGAAATGGTAGATGTTTGCATGAACATCATTTTTAAGACCCACAAAGGGACCATTTGGATCAAAAATCATTGGTGAGAACCTGAGAAATAATTCATAGCTAACAAGTGTCAAACATTGGGGAGTCTAAAAAAATTCAAATGGTCAATGAATCCCAAGAACTAATGAGAGATTGAGATCGAGGCGGTGGGTCCCAAAAGATCTATGATCTGTGTTTAATCAAACCTTAGAATCTAAAAAAGCAAAATAGATTCAAAGGGTCAATGATTTGAGTTAGATACCTACATCCAATAGCAAAGATGTGAGTCAATATATTTTGATGAAAGTCAATAAAGCATGAATGAACCTGACTTGATAGGCAAATAAAAGAACTTGAGTTTGAATCCAACCTAAGTTGGCAGAAGAAGTAAAAGAAGGGAGCTCTATATAGGATCAAATGAGACCAACCATCAAATAGAGTTATATAGATCTATATGAAAACCAATATCCTTAGATCATTTTTCACCTATAGTTATCTCAATATAGGATCTAAGGTACAAGATTAGATATATGATTAATGAGGAGATCATCCCAAGTTAGGCCCTTAACAAACTATCATTCAAGATAGGCATACCATGTCCCTGGAAGATACAAAGATTTTATCCTATTAATTAAATATAGTGGAATATCAATAGATCATAACTTGGGGATTTGGAAAGTAGTTGGAGTATTTACTTCTAGTAGGATCATGACTTGCCACTTTTGGTAAACTCTTATCTTCTAGCGCATCTTTCTCAAAATATAATGATTCAGAGGATTCTACGTAAATCTCAAATATCTTGATCATAATGACCTATTTTTATTAAACCAAAATCCTAGTAAAACATATATTAGATCTGATAGCTCATTGATTATCATGAACAACATGCTTCTCCCCTTCTCTCTCCTCTTCTCCTTCTCCTATATTAGCCCTTTCTTTCCATTTTGTAAAGGGATCTCAGATTTTAGACTTTATTTTTTATCTTTCTAAGAGATGGGAAATTCCTTGATATAATAAAAATTATACTTAGCTTAATTAGGCTTGACCCTATCAAGAATTTGTAAGAACTACCTTTTAATGGAATAGGATTTTTTTTGCCTATCTTTTGCCTTGAACTTGTGTTTGGCAAGTTGTGTACTATGGCATTATGTGAAGGAGAATCTTCCTTGTCCATGGTCCTTCTTTTTTAATTTTTTTAGAGGGTTTTCAATGTTATATTTAGATCTATATTAGTGTTCTATTCTAAACTTCCTTTATGAAATACTTATGCAAATTAGCTTAATCTTTAGGTTATGTAAGCTAGTTTTGTCTTTTACTGATCTAGTGTGTATTGGAGCTTATGGGATTTCCATTTTAAGTTTAGTGCATCACCATGTTAAATTTATTATGATCCGTTACTCTCTTTCTAACCATTTTCATGTGAAGCATTAGGATTATTTTTAGTCTTAGGTAAGCATCAAAGAGGAAGGTGGGCTACTCCAGGGTTCAACCCCAACATAGGTGACCCATAGCCTAGGGTTATCCTAATTTTATAGGCTCATTGGAGGGAGCTAGAAGAACCCTCTCCAAGGGTGAGAATTGAGCCTGTATTAGTTAGAAGAGAAGGAATATAACTAAGAATTTATTCTTTGGTTGTAGATTTATCCAAATCAAACTTAGAGAGGATATTTTTGAATCATCTCTCAGCTTCTTTTTTTATTTGATCATTTATAGAAAGAGTGACCCTCTATGGGTAACAAAATTGAAAATTTTGTTATAATTTCTTCTCATGATGGAATTTTTTAAAAAAAACTTGTGTTTTTATCTCCTTGTTCGAGCCATTTGACCCAATATTGTTGATTATAATGGATTTATTCTTGAAGGAGAAATTTATTCTAATCATCCAAAAATTATCTCTTCAACTTTGAGCTCATTAGTTAGTCTAGAGAGAATAATGATCTTTTATAAATTGGAGAGTTTAGATTGAAATAAAGTTTTTTGATCAAAGAGAGAGCCAAAGGAGAGTTTATTCCAAGATTTGATTTAGAGCTTCAAAATTTTTATATTGTGAATAAGTTAGAATTGGATAGAACCAAAAATTAGAGAAGCCCACTAGGATTTGATTTTGTTCTTCAAGGATCACTCTTTGATTCACATAAGCTCAAACTTGAATGGTTTGAGTTTTGGAGGGAAACATTTGGAAATTATCAAACTAATGGGTTAGTGGTCTGATCCTACTTTTAAGAGAATGTCATATTTAAGAAGGAAATATTTTTGAATCTAATTAAAGATGAGAAGGAATATATCAAGTCTTTATAATATAAATGCATCACCTATTATTCTATTATACCAAGTGTATGAGAAAGTCTTGGGTTTGATGTCAAAAGTAGAGATGTCTTCAATAAAATCAACCAAATTTTAAGTTGAGGGGGAAAGGGAACCAAACCCTCCAATTTTATCCAAAGGGGAGGTGATGGTGTTGAGATATCTTCTAAGAATCCATTTTTTAGTAGAGTATTACAATTTTTTTTTTTAGAGACATCTAACAAAGAGATCTTACCCAATAATAACTAGGGCCATAAATGTTTGGATAGATGAAATATTTTTAAGATCCAAGAATCTTGAATCTTTCCACTTGCCAATGAGTATAGTCATATAGAAGAGTGTCAGAGATAATTGAGGGGTTCCAATCCATGGTAAGACCACCAGAGGAACCAAAGGAACTTTTGGTAAACTTGTTGAAATTTCTCCAAATTTTTTTAAAGACTTTAGAATAAATATTGTCGTCCATTTTTATTTCTTGGATAAGAATCAACTCCATAGTTTTTGAAGAAATGAGCTACTTCAATAGTCTTTACTTATACAAGGCATTAAGCCCACAGAAATTCTAATATATGATGATCATTGAGAATAGTTTTGCCCACTACTATTGTGGATGTGGCATTTGTCCTATAGAAGAGAAGATTTGATTTTTGACCAATTTGGAGATAATTGTTTTCCCTTTTTATTCCTCTTTAAACAAATTTGGATTCTAATTTTCCTTTACAAGCATTTCAAAAATTTATTTTTGACTTCCTTTTTCAATATTAATTTGATCTCAAATATTTATAAAATTAGAAAGAGGGGGCCTACCTAATTTTTTTTCCATTTTAAATTGATTTTTTTGGAAAGAGTAGAGACATAAATCATACCTATATTATCGAGAAGATGTTTTAAATTTTCATGAGAAATATTTTCCACTCCTTCCAAAACTTACTTATCCTATTTCAGCTCTTCATTAGAACCATAAATTTCACCCTCTTCAAAGCTTGGAGGGGATTCTATAATAGGGGAAGTATCATTGTCTTCAATAATCTATTCAAGGCCTTGACTAATAGAGATAGTATTATCTGAGTCTTTCTCTATGGCAGAGTCATCAGCCTCTAAACTATTAAAGCATCTAGATCTTCTTCAACCACTTAAAGAGGAACAAATTTTTTTAAAAATAACATCTTCAGGATATCTTTATTGATTGTCATATTTTTTTACTTATTTTTATGAACATTGAAACCCTCATAATTTTTTATATCTCAATTTTCTTGAAGAGGACAATCCTAGACAAAATGATTGTGAGAGTGACAGTTATGGCATCTAAAGGGAACATTTTCATAATTCAATTCTTGAATCCATTCCCTTAATTCTAATTTGATTCAAATTTATAGGGGGAACATATTTGAGAGATCATTATTAACATAAAATATAACATAAACTATCAATAGATATTCCTTAGAGGGTTTTGTAATGTAAATGAAATACTGGAGTTGATTCCCAACCATCTTGAATATGTCTTCCTTCTAAAACTTAGAAGGGAGACTGTAGAGTATAGTCTAAATAGGAACCTTATTCAAATATAAAAATGTTGGATCAAAACCTTCTTCCCAAGGTTTCATAAATAGACCAACGTAACTAAGGAACCATAGGTTGACTTTAAATATGCTATCTAAATTATTCACATAATAAAAAAACAACTTGTAAAAAACCTTGAGGAAGTATCTTAACCTTGGAAAACTTCTAGTGTTTTGTAAGCCAAAAATTCAAAATAAAAACCCTAGGTCAGTAACTAATAAATTTAGAGATCAAAGTGCACTCTTTGAGGTACCCAATATTTTCTTCCAAATCACTATCTTTGAGTAGAACTATGGGAGTAAATTCAAATGTAGGAAAGATTGATTTTACTCCTAATTTCCTAAGAGGAGCAAACCCAGTCTTAGCACCCATAGCCTCACTCAAATTTGTAATGGTCTCTGCCTAAATTCTTCTACTCTGATTCACCTCTTACCTACTCCTAGTTATGCTTGACATTTTTTCTATAAATATATATATATTAAACTATTTATTTGATTTAATTGAGGGAATTAAAATTAAATTAGCACACACACACATATCAGTTTAATATTCAACATAGAACTTTGAGGAAAATGATATTAGTTAATGGGTGTTATGTATTATACCAAGGTGTTGGAAATAAACCCAATATAATTAGTGTATTCATTAATTATTTAATATGCACATTAAATTTAATTTTAAACACCTTAAAGAGGTGAGACTAGGTATAGGAAGGGAATAATGTATGTGTCCTTATTTATTGAATGAAATCATGTGTTATGGAGTTGATTATAAACCTAATTAAATTATGGAGGTGGTGTTAAAATGGATTTAAATCCATATAGCTTTTTATATATATTCATAATATGTGTTAGTATGTACATGTTATGTGTAATGTATGTGATAAGTTTATATTTTTTTCCAAAGAAAAAATTGTAACTTTATTCATTGGAAAAAGCTACATCGTGAAGATTCAAGAAGCATTGGAAACAAAGATCATGAGAATATACCCCAAAGGAAAAATATAAACCCTAAATAGGGATAACAAATAATAACATAATTGGTAGTAAGTGATTCATAAATGGTTGAACCTAAGATCAAGAAGACCACTGAGCTAGTTCCAAAGTCAATAAAGATAAAGAACAAGTTAAAAATATAAAATAAAAAGGTGAAAGGTTTATTTGACCATGAATTCCTTCCAACCTATCACATCCAAAATTCCCCCAAAATTAATAGAGCTAATATCAATTGGTAGCATCCAACATCAAAAACAACCAAGAGTAAAACCAACCTAGTGGTTACTCTCCATAGGTAAAAAATAGTCAAACAAATTAAGAAGAAATGATGATGACATGGGGATGGATATATCCATATGTATATAAATAAAGGCCTTGAAGATAATTTATGATTCCTAATGGAATAAAATATGATATATTCTAATAAAAAATAGAGCAATAAGGACCATGATTGGTAAAAATTAGGAATCATCCCCCTAAGATCCTAGATTGACTCCTCAAGCACTGCACTAACCAAAGAAAGCATGGATAAAGACCCAAATGAACCAAAAAACATAGGAGATATCTAAAGCCAAATATAATCCTAAAATTCTCTTTACTATAATAGCAATACCTAAGCAAGGCTTAGACCTCCACCCTACAAGTTGACTCAACTATAATTCATAAAAAATTACCAAAGATTGGAGGGAATGAAATACCATCCTTGGTATCCATCTTAATCCACTATATATACTCCAATTTTAGGCCTTAATTGTATAATGAATCAGCTAAGACTTTGAGTTAATGATAAACATGTTTGAACAAAACAATGGAAAAAGTCGTATCCTTAAGATTAACCTATTATAAGATAGAATTAAAGATAAATCTCTCCATTATGTTAACCTTTATCATCTAATTTATAACCACCAATGAGTCGCCCATCACTTTTAACCTTAATATATTACAATCCAAAATGATTTTTAGGACTAGCTTAAGACTAAGTAATTCTACAAAACTATTTGATCCCATCCCAAAGCCTATTTTAAACTTAAAAAAATGGTAATTTTTAATGTAAATAATACCTATAAAACCACATATAATAATATTTCCTTAGATATCCTCATCACAATATACCCATGTCAAATAAAAATTGATTTTCACTTGATAAATCTATCTAGGTGCCTTGAAATGCAAATATTTTTTTAGGCCTTTGAAAACATTATGAATCTAAATAACTTTATAAAAAGGGGGGAATGATAATATTTTTGAAGATATCAAAATTCCTATTTATCCAAATACTCCATCCCACCACAAATGGTAAATATCTAAATAGATTTAAATCCATATTATTAAACCAATTTTGCAAACTTGTTTTGAGATAATTCCCAAGCCAAGCACCTTGTCTCCTAATCAAAATAACTAGTTCATCCCACACAACATGTGTATAATGATAATATGTAAATAAGTGATTAATGGTTTCCAAAGGTAGCATTACATAAATTACATAAACATGTCCCCTTCCAACCTCTTTTCAACAAAGTATCCCAAGTTAATATGTTTTTATTAAGAACTATCCACATAAAGGTTCTAGTTTTTAATGGATAATTGGCCTTCCAAATAAGTTCCCAACACAAAAATTGATTACCAATTTCAAAGACCAAATATTTGTAACCAATTTTAACACTATATTTCCCTTAATTTAATTTTTAATCCAAAAAAATTCATCCTCTACCCATTCTCTTATCCGAACATGATTACAAATCAAGAGACCAACATATTCAGCCTATAATTCATTGTCTCTTCCCATAAGACCAAGATGGTGTGCCTTCAACCATCCTTGTTCCATAAATAAGTGCTGGTATGATCAAACACCTAAGTCAAAGTATCAAAATTTAAGTCCTATAGTTGATAAATAATATTAACTAGAATATTATGATCATTACCACTCCCCACCCAAGGGTTAACCCTTATCCTTTCTTGCCCATTGTTGCCAATTTTCCAAGCCAACCATTTACTAACTAATGGGAAAACATGGACTATATCCTTACATATAATATAAACATTATAGGTAGCTTTATAATGGTTCCTAATCCACTCCACCAAGGATAGAGGCTCTATATATTTCTATAAACTTACCTTCTTCCACAATTGTCCTTAGTCATAAGTCTCTAGAGACTCTTTGCTCCAAAGCTTTGCTGAACAAATGTATATTTTTTAGACCCCACCCACCATCTTCCTTTGTCTTGGAAATACTAGTCCATTTATTTAAATCAATACTTTTTTTGAATTTTTTACCATTCTAAATAAATTTGAAGCATCTCTTACTGATCTTTTCCAAAACCCCAACCAAAATAAGTGCTAAGTTATGTTAATTGATAGGGATGGAATCTAATATAGTCTTCACTAGAGTCAATCTCCCACTTAAATAAATCCACTTATTACACCACAAGTTGATAATCTTATTGATATTGATCACCAACCACTCCTAATAATGTTTCCCATATGCATTGGGCTTTAACACAACACCTAAATATTTGATCCTAGAGTGAAAATTGATCTTGGGAAAAGGAATAATCTACAAAATATTTCTCTCATCACCATAAGAAAGAGAAAAATAGGTCAATGTGGACTATATCATATTGACTTCCATCCCTATAGTTATATAATAAGTAATCAAAATGTCTTCAAATTAAGTTGCATCTCTTAGAGAACCATCACAAAAAATCAAAATATTGTTAACATATAAGAGGCAAGTGAGAAAAATATGTCTTCCCACTTTGATTCCTTTGAGCGATCCTGACATCTTAGCCACTTTGATAGCTCTGATTAATCCTTAAAAAACCAAAAGGAAAATAATCAAAGATAGTGGACATCCTTGATGAATCCTTCTATTAGAATTGAAAACTTTGTAATTGATTAGGACAACAAATTTGAATAAATAAATTCAACCCATAATCCAATTAATGATTTGTAAGTTGAAACTAGTGTGAAGAAACATTAATCTAAGATACAACTAGTTGAATCTATCATATGCTTTAGATAGATCCAAATTGATGAAAATAATAGGAAATTTATTCAGTTTGATAGACTATAAACCTTCTTGAGTAACTCCCACCATACCATGAATTTATCTCCATCTAAAAAAAACAAATTTTTCTTTAGAAATATAATATGAAAAAACTTTCTTTGTTCTAATAACAATAACCTTAGTAATGATCTTATATAAGCAGTTGCATAGGGAGATAGGTCTAAAATCATCAAAAGATTTAGGAAAATCTTATTTTAGAATCAAAGCAATAAAGGTAGAATTAATGTTTAGATGGATCCTTCCATTTAAGTTTAGTTTCCTCTATCACCCTTAGCAAGTTATATTCAATTAGATCATACAAACCTAGAAAAAACTCCATAGTCCAACCATCAAGACCTAGGATTTTATTCTTTTATAATGATGAGAGAATACATTTAATTTTAAAATTAGAAACAAATTACATCATCATCTCATTATTTTTAGCAAATAAAAATTGGGAAAGAAGGTAGTAAGTTTCAAAATATCTGTAAGATTGGCCCTATCAACCTCCTTAAATAATTACTTGAAGTGTTTGACACCTAAATTGCCAAGATCAGACAAAGACTTGGCTTTAGATCCATACTCCTTAGGTGTCTCCCATTTATTTTTTATATTTTTATGATGGTTAACAAAGTTATGAAAAAAATTAGTATTTTCATCACCATCTTCCAACCATATAGCCTTACTTGTCATTCTCCATTTATCCTTATGAGCTAATAAAATGTTACCTTTTACTTTCTCCATGGCTCTGATCTTTACCTTAGCCTCAAAATTTAAAACCCCATTTACATGTACATCATACAATTAAGATATTATATTTATCTGTGTGTGAATAATGTCCTAATCCTATAATTTATATTTGTTTAATGCCCATTTAGAGATAACTAACTTAATGTTCCATAAATTCATGGTAAATTAAAACAAGAAGTATCCTCTAAATTCTTATCATAACCTTTAAAAATTTATTTGACAAGGGCCTAAAATTTCACATACTACAACCATAATGGATTAAACTTGAATTTATTAGGTGGTTTAATGACCTTGAAACCAATTTGCATCATAATAGGGAAGTGATCTAATTCACTACCTTTTTTGACCCAAGACTGTATCTGCTCCCCTCATCCAAGATGTCCTTAGATACTAAGAACCTTTCAAGCATATTTTCAATATAGGCATCACCTGACCTATTATTCCTCTATGTTGTAACCTTTTTTATAGGTTCAACATCCACCAACCCACCATACTATAGTTTGTGAACAAAACAATCAACTAGAAGGTCTAGTATCCTAGAAGACCCCCAAACCTCAGATCTATTCAAAGTGAAATTTAAATCACCACCTAGGATTGGTTTATTATCTTAGAAAGGTACATTCTCATGAGCCTATCCCAAAATGAGATATTATTATCATAAGTCCCATAGATATTAACAACAATATCTGACCCCTTTTCTATATAATGTAGCTAAGCCCCGAAATTAGAATAAAAGAAAAAAGAATTAATATGCCTAATAGATATCTTATTCCAACCTAGAAATAGTCCTCCTACATAACCCACTAAGTCCTATGAAATCAAATACCATTCTTTCATAATATAATGAATAATACCTTCCAATTTAAGACTCTCCATCATAGTCTCTTGTAAAAATAGAATATCAGGATTATGTAGCTTGAATAATCTCCTCGAGGTATATTTTTTTGAGTCACTACCTAACCCCCTAAAATTAATAGATAACTAACATTATGAAATAGTTACATTGTTGTTAAGTGCTCTAAATACCCCAGTAATAGTTTTTTCATATTCCAATATGAATTTCCCTTACAGCTTGTGCATGTGCAAATTTTATGAAGGGATTCCTCCCTACAATAGGATTGTTATTCAACCTCTTGAAATTAAAACTTAGACCAATAAATAAATCCTTACCTACATCACCACCAGCCTTCATTTTAGAATTGATATTTTAATAATTACCTTTGATAATTGTATCCTCATCCTCTAAACTAGTAGAGGATTGAATGATGGATTAAAGGGGAAACATATTTGTAGCCAAAGGAGATGGAGACTCATAAGAGTTCAAAAAAAATATTTAAGATTTAAAGTCCATAATTTGAATATCTTCCACAAAATAAGTAACTAGAGACCCACCATTGACATTCATAGAATGTAAAGGAATAAGAGGATACTCTTTGAAAGGCTACCACTGTCTAGGAGTTATAATAAGAGGAATACATATTTTGTATAAGGGAGGAGAGCATCAAACAAAAAAACCTTTATTTAAAAACATAGAATCATATGAAGGATATGAAAAGAGTTTTTGAGAACCTAAGGGATTCATATTCTAAGTTATAAGAGAAGGAATATCATACTCTTCTAGCTCCACATTCACCTGTTCCTTACTATCATCCAAAAATTCATTCTGAGCCCCCCTTTAATAGTTTTAATTCATCATCCAAAACATAAAAGATTGATTTCCCTTGAGTGGAAACCACTAATTTAGGTACATAAAAATTAATGGGAGTAGGCTCCACATGTTCATAAAAATCACGTCTATTTTCTCCTTATGATTTCTCCAACATACACACAAAATCTTATTTCCTTTTATGTCTATCCTCTACAAATGATGAAATAATCATCCTCTTATTTGAATTATCTATAATGAAGTGATCTAAATTCTTAGGTATTCCAATACTACCTGTTAAATTTTAAATAACACACATTAGCTAGATGACCATAAGCATGACATTGTGCACAATGAAAAGACACTTTAAAATCATCTAGAGTCTAAGCATTTTTCTATATGCCTATATCAAATTTAATGACCTTTGGGATACCTTCACTAAGATAAAATCAAACCAATATTATAGATAAGGAGTGATATTTTATCTTTAAAATCTCCTCATCCCAATCCAAAAAAGTCCCCAAAGAGTCCATGATACCTTGAAGAATTCTTGTAGACCAAAGTTTTGAAGATAAGCCTCAAAATTTAACCAAAGTAAGTTGAATTACTTTAGATTCTCTTCTCAAGCCAAAAAATGGAGACCATTTATTCAATCCTAAGAAATAAGAATTCCAAAACCATCTTTTCTTTAAGATTCTTGTAGTGTCCTCTATCATCCTAAAAGAGAAGGCTAGCCATTCCCTAGCCAAGATATAATTATTAAACATATAACCTAGGAATGGTCTCCAAACAAAATCAATATAGGCCCCTAGAGACTTGAAAAAACAATATCTACCAAAGAATATCCTTATTAATGTTTTAGCTTCCTTCTCTAGAACTTGATGGATAAGAATGTCTTCACCTATCACCAAGTTTTTCGTGCCTTATCTTAATTTAACATAACTTTTTTGCTTCTTAATAGTTATATAATTTTTTTTTCTATGAAGGATAAATGAACAGTTGATTAGAGTTCTCAACTCTCAAAAGATTGTTCTATCATATCCTTCCACACAAGCCTCACCAATATTCCTCAACTAATCTAGAGTATAGAATTTTCCCAAGATTTAACCTTCAAAATTTATGAGTCCCTATCACATGAGTTACTATAATGAGGAGACTAAAAGTTTGGCTCTAAGTTAGGATTGGCAACCTCCAATGCATAACTAATAAAATAATGACTTGCCAACTTATTGATTATTTAGTCCATAACACACTACATTTTCCATTTTGTATCAATTATGTATTAGTAGGAAAAATTAGTTCTTCACCAAAAGGATCATGATAATTATCAATAGATTCTTCCTTGTCCTCCTCTAGACTAACCCCTTACATCATTTATGGGTCAAAAATAATTTATTGTCTAGATTTCATTTGGGATCCAAGATTATCTAACACATCTTTGGTATACGTGACTAATCCACTAGAAAATTTGAGTCCATAAACTATCATATAGGACTAAGGCCCAAATAAAATCCTATTGGAGAGCACATCTACCTACTTAGGAGGACTAAATAAATAAAAATAGTTTTTTAACATTTTAACAAATAGATTGCCAACAAAGAGATGACTAAATAGACATATTTTCTAAATAGATAATGGAGATAAACAAGGATATTTAATATTTACACCTCTTAAGGATAAAAAATATAAACTTATACCTCAATTAAACACTAAAACCCTATTGATTTAGGTAAAATTTAGAGCCAAAACAAGCATTTAGACTAGGGCAGTTGTCTAGATAACCTCCATTCTTGAAAAACATCATATAAATAAGTTCACTCTACCCAATCTTTGTTAACAAGATAAATCATTCCTAAAAAGGGAGAAATAATTATCCATTAGCCCTTTTGATCACCCTTATATCACACATCCTCAATAACACATGAACTCTTCACTCATAACTAATAGAGTTGATTAAATTTGGTTTCACATGTGATTTTGTGACTATTGAAGGATTATATAATTTTTCATGTTGTGAATCCTTTCATATGTTATGTCAAAAATTTCACCTATATGACTTGTATGTCATGTTATTCACTTTTTAATCATGTAAAGATTCCATTTTCCAATTGTGTGATAAGTTGTCACAACTAATCCCCTTGATTTAGGGATAGTATGATAACTAATCCCATGCTATTAAGGGTTTCCAAGCCTATATATGTCCTTGCTCTCCTTGATAAATAAAATAATATGAGATATATTATTTCATTTGGTCAGATTTGATTTTAGATCTTGTAATGAAAAATTATTTTTATTGGAGGGGCAATTATAATTTTATTTTTTTCTATGTGCATGAAATTTCATTATATATGAAAGGTTGTTAGTTTAGGATTGTGTATTTTCTTTCCATGTTTTCCATTGGCTGATATTGATGTTTTAGTTATTTTATCTTATTAGAATCATCTTAATAGTGGTATTGTTTAGGATTATTAGGCACTAGCACACACAAAAAGACCAACTGAAGGGGTGTCCACATGAGAGTCTATTTGGTAAATCTTCAAATCTAGACTGATCAGGAAAAATATCTGAGGAAGAGAGAGGAAAATAAAGAGGAACACCATTGCTCTTGAAATATTCTTCTTAACATGTGTAAGCTTCAAGAAGAAGAATAATTCTAATATTTTATTTTCTTAATTTATTTTCTAAGGTAATATCTAAAAATAGAAAAAACAATTCTATTTTTTTCTAAAAAAATGATAATTTTTTTGAGATACTACAAAGTATTTTTTAGAAAAATCATGACTATCTTTTAGATCCATTTTCTCCTTGAATTTTTTTTAGATTTAGATAGTTCTTTCACTTATGGAAAGAGTACTTCAAGAGATTTATATAAAGTGGTCATAATAAGGATTCCAACTAGCATACTAGGATATATAATGCTCTAAAGTGGACCGTATGGATCTATTTTTGAAAAACAAAATGTGCAATTTGAAAAAAATAAAAATAAAATAAAATAAGATCTTATATTCAGAGTGAAAAATCAACATGATAGTTAATCTAAGGTACTAAAACCACATCTGAAATGACAAACCTTCTTCCAAAACCACTTGTTTGTATTTTTGATTGTAGTAAGAGTTTATTTATCTAGGTATGAGTCTTCTCTAAATCATTCTTCTAATTAAATTCTCTACATTGTATTAATTAAATTGATCTTTAATTAATTTAATTTAAAATTCTTATAATTAAATTCCTTACATTTGTATTAATTAAATTGATCTTTGATTAACTTAAATAATCATTTTTCTAATATATTTTTATTATAAATATAAATATAATTTATTTTCAATTAATTAATTCCTTTTTTCCTCCAAGTGGGCATATTCATGTAAAGGAGAGGATCTTGAGATCCTTTAGAATATTATTTTTTGATCTAATTAAATTGATAAATGAATTAATGTACAAGGTTATTCTCCACCCTTCATCTTGGAAACAAGATGAAGGGCCCACATAGTTGATCCATGTGTTTTCTTTGGAATGATTCTCCTCTTTTCATCTTGGAAACAAGATTAAGGGTTTAAATTCACTCTCAAAAATATATTTTGAGGATAATCCTCCACACTTAATCTTGGAAATAAGATGAAGGGATTATATTAATTCTAATTTGATATTTTCTAAGATCATCCTTCACCCTTCATCTTGATTGAGATGAAGGGATCACGTTATTGATCCATATTCACTCTTGAGGACTCTTTTGTAACCATTTATCTAGATTTCAAGATGAAGGGTCCTCCTTAATTTGTATTTGTTATAATTACACTTATTTATCATATAATTCCACATGCTCAATTCAGATAATGAAGAGTTGTCAAATCATCAAGTATCTTTGTGCATCAATAATCTATTATTTGATCAAATTAAAATGATCCATATGTTCAATGGAGGTTTCTAACTATAATTCACATTTATAAATACCATCACAAGCTACATGTAAGCCACATCCCAACAAATACAAAGCTATAATGAAGGTTTGCATTACATTTATTTGAATCTCTAATGCATTATATTCTTTTTTTATATTGTTGAGCTTATGATGTCGTAGATGTGTATTTTTATATTTGATATCACTTTGTTTTGTGTTCTTAACAAATTTGTGAAAATATAGAGAATTTGCATTCTATCAATAAATTAATTAATATAGAAATTGGATTTATTTTTCACTTTGGGCACTTTCCCTCTTAGTTTTCTAACCAATTTGAATAATCCAAAGCACCTATCTTACAAATGTTTTCATTACTCACTATTACATACTCATTATGTTATATATTTCATTGCACTTACATGACCCCACATAGCCTCTTACCCATGAGGATCATGTACATTCTTATCTATCAATCATTAATTTTACATTACTATGATTCATTTATACATACATTTGGGGGTATATAGCTTACCTTTCTTCTTATTACATTATGATTTAACACTTTATTTGGAATTGTTCAAATCCATTTCACTTCCTCTATTTTTGAAGACTTGGTTCTTACCAAATTTAATTTTTTTTTCAAAATTAAAATATGTAAAAATGCAAAAAAAGTCATATATTTCAAAAATTAAAAACAAAATCAAATTTTTTTAAAAATCCTAAATCAAAACCTAAAATTAGTTTCAAATGTTTCTAGATTACTTCCTTCCATATGTTACTTATTACATGTTAGATATGATATTTCAATTTTCCAATACTCATTACTTTTCATAAGTTAATTATATGTGATACAAGTTATATTTTCACATGGTTATTTGATGTTGGGATTCATTTATTACCAAATAACCTTGATAAGTTGGGGTCATCTCTCTGTTGTCTATGAATAATTCAATAGGTTGTATCTATCCAAAACCTTTCTATTATTTTGAGCTACATATCATACAAATATTTTGATAATCACTCATAATTTAAATGTGTTACATGAATATGCCATTTTATAATAATGACATTGATACATATGATGGATATACACTAGTTTCATTTTCTCTTGGCTTCTTTCTTACATTATAACATGATAAGTTACAATTTGCTTGCTTATTGTGTGTATTCCCTAGCCTTATATCTGCAAATTATTATTTTTATGTTAGAATCATGAGATTTTTATGTGGGTCTTTTTTTTATGTGTTTATGTGACATTCACATGTCCATTGTATGTGTTATTTGGTCCTTATGTATGACATTATATAGAAAAGCATGACATTTTATGACATTTCTTATATGTTAATTTCTTGTTACTATGGTGCTATGACTCATATCATGCATTATTCATACTTTCTACTCTTATTTAGGTGAAATGATACATATTATGCATATGATGCTTATGTGATTAAATGATATATCAATCTATTACATGTTTATATGAGAATTCAATACTATATTCAAATACTTTGATGCAATACATTCAAATTTTCAAGTGCTACTATATGATTACATCTTTCACATATTACATAATTATTGTTTTGAGCCAAGTGACTTGTGGGTAATATTCCTCATCTCAAAAGGGGGCATCACAATGGGATTATCCTGATAAGTCAGGTCCTCATGAGAAAAATTTCAGATTTATGGCACAATACAAATTTTAAAATTTACATCATGATTAAAAAATTTAAAATTATGGGGGAATGTGACACGCATATGCACTCATTCCTATATATTTAAGCAAAAAATTTCAAACAATTATAAGTTTAAATAGTTTCAAAGTTTAAATGGCATTCAATATTAATTATGTATAATATAGGGGGCATGATAACAATTAATGTTCAAGTTAATACATGGTAATTTAAAAATTATCAAATTCAAAATCCTCAAAGTTTCAAAGTTGCAAAGTTATAGAGTTTCAAATAGAATCTAGATATATTTGTAGTGGTGTGAAGTGGGCCATGTTAGAGTCTACTTAGACTCAATTTTATTTATGTTGGTTTTGTGTACACCACATAATACTCCAAGGTAGCCTTTAAAATTTTATGAGTAATGAAGAAAATTCACTCCAAGGTATGAGTTTTGGGGTATTCAATTTTGTAAATAACTTGGTGGTGGATTAGTAGTGAGTAATGTGTTATTAACCTCAAATAATTCAGATGTATAGAGTATAAAATAAACCAAAAGTCTACTTTATATGGTTGGGTGGAATATAACCTAATGTGGACTTGATCAAAAATTATAAAAAGAGGGAAAGGTATAACAAAAAAGAGGTTTTTGTGAGCCAACAATAGATGAAACCCTTGCAAACTGGACCCTGCACTATGGGTTAGAAAAGTGATTGAGAACTAATGCTTTTTTTAGGTTACTATCAAAAAAAAACACACACACACACACAAACATGGTTAAGATACCAAGGAGATAAATAATGTAAAATTCAATGTTCATAGCCAAAGGTTGTTGCTGATGTATGATTGTGATTTTCACATCTTCAAATGGAGATTATGATTAGTGAACTAAAATCATTCAAAATAGATACAACACAATCTAAAATGTTGTATTAAAAAACACTTATACATAACCCAAATATTAAAATACTAGTATTATGGAACTTTTTTAATGAATCACAAGATTTGGAGAAGAAATACACATTAAGATAAAATTATAGAACAATTTATAAAATTTCTTATTTATCTCAATAACAAAATTATCCTCCCTTTGGAATGCATAAGATACATGCATATATATCTTGGGAAGGGGTTGCCTCATCCTCAAGAAATTATAAATTTATATGTTATATTTCAAGAACTGAGTGTTAAAACCCATGCATATTATACATGTATACATATAAATATTATTCCTCGACTAGAATTATTAAATAAATTATATATTCCAAAACTAGAGTTGAGACTTGAGTCTCAATTAAAATAAACTACATGAAAAAAATACATATATAATAAAGGTGTTGGTGTGGCATCACTTAGTGGTGGAGCCTACATGCTCATAATATTGGTCATTGTATATCTATTTACAATTAGAGTTGTAACTGAAGTTGATGGAGGCACTAGTGGAATAGTAGCTGACAGTGTCAATAAAGCGGGAAATTTTAATTTTTGCACTTTAATATAGCCCAAAAAATGAGTCTATGTACTTTGAGGTGGATGAGATATAGAAGATGTTATTTATAAAGAATGAGTATGTTTGAATGCTTCCAATTGCTTGTAAAAATCATGATTGACTTCAAAATCAATCTTGAATATTTCATAGTCAATGATAGATATTTTAAACAAAAATGAAATCTTGGCCATCAAATTCTCATGAATAATCATCAAAACCTTGAATACCACATTAAATGTGTATTAGTTGGTCACCTCATTTTTCATAAAAACTATCTACTAATTATTAGTTTTTATAAACAGTGATCTCAAATTCCACCAAAAAATTGTTAATAGCCACCTAGAGTAAAACCTCAAAAATGGGCCTTAGGACAAGCTACCTTAAAGTTTTATATACATATCTACAATCCTCATATCCTTAAAAATTGACACTACACATTGCTCATGAATTATGAGTTACTGCACCAAGGCATACATTTCATTGTGCCACTATAACAAATTATCTCTTATAGTTATCACATGGTTCTATGCTAAAGTAACATAAAGAGATGATATTAAACATAAGTGAGCATATGCTTTATTATTGGTATCCTGGCCCAAGAAATTGATCTTGGATTTCACATCTTTCATTATATTATATTCTTGGGTTACACTTAGGGTAAATTTCAGTGGCCCATATAGAATGAACTTGGTTTTTTTAATGAATTTGTAATTATGTGTTACAAAATTTTGGAAAAATTTAATAGATGATGGTTGGGTGTGGAGGTGAATGGACATGTGAAAATAACTTGTCATATAAGTTATGCTAATGTATGACTATACAAAAAACTCACAAATAGATGGTAGTAGTTTTCTTAGATGAAATGCCTTTGTTGTTGAATGATAAGAATTCATTACATGACAACCACAATGTCAAATGATAGGTCTATTGTCATTCAATAACTATGTTATTTTTTGATAGTGTTTATATTACTAGACAACATTATTATCACTTGAAAACATTTTTCTCCCTCGACATCAATGTTATCACTTGACACTATTATTTTCACTTGATAACATTCTTAATAGCATTTTTGTCATTCTATAACACAGGTGTCACTCAATAACATAGTTTTCCTATGACAATCATACTATAAAATGATAAATACACTACAAAATGACATATGTGTTATTTGATTAGTGACAATGTTGTGGGTAAGTGAAAACTATATTGGTGAGTGACATAAGCACCTCCAAATGGTAGTTATGTTGATATGGTTTAGAAATTTAGTCTTTGAATGATTATATATTAAATATAATTGTTAATAGTCTCATATTAACTTTTGATGGAGTGTCAAATTATATTTATATGTATGAAATTTATTTTAAATATTAGGCAAATTTACTATAAAATCTTAATTAAACCTAGATAATTTAGGTGAATCCACATTGTTCACCACCTAATAAAATAGCCAAACGCCACTTTCTAAGACCAAAATATTTATTAATTATTGAAGAATAGCCAATAAAATTTACCCTATTTACACTTACCCATTTTGTATATGACTTAGATCTTGCATGCCTTCTTAAACCAATGATATTGTATAGTGTTTTGGATTCTCCTTGTGCATTACCTATAGTATCTTAGGGGGATTGTATAACATTTATTTCTTATAAAATTTTATTTTATTGATCATAATTTATAAACATCTACTTAAGCACCCCATTAGTTGCATCAACAAATTGTAAGGGTATTCCTCATATTCTAGGTCTATAAGGTGGACCTTCCTCTTATTTATTAGAGAGAATATTTCTTCTCTCTTCTATAATTGAACATTTTCACCCTCTACTCACATAGTCTTTCTCTTGATATTTTTTAGTGCATTATTTTTTCTATCAAAATGAAACCCTACCTTTGGCTACTTAATAATAATTAAATCTTATATGCATACCTCCTCTTATTTTAATTTCTAGATCCATGGAGGAATGATAATTATATTTTGGTCTTATATATGTTATGTGGATGTAGATGTGGAAGAATAATATTGATTTGGTGGGTGTATTGGTGCTAAAGTAGGTTAGGGAGTAGTAAAAGATGTAGCTAACTCAGGAAAAGAAGTAATGGACTACTTCCATGTAGTGACCTTATTCTATGAAGGTATCTCGATTATATAATTGGTTTTTTTATCATCTTACATACTAATACCATGGAAGAATCTAATTGGGTAGCCAAATAAATAAGCACACCTAACTATGTTGATGACCTAGGATGTGTATCTTATGAATTTAAAATGGAATTAGACACTAAATATTCAAAATGAACCCACTTATTTGGTCCAAGAGTATCTAGATTAGCTTCTCTAATGGAAGTATGATTTATAGGGGCTTAATATGAAGTCACAATAGTATAAATCCTAGTAGGTTGGAGGATAGCGGGAAAAGTAAAATTCAATAGGCCTTGGGATATGTCTTGAAACTTTGGAGTTATGAATGCATGAGGACTCTTGAGTGGACTAGGAGAGTTAAGAATAAAATAATGTAAATAATGGGTGGATATTTTTATGATAGATACAATAGTGATAATTGTAGTAGATACCAAAGAATCAAGATTTTGTATAATTACATTCGATGGTTGGCTATCACGCAGAGTAGTAGTGGTAATGGAATTTATTGTTATAGATATTGATACTACTCCTTATGCAATATTTACCTCAGATGCCATTAAAACCTTTGTATAATTCCACTTATGTGACTTGTTTCAACTTATCTAACAACATTAATCATGACTAAGGTTTCCTTGGGACTGAGTTCCTTTGTTTTCCCTTGAATAGAGATTGGCATGGTCTCTACCACCTTATCTATTTGTTACTCTACCATCTTAGGTGGAAATCTTAGAGGTGTAGCTAATGATGTAAGTTCATGGGTTAGAGCTTCTTATCTAGACTCTACCTCTGAATCCATATCTTTTCTTTCTTTTTTATTCTTCTAATATTAATTATGTTTCAACTGATTCAACTTTGTCTTTTTCTAATTCTAATTCCTCACATATTTATGTTCCTCTCAACTTAGTTTCCTCTCGCTATTATATTGGCTCTACTTCCTCTTATTTCTCCTATTATTCCTCATGAATAACCCCCCCACCCTAGTTAAATATACCTTTAACAAGACTTTCTTCTTATTTTACAACTTAGGGAGACATCTAAGGAGTCTTATGATTCCTTTTATATGTCATCAGTGGTGGCCTAGTAGAAATAGGAGCTAGCCCTAAAGCTGGTGGAGTGGAAAATTAAGGGGTTATAATGGTGGAAAGTGGAGGAAGTGGAGTAGGAATATTAGTTAATATTGATGGATTTATGGTAGGAATTGGTGTCAAATGAGTATAAACAACAAGAAATTGTGAAAGGAAAGAAGGAAGGCTAACTTGTTATACCATTATTAATGGAGGTAGGGGCGTAAAATAAATTTGTCCCTATGGTCTATTGGGAAATATAGATTCATCTATGTTAGCTATGGTTTGATAATAAATGAAATTGGAGGTGTGGGGAGACCTCTAGAGTTATTGGATATAATTCATGGGTCTATCTCCCTAGATGCACTTGCTTATTCAACAATTTTTCTTCCCCTTTCAACTTTTGGTTGAGGAGGAGACCAATGAACCAATGTTGAGGTAAATTATTCATTATTTATTCTCTTTTCATCTTCCTCTATAATGGTAGGACATATTTTATACTTTGTGATACTATTAGTGGCATGCCAACCTTGCACATCTTTATAGCAACCTCACTATCATCTTCAACATTTACAAATATAGAATCATGATTGTACAATTAGTGTCCATAAGAGATTTTAAATTTATTTTCATATTTATTAAATTGATCCCTAACCTTCTTTATGGGATCCCAATACCTAAATGGTTCCCTTTTTGAGTTATAATGCATTATAATTTTACCCACAATGTTGAGGTATTCCCATTTGGCATACTATATGTGACCAATGTTGAGAGGGGTTGGATGTAGAATTAATTATTTAATACCCTCATTTAAATTTCCATATTTTCATATAATTATGAAACAATATCTTATTTATTCACTTTGTTTGGAACAATCTGTAATCAATATAAAGGTGGTGCCCTAGTACCATCAATTCTGATTATAGTGCAATCAGGGTAATATGAATAATCGCCCATTTCCCCAATGTTTCTCTTAATATATTTTGATAATCTGGGCATGTTCTACCCATAGATGGCCCTATACACCATCAAATAAATTTTTTATATGATTATCTAAATTCACCTCCTAAATTTGTATATGTGAAGAATATTGAATTCATCACAACCCTGTGTTTAGAATACTCTATAGATGGATCCAAAGATTATACATAGGATGAATGTATTGTAGTATTTATGGTATCTACCAAGTATGACATCATATATAAGTTTCCATCTAGTAGCTTTGTTAGTTTATTGATCTGGTTTATGAAATTGGAGTTAATTATTTCTCTAAGGGCAATTTTTTTTTTGAAATGAAAATTATGTCCAACAACAAGACCCATATCTCACAAACATAAGAAATACTAAAAAATACATATAATTAATTTAACATATCCATGATGATTCTTACCCTTGGGCTAAAAATTACTATGATAATTGAGTAAATTGGGCCTTTGATCACAAAATTTCTTAGGTTGGAAACCCATTGCTATAATTTATCCTTGATTGAATTTAAAATCAACCATGAATTTACCATATCTTGGTTGTAGATTATCTCATGAACATGGATCATATAGTATGTATAAAATGAATTTCCAAAAATGTAGGTCACATGGGTAGTATTATACTGGTAGTGTAATATTTTCCCATAAATTTGTCCATTTTTAAATAAATCATAAAACAAGTTGATTCAGGGAATTACCTCTAGTTTCACTACTATATTGTGTAGGCCTACTACCTTAATAGATAAAATGTCATCCTTGTATCATTATGTGAAGTAAAATAGTTTGTCCCTTGATCCATATGGCTTTGTACCATCCACTTCCACCCATATGGTTGAATACTATTTAAATTAGTGATCCAATGATGCTAAATACATTAATGTGCTCACGAATTTAGTCATGCCAATAATGGAATATGTAGATATAGGAGGAGTGTGATATGATGAATCCATTAGATCAAAATTTCTCCATATTACTTAAAAAGGTGGAAAGCACTTCACTTTCAAGTTATAGAGAAATTAGTTTACATACTCTTTCAGGTTTTGTATTAAGGCTTATTGCATGGTCAAGCTTCACATCAAAATACAGAGTTTGTATACTCACTTAGTTTCACATCATTTAAATTAATTTCATCACTATAATAAAGTGGGGGAAAATTTAGACACATAAAATTAATTATCAAGTTCTTGAAAATGTTTAATCTTGACATCCTTACCTTAGCTTGTTTTCGATTTTGCTAACTTATAACCTCTATGGGAGCATACACTACTCTATAAATTAGCCTAAAAATAATAAAAACATAATTTAGAATACCTAATATGATTTTATGCACCAATCAAATATTTTCAAATAGTATATTTGCTTTTGGGTTAGGTTCATGCTACGTCAAATAGGCTACATTGTAGCTTTATCCACTAGTGTGACCTTATCCCCCATGCTCTAATAGTAACTTTTAAATTTTAAAAGGTCTATTTCCCCCTCCCACATATTTAAGAAGGTTAGTTAGTGGAAATATCTAAATTTCCCCCTATATATGCACATCAAGGTCACTCAATACACCACTTGATCAATCTATAAATCACTTGGAAATTATGTTATACACTAAGCAAAAGATCATAATTTATTCCAATTTTAATTCTAATAGATTTTAACAAACATAGGCCAACTTTAAATATATTTTATTTTAGTTCAAGGGAATCTATTATAAATAATTTCAATCAATATTTTAGATATACTCATACATTTTAAAAATCATGGATCACACACTCACCTTATGAGGGAGAAATACATCAGCATGAGCCCCTTTTTGGCTATGTAGGAAACATTCATATTAAATAGGGTTTTCTAAGGATATCTCAACTTTTACCCTAACCCTATTACCCCATTTTGGTATTTTATCTCTATTATATGTATTGTTTAGGAGCTAGGGTTTATGTTTTATTGATTATTTTTAGGGCATATCAACACACAATATTTAAGTAAATGCTCATAGGTAATTACACAAACCCCGATCAAAAAATCAAGCATGTATTCAATCATGATAAGGCCATAGTCAATAGACAAGGCTATAATGTGCCCCTATCCTCCTTTTGTGGACTTTTCCCAATGTAGTTTAAATTCTTATTTTTAGACATGACATAGTTTGAAAATCTTTTCAACTAGTTTTGTGTCACAGTTAGCATGCACAATCAAGATAATTTTTGTTTTAGGGAGGTTTGCATATCCTTATGCCTATTTACTATTTTTAGTTAATTTCTATTTTTTTTAAATTTTCTATTTTAGTATATTCTAATGTATATTCATTTATATTTATTTCAATAGTTTATATCTATTAGTTTGATTCATTCAATTCAAAATAGATTAAACAACATGAGCCTTTTTCATACAATGTTTTTAATATGAAATTACAATATAACACTATCATTACATATGGGACACTTATTGACACTTTTGTCCTGGTCATATACACTGTTGTCTATGTTTGATTTGATGTTAATTTATCTAATCTTTATTGATGATTTTTGGGTCTATCACATGGATCCCTACTTCAGTCTCTTTCATTTGTACTTTTTTTATTTTCTCAAGATGGTTTTGGTCAACCTAGAATGTGTTGGCTATCAGTAGGGTTTGATGTTTCTAGTAGTTTCCTAATATGAGTAGTTGATATATTTTTATCTTAGCACCATTATTATTAGTTTATATTATAATTTTGTATCTTGTTCATTTGTATTATGCATGCCAATACTCTCCTATTCAAATTTGAGTTCACTATATATGTAAAGTCTCTAAGAGAATTCTAAAGACAAGCTTTCATTAAAATATAAGGCATACATAAAACAAATAGACATATATCTAAATGATATTTTGATATAGTATGCGTATGAATTTCTCTAAAGGAATATATCTATTTACACACATTAATTTCATGATCCTACTAAATGAGGACTAGGCATAATTACATTTATACTTGCATTCACATGATTTTTGCACACACACATTAGTGGAAAAAATACATCAACTTACCCTATTCATAGTATTGGAACCTAAGAAATGCTCAAATATTATATGGGGAGTGGTTGAGTTAAGTCCAAATCAAATATTTAACCCATTTTTTAGGTCATCTTGGTGTCAAATGTGTGTTTAGGGTTCAAAGTAAAGAGAAGGAAAACATGGATCAATGCATAAGACCAAAGACTAGCACACACATAAACAATATGTATAACCACATGCACATACTAATGATGTGTAATAGACCTAATAGTATATAGGGACATAGTCATCAAATAAAATAAAATATTGGTCACCGTAGGTGTCTCCCAATTACTATTAGGGTCTAGGTAGGGGTTGAGCTAAAGCTACATGATATGAGTACTTATAGAGTATATACAATTTTTTTTTAGAGACAATGACAAACATAATGAGAAAAAAAATATGAGAATAAGATAAGTGCATCCCTTCTATATTTCTTTGTCAATTCCATGTATATTAAGTGTAATATTAAGCTTACGTTTTGCATTTATATATTTTTTATTATTTCCCTATTTTATATAATTTGAATATTCATAATTTTATTTCATTTAGTTTACATTGATAAAAAAAAAATCTAAATAAATGAATATCAAGTCATCTCCTTGCATACGTATTTGGGTGTGACCACTCTACCAAATGATAACCTACTAAAAAAACCACAAATATGTGTTTATAAGACTAAACATGTAATAAGGTGGTTGATCTAGGTCTCCCAATAAAATCATATTGTGTGAAATGATACAAGTATCTCATAAAGTGAGAAACCATAGTCCAACCCTAGGAGTATAAGGGGCCATGTGTCTAAACATTGTTAATAATAACTAACATATGGTTTGATATGGATAATTGACCATCACATACATTAATAAAAGAATGAAGTATGTGTTTAACCTTAATTTAGATTAAATAATCCTACTTGAGTAGATAAGGTTAAGTATATATAAATTATAGGGTGTAAGGGTGAATATCAAATCTACAGTAGGCCAATTAATGTGTTAAACTCATATGTACCATATTTTAAATTTATAAAATTAAGATAGGCTATTAATGGAAAGTACAACTATACTAGATACATAAATGACATAAAAGAGAGTAATTATCTATTTTTGATACTAATATAGTGTTGGATTTGATATAGGTATAAATTAGTTAGGAAGAAAGTTCTTGATTAGTTGTCAAATTTTAGATCTTGTACATTTGGCTCTCTGGATAGTTATGTTAAACTGGGATGGTTACATCAACTTTAGTATATGAGTTCCATGCTAGTATCTTATATGGAATATTTACTCAAATAGGATGTGACCACATAGATGCTTTTAGCTTTGGTTTCACCTTCATTCTGGTGCATTCATATATGGGGCATGGACTATCACTCCTATTGAAATGCAAAAACCCTAGCTTTCCATATTCTATTTGACCTTGGGTAAAAATGGGTTAGTGGGAACATGGTTTTGAGATAACCCACAATGACCCCATTATCAAATTTCACTACCTACATATCTCATACTCCAGAAGAGGGCCTCAGACTCATGCAATTCTCTCTTATGTGTTGGCTTGTGTGTGAATCGTGTAATATGTGTAAAGCAAGTACAATAATGACCTAGATTATAACTTGGAAAATATGACCTTATGACTAATCCTTTAGTAATTCAGACTTGTATTTGGGATGCTCCTTTGACTAATATTAGGATAGGGTAGAATAGGAAATATTTTGGTAACTTGAGTGTTTATTAAGTTCTCTTTTGGTTGATTGCTGGGTTTTCCCTAGGTGAGGAATGAATGAGAATTGATATTATATTTATACCAATACTATCAGGAGATAAATTGATGTAGACACTATAATTTTGTATGTTATATATGATTTATTCAATGTCATAGGACCCTTATTATTATTTTATTATCCTCAATATCATATCTAAAGTCTAACTTATTTACCGTTAGGTACTTGGTAATTTATTTCTACAAACTACCGTTATACCTCCCTAATCACCTAATTCTAATTACAACCCAAGAAATTCTAACCCTTTAACCAACCTACCCAAGTATAAACCCATTCCTAACAACCTTATGCATGTAATCCTAAAATCTCCCACAATTAGAACAAAATTTATTGGATTAAATTAATACCCTGCTTAATAGGGTGAATCATTGTTGATTCTCTGATGATTGACATTAATTCACCTGATCAATGATGATCTATTTATACATATCCAATCCTTTAGTTCAAGGACCATGAATTTGAATCTTAAAATGATGCTTGGATTTTCTTGGGAGAATTAAAGATAATTTTATCCACACTTTATCAAAATTCCACTACACCTAGTCCACATCCATCATTACAAACTAGAAGGATTACTTGCACCTATGAAAAGAATACATTTTACCTACAATTCAGTTTAAGGTTAGTATTATTTTATTTATTTCATTTATTATTAGTATTTTTATTTCTTCCTACTTATTTTTCTCTTAGAACACAACAAACATCCTTGTTTTCCTTTGTCAGTATCTTCTATCACCCTATAGCTTCTTATTTTCAATTAGGTGTAGTCTGAATAGAATCATCATTAATTCATCTAAATTGGCAACGATTCTCTAGGATTGGAATTGATCCACTGCAATATATTTTTAAACCTTAGAATTTTAATCTTATAACTCTATATTTAATCCATTCTAATTTAATATTATATATGTTTAAACATGACATTAGTGTGTAGATGACTCTACCTATAATTGTGCATGATGTCATTAATATTACTAATTTGTCCATCGTATCTCAACCCTTTTTGGCCAACCAAAGTGATATAGCGTTTTATTTATAACTTTGTGTCATTGTTTACTCCCCCTTAGTTGAAGCCACTTCTAACCAACTAGATATTATACAAGAGAATGTGAATGTTTTTACAACTTATTGGGATGAATAATTTGCTTACATTGATAGTTTAAATTAAGATTAATTCATAATATTTTTTTTCTTGCATCTTATTGCATCTATATCTTTTTTAATTTTAGTCTTTATTCACCACTTAGTTGTGAGAACATTGAGCTAACATCCACTTTAGGAAGTTCATAACTTCTCGGGACTGGTTCTTAACTAGGTAGCTCACCTATCTATTTATTAATCCATTTTGTCCAAGTTGTCTCTTTGTGTACATGTTATTCTTTCAAGCCAAAAATAAGTTCCCTTATTTTTTAGATTTGAGTAGTGTGCAACCGTCTTCATATCTCTAGGTATTCCTCATAAACCTTGCATTTTAAAAAAGTTTTTAGTATAAAATTAAATTAAAAATGAAAACCAACTATAACATTATAGCATGTCTGGTGGGACCATTAATGCCTCATTATTATTATTACATTTCATTGTGAATTTATTCATTCATTTGCTTTTCTCTTGATTGTTATCTTTATTCAAAATAAAAATCCATTTTTTGATCTCCTTTTAAAGGTTTAAAAATAATTGCATCCATTCCTTGCTTCCTTAGATAATTCACATAGAATAATTTAGGTATATTAATTTATCTTAGCAATCACTTCTTTTCACTCATATACCAAACCACTCACACAATTAACTCATCAAAAATTGACATAAGGAAATTGATTGGGATTTCATCACCTAGTAGTAACCTTGATCTTGACTATCCTACTTATATTTTACCACTAAGGGGATAACCAACTCAATGCACTGACTGAGTATAAACTCTAGATATTAGGTATATATTGGCAAATACACTATGGTGTGTGAAGTGAGCGGGTAGGCCCAAATACTAATCCATGTATTAATTCTAATACAAAGATATTTTGAGCCTAAACAAACCTAAAACCATCTCTACATTTTTGTTTCTTAGTACCCTCATTAACCTTTTTCCTTATCACACTTTAAAGTTAATTTCTTAAAAAATTAAAATCTTTCTAGGTATGTTTTATAGCATGTGTGCCTCTTATCCACTAAAATGAGTTGATAAAAAGGACTATTATGTGATTTTTTTTCATTTCTAGATTTTTATTCATTTCTAAATGGTTTTGATGTGATAACAATTGCTAAATCAAATGGAATCCCTAACTTCATCCTCATCTGTGGAGAACTCTCTGAGTCCTCCTACCTCTCTTGAGTCTATGGGGGAGGGTATTCCCCAGTTCTATACTTGGGTAGATCCTAAATTTGCCACCATATTAGATAGTAATCCAATTGCACTTAACCATTACCTTATCACTTGAGCTATCCACATTCCACTTTCCCATCATAAACAATTTTCTAGGAATGCTTTTGGCATGCCTCTAGAGAAGATTGAAGGGTTTACTATAGCTATGGTATCCACCCTCAACAATCCTCCCCCAAAAGGTTTTGATACTAACACTACACAATATTTAAGTAATTTACCTCTGATAACATCTAGTGGTCCAACCCAAACTAGTACCTAAGTTCAAAATATCACTACACCTCATACTACATCTATTATTCCTCTAACCACGATACCTTAGAATGTATTGATCTCAATCTTAGTAACTCTCCCACCCATCCAAACTAGCATAGCTTCAAATCCCTAAAATCAACCTTTGAAACAAGTTCCCATAATTCAACCTCCTTAGTATTATATACCATTGACCACCTAATACATATCTCCCTTACAAGCTCTTGGGTCCACTTATATACCCTTGCAATCCCCATAGTATATGGTAGTATCCCAACTGATTATGACCACTTCAGTTGGTTACCCTTTACCATAGCCCTTTTCCACTCTACTTCTTACCTATCAACATTTGTAATAAAATGTTTTGAGGGGTATTCATCAGTATAATACCCAACTAGACCTTATGAATATAATGGTGAATCATGAAGCCTTTACCTTTGGGTAGAAAAATATGCTCACTTATGAGTAAATTTACAACAAACCCATTAACCCAATTGTCCCCATTATACCATACCCTTCACAATGGGATCTTTCAAAATTTATGAAGTTTCAAAATAAGGAAGATCCTCAACAACACATTTGAGTTTTTAGACATTCTTGTTATCTTATAGCCTATTATAATGCTCTTATTCTTATAACCTTTCCCATGTCACTAGGTAGACCATATTTATAATGGTTTAGTTTGATCCCTCAGTATTCCTTATTTTATTTTGGGTAGCTAGCCTAAATATTCTTTAAACACTTTTCCATCAACATCACAATAAAAGCAACCATCACCAACCTCTATATTATTAGATGATTTGATGATGAATTTATTGTTGATTTTATGGATAGATGGAGGAGTATTATAAACCAACTCACCTTCTCCCTTCCTAAACTTGAATTAATTGAATTATTTACAAGATCATGTGTTAAACATATCTCATCAACATTATAGGTTCAATCCTTCAAAACTTTTGATGAAGCCTTTTTGATGGCCCATAAATTAAAAATTCAAGATTTGGAAGAAGGGAATGTAAAATTACATAGTAAAAACTTCAGACCCGATCCCCCTAAAGGGACTAACAATAATAAAAATAAAGTAAATGTTGGTATTGTGGTCTTAAAATCAGAACCCCCACAAATCAAAATCCAATCTAAATCCTTTACCTCTCAAGAAAAATCCCAAAAACTATTAAGATGTTTTCCTGTATGACATTACAGACCCTTAGGTTCCTTTGGTTATACCTCTTGATGAATCTCACCCTAAACTTAGCTGGTTCAAGGAAAGGACTTTTGAAAATACCATCGTGTAATAAGTTATGACATTAATAGTTGTCACTATTTCAAGGGTATATTATATAACCTTATTGATAAATGGGAATTATAATTAGATATCCCTAATTATCCCCCTAATCATTCTATATATATCTTTATACAATCATTCCCTAACCATGCTTCCATCTCTAATTCTGTATATGATAATTTGAGATCCACCTTGGACCACAAGACCCATGTGATCAGTATAATTCATGATTAACTTCTACCTAAAGATGTTGGTAGTGATTCTAAAATACCTTCCAAGATAAATAAAATCCCTGATCTCCTTAGAGTTTATGCCTTTGAACCATCTAAATTAAGTAGGTCTATCTCTAAGACTCACTCAAGATTTCTAGATCTCATTATTTAGGATCCTCTCAAGGAGACGTTACCAAAACCCATTCAAGATGATCAAAAAGAAATAAAGGATGAGAGAGATATCAAAGAGGATGCTTGTTTAGACATCCTAGAAGATACATATACCACTTGTCATGTCACCACAACACATTCATGTAGCATACCCATCTCCTCTAGCTTACTTCCCCTCCAAAGAGACTATTATGTTGCCTCAAAAAAACCCAAGACCAACCCCCCTCATAACTCTAGAAGAGATAAATCTTAGAGAAATTAGAGGGAAGTCTATAGGTATTAGAAAAAATACCTCAGGGCATCATGAATATTTTTTTTTCAACATCCTCACATTAATTTTGGACTCACTAAATAGGATATCCCAGCTACCCCCAATCAGATTCAAAAAATAAAGGAACCTCTACCACCTATTTGAACTAAAGCATCTATATTAGGACCTCATCCTTCAGTAAGACTAAAGGTCACCATATAGAATCCTCTTATTAAGAGTATGTACCATCACAAATGGATCTTCCCACTATGATAATTCCAATATATAACTCTTTAAACCCCTACTATCCACAAGGGCTAGGTGTGAGGTCTTATCCTAAGCACAAAGTACTTACTATAGGGAATATTCAAACACCTAATCTAAAGGATCAAGGATAGAACAAAAATGAAACTTCCATACCAATGCCTCAAAAGACCAAAAACCTAATCATTATCCATTAAAGGGGTCTCACTCTAAGATCCTTGATCAACTTCTTCAAATCTCCCTTGTCACTCTACCACCCATAAAATTTATTAACCCCCATATTCAGAGACTAGTTTGGTATCAGGAAAATAAGAAATGTGAGTATCATCGAATAGCCAAACATGATACTAAAATTTGTAACACACTAAATTTTTTGGTTCAAAACTTATTAGAATATTATATTTTAATGGAATAATTTAATCATGACTATCCCCATAATCAAACTACTAGGGTTATATCTACCTCATAAACTAGTATATTACCAATAGTATTAGAACAAAATTCAAGGAAGATAAAATCTCTTATAGATTTTAATGTTAACCCCTCCTAAACCTTTTATATTTGGATAAGTTTAAAAACATGACAAATCTACCTTTTTTTTAGATAGACAAGATTCACATAGCTACGCGATCCTAGATCTAGGGTCATAAGACCCAATATCATGATAAAACCTAAGTAACTATTACAAAATCTCCTAATCTATCATTAATAGTCCTACAACACCTACCCAAAACCTAAAATTTCTATTTTAGGAAAAGTGAAAAATAATAATGCTTTAAAATTTATACAAATATCCACCTTAAATTAGCTTCATCAACTCCTAGTCAAGATTTATTTATAAGAACTTGTCCAAAACTCTCCACAACATCATGAGGCTATGATAGAAGCATTTTAATGTATTGAGATATAATCAGATGAACCCCAACCTTTATCATATTTTATTGCATCACTTTGAAAGTCATCATCCATAACATTCCATGATTCTAAAATATCACCATTATAGCCTGATGACTAGGATCTACCACTATTTATCTTTTCCTAAATTGATCAAACCTAAATAAAATGAAAAATTATTGATAATAGATAAAGCATAAACATTACATCCTCTCATTCATTTTAATAACTAAAATTATCTAAAACTATTATAGCCCAATCTCCATCCATTTTACAAGCATTCAATGATATTGTATCCCCTATGTTCAGAATGGTTATCCTTCCCATCCAAGTAGGCATACATACTCTACCCACATTATTTTATGTAATAAAAGAAGAGTTTTAATACATCATATTAGGATGTCCTTGGATATGTGTTATTCATTACTTCCCCTCCACCTTGTACCAATGTATTAAATTTAAATATGAAGGTAAGATTTACATTGTCTTAGCTGATCCTCATCCATTCAAAACTTGCAAACTTACCTTTCTACTAAATGATATCATAATTACATTATAAAGAGTGATTGCATCATATTCCAATGAAGCATCATCTAGCACAATAATCCATACATTAAAAAGTTAGTGACAAGTATTCCATTGATTTCTTGTTTTAGTAGCTATCAATTAGAGAGTATTAGTTACTAATGATCAACACTCTCCCCACTCCCTAAGGATATGGGTGTCCAAACAAACAACATGCATATTATCCTATTTGGTCCACCTTCTCATTCTGTTTGGTCCACCTTTCATCCACTCTCATTTGATCTATGGGGGGGATTCATAAGCCTTCTTCAGGTCTTTTTAAACAAACCCATGCCAAACTATTCACCTCAAATTTTTCATTCTTAGATAAACCCTACTTTACAAAAACATACCTATAATGGTGTGTTTATAAGAGTTTTGCCATAGGACACTATGGACAAGGGCCACACGATGTGATGTTAAGATATTTTAGGAAACCCCATAAAAAACATAGCCTTAATTTTAACAAAAATCCCAAAGCTACCCTAGAATCCACTCTTCTACCTATTATTGAAGAGGACATACTGTCCTCACCATCTAATGCCCCTTCTACAATAGATGATATTTTATCCCTTCCTCAAAATTGTTTTTAGTTAATTCTATCACTATAGATCCCCTCATTTATCACCATGATGGGGAGGTCAAAACCATTACTCTTTCTTACCCAAACATGATAGGGCAAGATTTTCCCACCATCCTTATTCTTTAATGTTAGGATAATGAGTTGATCTGAACTCATTTAGGCATGGAGAACTCCCATCTATGCAATTCTCTTACATCTAAAACCTCTAGTATATTAAATGAGGCTATTTTCAACATTAACATAGGATCTCATGAGACTTTACAAATTTTTAAAGTCAATAAATCTTTAGATCCTCAAGAACACCAAGATTTCATGACATTTATGATATATCATAGTGAAGCATTCACTTGGTCCTATAATTTCATGCTTGGTATTAACCCTACTATTGTCATCCATAACATTGTCACATTCCCTGATGCTAAGCCTATAAATTAAAAACCTCTAAATATGTACCCTCATATTACACTCTTAGTTAGGGAAGAGTTGCAATGTCTCTTATCCATCAGCTTTATCCAACCAATTTATTACCCTCAATGGGTATCTAATATCATCCCTATCACAAATCCCACATGAGGATTACACCTTTGTACAAATTTTTGTGACCTTAATCTCAATTGTCTTAAGTATGATTACCCTCTCCCTAATATTAACCAATTAGTGGAATTAATAGCTGGTCATGAAATGCTATCACTTATAGAAGGTTTCTCTAGATACAATCATATCCTTATTGCACTTGAATATCAACATAAGACTTCATTTATTAATCCTTGTGGAACATACTACTATTGGGTTATGCTTTTTAGCTTAAAGAATGTCAGGGGCACCTATCAAAGGGCCATGACTTATATCTTCCATGATATAATCCATAAAATCATTGAATATTATGTGGATGATTTCCTCAGTAAATAAAAATTATTAAAATACCATCTTTCAAAGCTTAAATTAATCTTCACTCACCTAATCTAGTTTCACATTCATCTCAATTCCAAGAAATGGATTTTTAGGGTTTTGATAGGTAAGTTTATAGGTCTTATCATATTTATTAGAGGGATAAAATTTAAACCCACTAAGATCAAAGCCATTATATAAATTACACACCCATATAATATTAATAAACTCTATATTTTACAATGAAAAGTGTGTTGAGCATAGTCATTTTTGTTTGGTTAGTTTGGTTGTCATTGATGTCAAAGAGAGCATGTGATTCTAGTGCATGAATGATAAAGAAGCTGTGTTAGATATCTTGTAGATATATGGAACATATAAAGGTATATAAGGATAAATAATAATTTATGAGTCATCCATATATGTCTTGGTGAAGTTCTAGTATGTCACTTGATCATTTGGAATGAGAAGCATGCATATTCTAGCTTAAGAGAAGTCAGATCATCACTGCATGTCATGTAAATATGTATGAACTAGTAAGTTTGTGAATTTATTTTAGATATGAATAAATTAAATAATGGTAAAATATTTAAATGTATATGTTTTCTATAGTTCCAAGAAGCGTTTTTAAAAATTTGGAGTCTTGAAGTGATTTCTTGCTCAAGTTATAAAGCTTCAAAGTTACTCTAATAGACTGTGATGGGCCAGAGACCATCAAGTTTAATCACAATAAATGTTGAGGTCATATAGTTAGTATATATAATTGTGCACATTAAATCATATATATTGATCTAATGGTGTGTGTAAAATTCAATATGTCAAATAATGAATGTGCTAGTGACATGTGTCACATTCATGGAGCTTAGATAAAAGATCAACAGTTCATGGGGTTCATATTGTCAGAAGATCAATGGTGAGAGTCAAATTTAAAGATTTAAATATATAAGGAACATATATATGTCAATTTTTATAATCATAGGATCTCAAATCTTAGATCAATGGTGAGTGCTACAAGATAGAGACCTAGTTAATTTGTAGAGATTGATAAAGTGTGTTTATTCCAAATTATCAGGAAGCAGTGAGATGATAACAAGTGTTGGATGTTTAAAAATGATCAAAGGTAAATACATAGACACTTATAAGGAATATAAACTATGCATATTCATTCAAGCTATTATAGGGCATGATATCTTTACAAAGTGTTCAAAGTTTAACAATTGTTCAGTGACTGTTGGAATTCAAATATTCAAATTTGGGAGGGAAGACTAATCTATAGTTTTTGTGATATAATTTTTGATATATGCATAATTTTACCATGGTTTAAAAATAAAAAATTTAGATGAATTTAAGGTACATACACAAATATTTATTTTAAGGTATTAATGTTTGTACAGTCATATTTATTTAGCTCAAAATTTGACTATCTATGTGTTCATGCTTTACAAGTAACCCAAGAAGGTTAATTGAGTTGTTCTTGATGGTATTTCAATTTTTTAGTATGAAATAAGTATTGGATAATGTTTTATAATTCATGAGGACCATCTATGTGTATTATGGAGGTTTTATCTCTATATATTTTATATGATCAAAGACTTAGAATTTGACAGTGTGTTCATTCTTGGTGATCATATGTACAAAATGATGTTTAGGCTAATTGTGTTGTAATATAATGGTGTTATGATGGATGTTTTCACTTAATTTGGAATTATAGATCATGTTTCATGGGTCATTATATTGTTTAAGTGTTTTTATTTTCTTAATTTTCTTGTTAAAGTGGTAAATGGGTGAACATGTCTCCATGAGACCTATATGGGCTAATAAGGCTTAATTAAAAGGTGTAGTTACTTAAGTTTCACCCATGAATGCTATGGCTGACCTATGAGGATGGTATTAAGCTAGGTTATATGTCTTAATGGTTAAGGCAAGTATTATGGTTGACCTAGATTATGATATATATGGTGACTCTATAAATAGTAGATTCCAAAGCAATGGTTTCTGGATGTGTGTGTGTGTGTGTGTGTGTGTGTGTGTGTGTGTGTGTGTGTGTGTGTGTGTGTGTGTGTGTGTGTGTGTGTGTGTGTGTGTGTGTGTGTGTGTGTGTGTGTGTGTGTGTGTGTGTGTGTGTTTGTGTGTTTGTGTGTGTGCGTGCATGTGTGCACATGCACACATGTGAATTCATGTGTGTACATGTGTTGAGAGAGAAAAAGAGAGAGGTGAAGGATAAATATCAATTAGATTATGCTCAATGGATGGACTAAAGTACTAAGTATATTAAGGATGAGTTAAATAAGAATAGAGAGATACAAAAGAGTGTTTTGTATTCATTTCTTGTATGATAAAATTTTTTAGTGTATGATGAGTTGAAAGAAAGGTGTTATACATTGTGTCTCCAATCAGATTGGTTTGTAATTAAAATTTTGGAGTTGTTGATTAAATAAGGTGTTGAGTGGGTTCTCAACATCTAGAACAAGTGGATACTTGTTCATACTTATGGGTGGGTGTTATTTACGAAGTGAGTGCTTCACTAAATGGGTCACATTTTTGTGATCATCTTATAGGATAAGTATTCCAAGTTTTTGTAGGCTTGAGAGTGGGTTTTATTCCCTAAGAGGATTTATCATGTAGATCTTATATTATGTGTGTGATCTTGTTTATTCATTGTTATGAACATATTGTATGCCTTGTAAATTCTTATGGTCATTGAATAATAATTTTAAAGTATTGCAATTAAATTTTGAAATATATTGAATCAATGATTTAGCCCCCCCACTTAGTGATTATACCTACAATAATTGGTATTAGAGTAGGACCTTCATTACAAGTTTAACCACTTGAATCCAAGGTACAAAATGGAAAGTCAAAAAATGAAAGGTTTATATACAAATTCATCACCATTTTTCAATGGGTCAAATTATGATTTTTGGAGTACAAGGATGAGGATATACATTATGTCTCTAGGTTTTGATATTTAACAATCTATCATGGATGGTTACACTACACCAACTACTCTTCCAACTAGTGCTGCTGACAAGATGTTGAGTGAGAATAATTCTAAAGATATTAATTCTATAATTTGTGGTCTATCTAAGGCTAAGTTCATGAAAGTGATTCATTACAATTTTTCCAAGGAAATTTGGGTCAAACTACAGACTATCTATGAAGGAGACTCAAAGGTAAAACTAGCTAAGTTGCAGACCTATCAAAGACAATTTGAAGGTCTCAAAATGAAGTAATAATATACTATCACATCCTATCTTCTAAGGGTTGTTGAGGTAGTAAATAGGATTAGAGGTCTTGGAGAGGTGATTTATGAAGCTACTATACTATATAAGGTGTTGAGGACTCTTACTCTCAAGTTTAATTCAAAGGTTTTAGCTATAGAATAAATTCATGATCTCACTCATTTGAAGATAGATGAACTGCATGGCATCCTTACTTCCTATGAGATGAGATTTGATGAGGATAGACCTCATAATAAGGAAGCAGCCTTCAAGGTGTTCAATGAGATAAAAGCCAAGAATAACAAGTTAAGTCTTTAAGACTCTGATCTCAATGAATATCAACTTGAAGCCATGATTGCAACAAAATTAAATATATGATTAGGTAATTATGAAGGAAAACTTCCTTTCAAATGTTTTTCATGTCATAAAGTTGGTCATTTTTTAGTTAGATGTCTAGGTAGAGATAAGTTTGAACATAAAGAAAATGATAAGGAATCTCATGATGATGAACACAACAAATTTAAGGGTTATAACAAGTAAAAAAAGTTATTCAATAAGAAAAATGGAAAGAAGAAATCATTCAAAGGTAGTAAGAGCCTTTACCATGAAGATAGAAACTCATCTATAGAAGAAGAAGAAGTAAACACATCTGACAGTGATAATTCTTTTTATAATAAGGACATAGAGACATTGTTCATGGATCTTAGTGATTATGAAGGTGAATGTTCTTTAATAAAATATTTCTTTGGTGAAGATATATCAGAGGAAGAAGATGAAAAATTCAATCTTGAAGATAAACAGCTAGACACTATGGAATAAATGAAGATGATATAAGGAAATAATAGAAAATAAGATTAATTAATCAAATCCTATGAGGAATAAATTGGACTCTTTGAAGGAAGGATGAGTAATGAAGTCAAGGAGCATGATGAGATAACACAATAGCTTAAAACTCATGTGTGTACTCTTAATTAATAAGTAAATAATAAATATGAAGAGTGTATCATGTATCAATTAGAGATAAAGTCTTTGCAAATGAAAGTAAATCAATATATGAACAAAGATACATTGATGATTTAGATAATAAGATTGATTTGATGAATGCTCTTGAAAATTGAAAGATTGATAATAAAAATAAAAAAGAGACGATGTAATAGATCAAAGACTATGGAGATCAATTCAGTGTATTTGAATCAAGATTGAATGATGACACCACGGAGCATGAAGATACTATAAAGCATCTTAATGGTCAATTGGAAATTATGTCTACAAGCCTAAAATCCAAAGAAGATGAGTAATTAAGGTATGTAAATTAAATAAAATATTTAAAATTTGAGTTAGACAAGAATATTTTAAGGTGAAGTCATATATGAAGTTTGAAAAGAGATCAAATGATCTTGATAAAATCCTAAGTTGTCAAAAACATACAAGTGATAGAACTAGTCTTGGATACAAAGAACAAGATAAATTTAACTCAAGATAAGATAAAAGTTGATGTGAAAAAGGAAAATTAGACTTTTAAGATCAATCACCAATTAATAAATGAAGGTATTAGAAGGATGAAGACAAAACAAATCAAACAACCAAATGTAATAAGGTATGCAAATTTTAATGGTCATTGTTACTCTTGCAATCAGTTTAGTCATAGGTCAAAATATTGTAAAATATCCTCAAAGAATGAATTTTCATGCAATTATGAGAAAAAATGGAAATCATGAAGAACATCATCACTCATGCCAGTCAATAGATTCGCAAGGAAAGAATGATATCTTTTACTACAAGTGTCAAGGACTTGATCATATTACAAAGTTTTGTAATATCTTCATCAAGAGACCAAATGATTAGGTACATGAATGTATTCATGAAAATATAAGGAATAATCATATATCTCAATCAAAAGGTATGTACAATCTAAGAAACATCATCTATTTCAATTGTCATGAGAAAGGTCACATAGTAAGGTTCTACAAGAATGATCAGTATTCTACTTCAAAGATTGTCAATCTTGTCATAAAGAGAAGGAGCCATAATGAATGGAGGATTAAGAAAGTAAATGAAAAACAAGCTTAAAATGGATTATTTGCTATGTAAAAATAGGGAACAAGTTCAATTATCAAGGAACAACCCTTATCTGCCCAAATGGATAATGAAATCAAGTAGGATCTAGAGATAAAAGAAATTAATAAGGTTGAAAATTCATTGAAAGACAATTTGAATATGAGGAAGGACTACAAGTCAAGTAAGAACATGGAGATATGGGAGTCTTCTAAGTTTTGGGATCTTTAGTCCCTCTATGACAAGTGAGAGTCTCTACCTATGCTTCTTAGGAGACATATATCATGTGTAAAATAAAGTGTGTTTGATCTAAGTAATGATCAAAATGCAAATCAATACAAAGGTATGTTCCTTTCAATTTGATATTATGCAAGAAGTGTTTGAATAAGGGGGAGCTAACTCACTTATCTGGAGTACTTGAATAACATGTGTATGATGTAATGGGGAGCATAATTGAATATGTTTAAGTCATGATAGAAATATGAAGATGTCTACCGCAATTTTTTTTTAAATTCAAGAGTATTGACATGATGACTTGATTAAACCAAGTCACATATTTGACAAGATATTGTATCTTCATGCATGAGCATAAAAATCTTGTGATTTATATAAATAGACAAGTATAAGGATAAAAAAATCCAAGTTTAGATTGGGGTATGTCAAAGAACAGATGACATGAGATGAATCTTGATGATAAGGGGAGATTTGTAAGCTCTATGAGCATCCTATCAGGTCCAAGAATCAGAGAATCCCAAGTTCAAATTGGTGCATGTCAAAGGGGGAAATATTATTTCATATGTTTTAAAGTATGTAAGTATATTGAGCATATTAATAATATTTGCATGCATACATGATGTTGAGGAATGTTTGTTGGCATGTTGAGAAAGAGACCCTTTATCATTAATGTCAAATGTAGAGAAAGATCAGAATGAAGAGTTAAATTGAAGTCATTCTAAGGGTACTTTTCCATCAATGAAAAAGGGGGAGATTATTGAGTATAATCATTATTGTTTGGTTGGTTTGGTTGTCATTGATGTCAAAGAGAGCATGTGATTCTATTGCATGAATAATAAATAAGTTTTATTTGATATATTATAAATATATGGAACATATGTAAGTATATAAGGAAAAATAAGTTTTGAGGAATCCATAGATGTCTTGGTGAAGTTTTGGTATGTCACTTGATCATTTGGAATGAGAAACATGCATATTCTAATTTAAGAAGAGCCAGACCATCACTGTACATCATATAGGTATGTATAAACTAGTAAGTTTGTGAATTTATTTCAAGTAAAAATAAATTAAATAATGGTCAAAGGTTTACATGGAGATTTTTTCTATAGTTCCAAGAAGCTACCCTGAGAAATTAGAGTCTTGAAGTTATTTCTAGCTCAAGTTATAAAGCTTCAAAGTTGCTCTTGTAGATTGTGATGGGCTAGTGGACATCAAGTTTAATCATGTTGAAGTCTGAGATCATCTAGTTAGTAGATATAATGGTACACATAAAATAATAAATATTTATCCATTGATTCATTTAAAATTCAATATGTCAAAGAATGAACATGTTAGTGACTTGTGTCACATTCACAAAGCTTGGATAAAAGATCAACTAACCATGGGCATTCATATTGTTAGAAGATCAATAGTATGAGTTGAAGTCAAAGATACAAATGTGTAGAAGGCACATAGAGCTTCCAAGTGACATAATCATGGGATCTCAGAGCTTAGATCAATAGTGAGCATTGAAAGATAAAGACTTGGTTAATCTATAGAGATCAATAGAATGTGTTTGTTATAATTATCAGGAAGCAATGAGATGATAACAAGTGTTTGATGTTTAACAATGATCAAAGGTAAAGACCAAGATAATTATAATTAATATAGATGATGTGTATTCATTCAATATATGAGAGGACATGAGATGTGACAAAGTTTTTGAAGTTTAATAGTTTCTCAGTGACCATTAGAATTCAAATATTTGAATTTGTGAAGGAAGACCAATCTACAAGTTTTGTGCTATAACTTTTGATATAAACATAATTTGACCATGTTGTAAAAATAAAAATTATATAGGAATTCAAGGTGCATCCATAAATATTTATTTAAAGGTTTGAATATTTGTATAGTCAAAGTTATTAAGCTCTAAATTTAATTATGTATGTGTTCATGCTCTGCAAGTAACCTGAGAAGAGTAATTGAGTTATTCTTGATGGTATTTTTATGTTTTAAAATGAAATAAGTGTTATATCATGTTTTAGACTTCATGAGGACCATATTTATGGATTATGTATTTTTTACCAATCCATATTTTGTATGATCAAAGGCTTAGAAGTTGACTATGTGTTCATTTTTGGTGATCATATGTATATAATGATGTTTGGGCTAATTATTTTGTAGCAGAAGGGTGTTGTGATGGATGTTATCACTTAAGTCAGACCTATAGATCATGCATCATGGGTATATTTATTGTTAAAGTGTTTTTATGTTCTTAATTTTCTCATTGAAGTGCTAAATGGATGAATAGGTCTCCATGAAACCCATAAGGGCTAATAAGGGCTAATTGAAAGGTGTAGCTAATTACGTGTGACCCATGAATGCTATGGATGACCTGTGAGGATGGTATTAGGCTATGTTATATGTCTTAATGGTAAATTAAAGTATTATGGCTGACCTATATTTTGATATACATGATGACTCTATAAATATTAGAGACTAAGCTAATAGTTTCTAAAGATATATATGTGCATGTGTTGAGAGATAAAAACAAAGAGGCAAAGGATAGAGACCAGTTAGAGTGTGTTGAATGGATGGACTGAACTACAGAGTATATTAAGGATGAGATGAAGAAGACTAGATAGATCTAAAAGATTGTTTTGGATGCATTGCTTGTATAATCAAGTTTGTGTGTGATGAGTTGAAATAAATTTTTTATACATTGTGTCTCCAATTAGATTAGTCTACAATTATAATTCTAGAGTTGTTGATTGAACAAGGTGTTAAGTGGGTACTCAATATCTAGAACAAGTGGGTGATTTTTCATACATAGGGGTGGGTGTTCATTATGAAATGGGTGCTTCACTAAAATGGTCTCATGTTTGTGAGAATCTTATAAGACAAGTAGTCCATGTGTTTGCAAGATTCAGAGTGGGTTTTATTCCCCAAGAGGGTTTCCCATGTAGATCTTGTGTTGTGTGTGTGATATTTCTTATTCATTATTAAGAACATCTTGTATTCTTTTTGAATGTTTATGGTCATTGAATAATAATTTGAAAGGATTTTAATTGAATTTTCAAATATCTTAAATCATTCATTTACCCCCTTGTAGTGATTATACCTCCAATAAATTTTAGTCCATTCATCATTTTATCTCCCAAATATTCAATTGATGTCAACCATTCCATCACCTCCTAAGTAAAGATACCCTCTTTAATTAGGACTCTAGATATTAGGAGGTCTTTGATACCCTTAAAGGCTATCTTATTTCACCACCAGTTCTCATTCTTCCCAAGGAAGGACAACCTTTATTCTTATATATTTTAGCCATGGACCATGCCTTAGGATCCATGCTTGCCCACCTTAATGAGAAATATAAAGAGTAGGAATTTATTATATTAATCACACACTTATTTAATATGAGACATGTTATTCACATAGAGAAAGGTTATGCTTGGCTCTAGTCTTTGTAACATCTAAGCTTCACCATTATTTACTCAATCATAAAACTTATGTGATCATGAACACCAATCCCCTAAATGTTATGCATTCAAAGCCTTATAAAAATTATTGAAAGGCCAAATGGTTCATGCTTTTGTAAAAATTTGATCTCAAATTTATCCAACAAATTTTTATTAAAGGTCAAATCATTATTGATCAGTTTGTTGAGGTAACTCTTGCTAATAATCCACCAATTAATTATGAATTCCTAGATGAATCCATAACCTCCATGTCTCAATTAGATCTATAATATCAAATTAAATCTAAGTTAAAGTGTGGTGGGGGAGTTGTAATTATCCTAATTCCTCTTAGGGGAATAGTTATACCTTTATCTTTTAAGCTTGATTTTGACTACACCAATAATATGGAAGACTATGAGGCTTTGATTATAGGTCTCCAATTTGCTTTATCTTTAGGTATTAAAACACTTAATATCTATGGTGATTCCCATATTATGGTCAATCATATTAAGGGCATATATCAATGTAAAAATTACACCCTTCAGAAGTATAAGACCTTGGTTGATCAGTTACTAGTTATTTTTAAGCATTATGCTATCCAAGCCACTCCTTGATTAACTAACAAGTTTGTGGATACCATGGTTTCTTTGGCCTCATTTATCCCATCTTCATCTTAGGAGTCTAAGTTATGTGTCCTCATCTACAAGGTTAATCAACCTTCTCTTACCAAAACTTATCTTTGCTCCATCCATGGTGTAAAGGAAAATCCATTGGATATTTACTATGCACAAATGTTTGGTACACACATATATTTGACTATTTATCAAGGGGGATCATTCTCTGAATTTATCTATAAATGAAAAGAGACATTTCTAATATCACATAGCATGTTTTTTCATAGTAGGGGGCATTCTCTGTAAGCATGGTTTTGATGGTATCCTTCTTCTTTGTCTCTAAAATCATGAAGCTACCCTCACTATTAAAGAAACTCACGATGGGTCATGTGGTGGAAATTTTAGTGGATTCACCCTTGCTAAGAGAATATTATTATTGGTATATTATTGGCCCACTTTAAATTAGGATTTTTATGAGTATGCTAATAACTACGTAAAGTTCTAACAACATGCCAACCTATCACATGTCCCTAGTTATTCATTATAGGTAGCACAGGATTTTTGGCCATTCTCTCAATGGGGGCTTGATCTTATAGGATATATCAATCCTAAATCTTCCTAATGACATGTATTTATCATTATCACCACTGAATATATCACTAAGTGGGTGGAGTCTATTCCTCTTATCTCAACCAAAGCAGACAAAACTATGGAATTCATTAATCAACATATTCTTTGTCACTTTGGTGTTCCACATAAGATCATCATAGATAATGGAAAATATTTTTTAAAAAGGTTCAAGATCTATGTGACTCTTTTAACATTAAGATAAGATTCTCCTTGCCTTACTATCTTCAATATAATGAATAGGCTGAGGCATCCAATAAAAATCTTGTCAAAATCCTAACTAAAGCCATTAATGAAGAAGGAAAGAACTAGAATATTCATGTTCCCTTTGCCGTATGGGCTTGTCAAACTAGTATTCTAACCCCTACAGGTGTTACTCCTTTCTCTTTAGTCTATGGTACCAACCTCTTGAGGTTAAAATTCCTTCCCATCGCATCTTCCTTAAAGATATCATTTCTGAGGATGACTTCTGTCAAGAGTGACTAGACCAAATTGAACTCTTGGATGAGCATCTATTGGATGTCCTTGCCTATCTTTATGTATATTAGGAACTAATAATGCATACCTATAATAAACATATAAAATAATGTGAATTTATTGTTGGCAATCTTGTCTTAATATAAAATCAACATGTCATTAATATGGAAAAAAGCAAATGAGGAAAATTGTCTCCAAATTGGCTTGGACCATATATTATCACCCATAAAATGGATCTGGGGCATATCCTTTGGCCTCTCTTAATGGAAAATCAGAATGAGAACCTCTTAATGCATTTCATTTACATCCTTTCCATTGTTAATAAGTCTTAAACACCTTGGTCAACCTAGTTTCTTTTCTTTTTGGTTTGATTAGGATAAAACTATATCCATTTTATTCTTATACCAAATAATTATATATAGAGGCATGTGGTTTTTTGACAAAATTTTCTATTATAACCTTAAGAATGAATACCCTAGTTTATATTCATAGCATTCTATAATTGGAAAAGCTTAGCCTATAATGGGAAGGAGCTCCAAATCATTATTTCTTAAAACTCCTCCCTATCACATCAATAGTTTATTTTGATAATGAGATTATCATCCTATACAACAAATCTTTGGAAACTATTTTAGTATGCCTTAAGTAAATCCATATATAAATAATAATGCTAGGAACAAAAATCTAAGAAAAGAAAATCATATATAAAATAGGCAAAATTAGCAGACTCATCCCTAAAAGGATAGTTGTAAAATCTACTATATATATATATAAAGTGCAGACTACTCCCTCAAAGGATAGCTACTTTGAAAAGCATCTTTCAAAATATAGACAACTCCTTTGAAGGATGGCTATCATGCATGAAATATCCCAATATATATATATATATATATATATATATATATATATATATATATATATATATATATATATATATATATATAAAGTGCATACTACTCCCTCAAAGGATAGCTACTTTGAAAAGAATCTTTAAAAATATAGACAACTCCTTTGAAGGATGGCTATCATGCATGAAATATCCTAATAAATCTTCCTGCATTTATCAACTTTGTTTAAATTAGTAGACTTCTTTCATTGATTAGTCTACATGGATTGGCACAAAATAATCCTAGGGTCAACTTTAGTTCTAAATATACAAGGTGAAATCATATTCTTAAAAAAATACACTTTTTATGAAAATCCTAAACCAAATCCCTAGAAAATTCCATCTCAAACCAATATATCTAAAACATAGTTGACCTTTTTTTTGTAGGTTATTTATTAACAATCAGTTAAAGAAGCACATGCCTCTATTTCAAGAGGTTTTCCTAGGTTATGGTACAAGCCAATAATGATAAATGAAGCCTCTATTTATCTTTATCCCAAGTAAATCAAAATTTTGTTGATTAATTATCTAAAAATAGGCTTACCACATATATCCTAATCAAAGTATAAGAACATCCTAATCTAGTAATACAAAATCCATAATCTAATCACATCACATAAATCTATAATCTAATCTAATAAATAATCTAATCCACATCCATAATAACATGATCCATAAACATTTAATTAAATCCATAACATTTAAAATACATCAATCCATAAATCCATAAAACCCTTAAATGCATAACATAAAATCCATAATCCATAATCTATAATCTAATCCACATCCACATCCACAGTAACATAATAATGATCCATTAATATTTTAACAATCCATTACATTTAAAAACCATAATAAATCTATCACATCATCTAATTAGCTAAATCCATAATCTAATAAACTTCATAGAACACAAAATATAAAACATCACAACTCATAATAAAAATCATGTATTTATGTGTGTGTGTGTGTGTGTGTGTGTGTGTGTGTGTGTGTGTGTGTGTGTGTGTGTGTGTAAATTCTCAAAATGTACATCATAAATCTTAATATACAAATTGTGTGGCTCTCTATTTAGTACAATAGATACAAAAATAAGATACTATGTAAATTAGAGATGAATCAGATGGATGATCCCAATACCTCCACCATTGCCTCCAATCCCATCCCCTCCCCCATATCTTAATCTATCTCTCCTCTGATCTCTCCCATGGGATTCACTCCATGTGTTGACTGAGCCTATATACATTCATCTAGAAGATCTACCTTATGTGGCCAAATGGGTGGCATACCATGGATTCTCCATATGCAAATATAGTAAAATATACTCATAATATCACATCTTAACTACTAAATCTCAGTACTTATATACAATAATAGTACCTACCTACCCTGTACTTGGCAAAACCAACCCTATAACTATCTACCCTAAGGAGCCTCCATCCCCTAATCACAAGGTATCCTTCTCTACATAGTATCAATCATGAACCTTAACTACTAGATCATGACTCAATCATACGATGTCATAATCCACCTACAATGTGTCTAATTTGTTTTAAATATTGTCTCACTCCATCTGCATGGTAGTGAGCACCACCTGTGCTATGGTCACTTGTACCTATAATATAATACATTGGGATTTCAATATATCCTACTCAGCAATAATCCCTATAATATCTATATCCTCCTCATCTCTTTCCTCCTCTCCCATCTCTCCCTCCTCTCCTATCTCCTCCTCCTCCTATCTTCCTCCCTCCTCTTCTACATCTTGCATCTCCTCACATTTTCCATCTTATCAAGGTTTCACCACCCTCTCCTACCTAGAATCTAATTTCCCTACCCACACATTTAATTACCTTCCCACCACACTAGGAATGTTAGGATATACCCTACATCATCTACATCTACACCTATTTCTTCCTCCTTGACTCTTGATATAATATATGTAGTATCTAGCTCTAAGAGTCCAAGCTATATCTCATCCCATTTATACATGCATGGTTCCCATGGTATATCCTGTATCAAAATAGACTATCTCATCACCCTCCCAAAATGGAAACACTCCACATACTCTATCCTTCTCCCTGTCAACCACCTCTCCCTCTGAATCTCTACTAGCTTAGCCTTTATCCTAGGCCATGTAGGAAATATGATGTAAGGCCTCAAAATGACATCCCCATCTTGTAACCCCTCAAAGACTCCTTTATATTATGCTAGGTCTTAGATCACACCATTTGTATAAGCTCATACCAAATCTTATTTTTATCAAAGGCAAGATTATAATTAGTCTCATACTAGTGTATCCATGGAGTACCAATAGGATGTGCTCATAGGCCCAACACTTCAAAACAATGATCACATATAAACTATATCTCTTTTGGGTCCTCCACCCCCATATCCCCCTATATACCTACACTAGTACTGTTGGGACCTAGGCAAATACTGTCTAATGTTAGAGCATGTTTGTAATAACACCTATAAGGCTCTATGGGAATGTGCCTTTTTTTTAATCTAAGAGAGCATAGGATGAGATGTCTAGCATCATCATCATTGATTTTCATCTCCCCTCTATATATACCTCATATAATGGCTCTAATACAAATCTTCCTTCTATGAAGGTAATGTTTACAACTACTCCACCATACAACCATGTCAATTTTGCTATCCGACCTTACTCATCCATAAGTACAATAGTAATTCCTTATTTTAGAATTCATAGTATCCTATAAATATCCTCCTCTATGATATTCATCTCCCTATAAGCAACCAAAATGTCCCCATGGTCACATTCCATCTCTTTAGTAATATAACCAATAGGCTTGTGTCTCAGTGAATGTGGTGAATGTGGTAGTAGAATCACACACCTAAGCCCATGGCCTCCATCTATGCCCAATCATCATCACTTAGTCACGTAATCACTCTAATGGAGGTATTATTTGGTCTTGCATCTGCAATAGTGTCTATACCTATTAATAGAATCTTCTATAAGCCTTCAATTTTTTAAACCTCTACTTAGTTTAACCCTAGACACTATAACTAAGTTTTTCTCACCTTTTTGGAAAATAGACATTGATTTTGGGTCACTGTACTACCCTAATACCATATGCATTATCCTAATCCAAAAAATAAAAGAAAAATAACAATAGGGCCTACCTCATCTTGAGACCATCACCATTACCTTTGACCGCTACCACTCACCTCCATTACACCTCACGTCACAATCATCATCTTATTTTCACTCTTATCTCTCCATACATTGATATAAAATGAGTTCTCTCCATGTCAAATTTACTTATATACCCAGCTTTAGATTGATATTTATTTTTTTCCAATTGACATCAATTTAGAAGATCGTCATTGATTTCTTCAAAATTGGCATTGATCTACCTATTTTCCACTACTTACAGTTTATCATACATCTAGTCCTATTCCATAGCCTCATCTCATTATCTTTCCATAGCTATCCTATTATTTTTCCTATTCTATTTCAATTTTGTGTATATAAACCCCTTGTTGGTCCCATAACTTGCTTAAATCATGCACTTTTTTGGGAATCTCCCCTATGTGGATCTTGAGAGTGCATTTCCTCTCGAGAACAACTATATATAGGTAGCATACACACTATATAGCACACCATATGATTTTATAAGCTAAACCCTATGATTTTTCATCTTTCTTAGCCTTTGTTCAATCCCACTTTTTCATAGTTATGACATTTTATTATAGGATTTGTCTTAGGGCATCTCTACCTATACTATCTCACACCCTATTAGTATAAAATGTATAATTCATATTATACATCTACACTCTTAGCTCTCAATTTTTATCTATTCATCTCATCCATTACTCCATATTTCAAACTCATCACCTACTCATCATCCTATGTCAACTCTTAGTTTTAGGGGGGATACCTCACATAAACTTGGGGCATTGGACCTCTCTCAATTTTTATCTCATGACATATATTACATAGCACTCCATAAAAAGTGGTAGATGTAAACACTACAATTTTTTATGTTATATATGATTTATTCAATGTCATAGGACCCTTATTAGTATTTTATTAACCTAAATCTACCTATCCTAAAGTCTAACTTATTTACCATTAGGTACTCAGTAATTTGTTTTTACAAATTACCATTTTACCTCCCTAACCACCTAATTCTAATTACAACCCATGAAATCCTAACCCTTTAACCAACCTACCTATGTATAAAAACATTCCTAATGACCTTATGCATATAATCTTAAAATTTTCCACAATTAGAATAAATCAACTCAGATGAAATCAACCCCCTACTAAATAGGGTGAATCATTTTTTATTCTTCCATGATCAGTGTCAATTCTCCTAATCGATGACAATCTATTTATACACACCCAACCCTTTGGTTTAGGGAAAATGAATTTTTAATATCAAAATGTTGCTTCAAATTTATCCTAAGAATTAATAAGAACATTATCCCTACTCTATCAAAATTATGCTACACCTAGTCCACATCCATCATAACAAACTAGAAGGATCACTTGCACCTATGGGAAGAATACATTATGCCTGAAATTTATTTTAAGGTAAGTATTGTTTTATATATTTCATTTCTTATTCGTATTTTTCTCTTAGAACAAAACAAACATTCTTGTTTTCCTTTGTCATTATCCTTTGTTACCCTCTAGCTTCTTATTTTTAATTAGGTGTAGTCTGAATAGAATCAATGTCGATTCATCTGAATTGGCACCAATTTTGTAGGATCAACATTGATCTAATACACTCTATTTTTAAACTTGAGCCTTTAATCTTATAAATATATACTAAATCCATTCTAATTTAATATTGTCTTTTTAAACATGGTATTAATGTGTAGACGACTTTGCCCATAATTATACATGATGTCATTAATATTAATAAACTATCCATCATATCTTAACCCTTTTTCACCAAAAAAAGTGATATATTATTAGATTTATCACTTTATGCCATTATTTACTCCCCCTCAGTTAAAGCAACTTCTGACCAACTAGATGTTATACAAGAAGATGTGAATGCTGCTACAACTTATTGAGATGAATACTTTGCTTAAATTAATAGATTAAACAAAGATTAATTCATAATAATTTTATTATTACATATTTATCTATTGTAATTTAAGTGTTTATTCATCCACTTAATTATAAATATAGTGAGTTAAAATCCACTTGAGGAAGTTCATAACTTCCTAGGACTAGTTCCTAACTAGGCAGCTCACCTATCAATCCATTAATCCATTTTATCCAAGTTGTCTCTTTGTGTACAGGTTATTCTTCCAAGATAAAAATAAATTACCTCATTCATAATATTATAGTTTTGTGCAACCATATTCATATCTCTAGGTATTCCTTATAAACCCTACATTTCTTTAAAGCTTTTAGTAGAAAATTAAATTAAAATTAAAAACAAAAAACTAATATAACACTTGCATTAAATCACTTACATTAAACATTATAATAAATGTTATTTGTAAATTGGATTACTTTAGGGCATTATACACTTATGTCAGGCCAAGATAGTAATGTTAATGATACTATCTATCCTAGATGCTAGCATCTAATGAGGAGAGTAGGAACAAGATCAAAACTTATGTGTAAGATAATTATGTTTTAGAAAAGTTTCTTTGTATATCTCCTATGCTTAGTCATGCACTTATAAATCAATCCAATTTAGTTCTATACTTGATACATATAAGTGCAATCATAGTAAACTTTTATGGTGCACAACATTTAAATGCATTACTGTACTGGCATAAATTTCACATCTTGTGCACTTACCCAAAGAGAAATAGTAGAGGGACTAGGGCTCTCATTGGGATATTTGAAATATGGTGAAACATTAGTCTTAATTGGAGTTTTCCATTTGTGAAATAATATTAGGTGATCTATTGATGTGTGCCATTCTTTATGAGATCAAAAGGTGTAATCTTATTCAAGGGCATAAGTGTATTGACACAAGGTCATGTATAGTTACGTATAGATTTTGATGGTGCACGATGTAGGGATAGAAAGTGAAGTGTCATCTAGGCATTTAGTCAAATCAATGGAATGACTTATGCTTAGGGGATCATTCTTCAAGTTAGTGATCTAAGCATAGTTATTAGGGTTTTGGTGGATACTAGTTTCAATACTCAGTCAATTTTAAAAATCTATTGAAGTTGTTATATGGTAGAGTGATACCATTAACAATTTGGAATATACCTTCATGTCATAATACATTAAAAAATGAGAACTATGGCATTATTCATACAAAAATTAAGTCACAACCATACAATAGAGATAAACTATATGAAATGGATCAACATCCAAGTAAATATGCAACACCATTTCTATTAAGTCATAGTTCATCAATAGAGTACAATTTATATAAAAACAAAGTATAATATCATTTCCACATTACTACATGCCTAGTAGCTCATAGGAAATCTTGGGCATTATAATGCATGTTCTTCTCAGTATCCGTGTTAACTCAAACTATATCAATAACATTATCAATTTTTTTAGAGATTCATTACATTAATATTGCATCCTCTTCTTTAGGTTCAAACTTGTTTTTATAGTCAGGGGATCATCTTTGAGCTAGGTAGGATGGGTGCACACCAGGTGCTAAGCTATCATTGGGGGTCATTATTCCATTATGTCCACTACTCTGACACCCACACTCTCCAAATACCACATGTAATACGTAAAGGGATGCCCCTTAAAACCCAAGTGCTGAGCAACTACTTGCTAGTAGGCATAATATCTTTGAAGATTCTTCTAGCTGGTACCAAAAGTATTAAAAGAGAAATCATTCCCAATGATTACCATGCACTAAGATATTTTGAGTTGGCACATCCCACTAGGTATCATAAAAAGGGGCCCAACATTAACCTATACAAAATTGTTAGTCCAACCTCAGAATAGTCTTTTAACACCTTTGTTGTATAAAATTTGAGTGTTCCCTACTATAGTTCTACCTTGAAGTTTTTGAATCCCTGAATATGAAGCTTGATTTCTTTAGTAGCATTGTCTACTTCTATCAATGTAGCCTTGAGTTTGGACATGTTCATGCTCTCCATCTCCTTTGTAAAGTCTTATAGCCTTTCATTGGCTCTTCTCACCCCACCATCTAAAATTTCCCTTTACTCACTTAACTTTGTCTGAAAGGCATGGAAGAGTGCTTTGAGGTCTTGTTCCTAGGTTTTTAGTTGGCTGCTTAAGGTGTTAACCTACACCATAACCTAGACATGCTTAGTTTTGCTCATAGTGAAAGCATGCTTCATCAAATCATCCTTCTCCTCTTTCACCTTTTGAAGGCATGCATTGATGAATGATATTTGAGTGGAGAAGTTACAAAAGATGGCATATGCTTCTTTTATACCCTCTTCTAGTTTGGCAAAGAGGTCCTCAATTTTTGTTTATCTCTCTTTTAATGGATTCATAGGGGTCTTCTTATTTATCTATCACCAGATTCATTTAGGGAAGCATTTGTCCTACTAAAACACAAATCTTATCAACCTCCTTCATTTTCAAAGTATCAACACCATCCAAAAGGGATGGCTCCACTTCTTCAATGCACTTGACCAATTACTGGAGTTTGATCTTCATTGCTTTCATTTCTTCCTCTACCTCTTCCACTATCTATTTCCACTTATTAGTGTGAATGTCATTGACGATTTTCTTGTACACTATTTCTAAGGCCATCTTAATGAGGGTATTATCTGACCTTAAAGGGTTCATATCCCTTGAATTTACAATTTGATAGTCATGTCCCTTTCTAGTTTCTTGGTGCTTTAGATTGATTTCTTCAATCCCTCAAACTAAGACTCATCCATGTATCAATTGAGATCCCAATAAACTTGATGGCATATTAGGTTTTTGGTAATTTTTGGGTGCATGTACTCCAACATGTAGAATTCATCATCTTTAGTGAACTCCCTCTACACTTTTAACCTATAACTTGGCTCATACTCCTCTTCCTCAACTAGTTCCATCTCTTCTTCATTGGTACTAGTACTTTCTCTAGTTTCTTCTTCTTCTCCTTTTTCTTTTCTACTATGGGTTATTCATTAGACTTATCCCCTTAATCCACATCTTCTCTTTACTCAATGCTAGTTTTTCCATCTTATTTTTAGAGGGGTTCTTCCTCAGACTTTTCCCCCTTGTCTGATTCTTCTTCTTGATGTGGCTCTTTGACACAAACCTCCTTGCTACCAACCTTACTTTCCTCTTTCCCCACCAAGGTCTCTATTAACTTATTCATTTATTCTTTTGAGGTGTCAACATTTCCCTTTTTGTCTTAAATCACCCCTTTAGAACTAAGGCATGCCTATTGTGTAATTTCCTCTACCAGGCTGGAGTGGGAGTTAGGTGCCTCTTCGATCGCTTTCTTGTTTATAGGTTACATGATAGTGGAAACCTTTTCCTCTCTCTCCTTATCCTTTATGGCCTTCTCCCTCTAGTACATTTTCATTTATTCCTTCCTCTTAATGGTTTCTTTGGTCTTCTCCTTTTTGGCATCTATCTTCTTGGCCTTCACTCAAACAATTTTGTCTTAAGACATACCCTTATCCCTCATGGCCTCTCTATTGTGGTGTAATTCTAGTGATGTGTCAATGTGATCCTGATCCAAGCCTATGTATTTCCATTTGTGCTTCAACACTTCTTCAGTTGATGCATCTGAGGGTCTTACTTCTCCAAACACTTCCACCTTATTAGGCCCTTCATCTTTTATTCCTTCCTCATTTTTTCTCTCATCCATTTCATATCTTATGCCTTTCATTTATCCCCTTCTATCCTATGATATTTATCCTCAATCATCTCAATGTCCTCTTTAGACATTCCTAATTTCATCATTTCTTCTCTTCATTCTTCTAGCTCCTGCACCTTTTGTATATTGGCCTCAATGAGGCCAATTTTCTTCCATATTTGCATATTTTTCTCTAATTTAGTCTGAGGTGGTAGGGAGGGGGTCCTTTCACTAGAAGAGGAGTCACTCTCTTTAGGAATAATGTATACTCCCTTCCCCAATGTTTCTTCCTCCATCTCTTCTTCCTCATCTTCCTCTTCTGTGTTGGATAAGATTGTCTTGGGCACCACAATAGGATCCTTCCCCTTATTATTTTCCCTTGCACTAGGGGAAGCCTTTGGTATGAATATCATGCACTTCTTTGATGGGGTCTAAAGAGAGGCTTCTTCTTTTGAGGCTATCTTGAGCCTTATTTGCTCCACTATCTCTTCCAAGGTCTCCCCTTCTTCTTTTTGGGAGACTTCTTCTTCTTTACTAGCTTTAGGGTCCCTTCATCACTAATCCTAATATAGGGATCATCACTCTACTCTGCACTTGGGTCCTTCTTCTTTGTCTTCATATTATTGGGTGAATATTTTGTCACCAACTAATTGATGAGCAAAATAGGTCTCTTCAACCATAACATAGGGAGATTGGTCAGCCAAATGTGCAAGTTTACCACATCAAAGGGGGACAAATCTCTCCTCTCATCAAGGGGAGGTTCCCTATAAATATGAGGAGCTATATATATATGCAAAAAATAACACTCAGGGGTAGGACAAAGCCATCCATCTCTCTTTTTTTAGAGATGATGTTCACAAATAAAGGAAAAATTTATGTGAAAACACTGAAGGCACTTCTCTTCTTTCAAGAGTGTTCTTACATCAAACAACAGGAGTTCTTTTTGATAGGTAACAACTGGTAACAAGGGGAGTAGTAACTAGCAGAATGAAGTGTAGCACAAAGTCTCCACCTCAACTACACAAGAGTGAAATATGAAGGAAAATTAGGGCACAAATTCATCCCAAGGTCCTTTACATAAGATTAGAAAATAGACAAACAAACTAAAGGCAATTGTGGTAGCACAAAGTCTTCCCATAGTTGGCTTTAGGACACCTTCCTAATTACTTCCACTAGTTCTACTTATTTCATTAAAATGGATAAGAACACATTCAAGAAATAGACATAAGAAAAATCCCATAAATGACACAAGCTATAACAACACAAAGTCTGAAAGTAACTTTCTTTCTCATTCAAATAAAGAAATATGATCAACAATCTGAGCTCAAAGTCTCAATAATCACCTTTCAATTTTGGCAGAGTTTTGCTTCTATAACCCAAAAAGATCTCCTTTGTGAAAAGAAGAGATTTAAAATATATAGTAACCAAGAAAGGCTTCATGCTTTGTTTCATGGAATGACATGTGTTGCATTCAATGCCTTGAATGCATTTTTAGTTTTGTCAAAGAGGGCCATGCTGAAATAGGGTGTCTACCTTAAATATGGCATGTCGATTCATCTCAAATGTCTTCTCTTGGGACTAGGTCATCTAGTCCTTTTCCTGATGTCTGCATAGTTTTCCACTTCACCTTTACTCCATGGGAGAAAAATAGGCCACGCTTTTAATGTTTACAAGCTCAAATATCTACTTGGTGGACTACTCCACCTATTGGAATAACTCATGTGTAGATATTTATGGTCTTTCCCTCTTTCCTATTGCAATTTGAGCTCTCAAGATATCTTTTCCCCCTTCTGCTGGCCTTCTTGGCTCCTTCTTCAGCTGGTCACTGAGTTTGCTTTCAAGTTCTGTGCCACATTTGAAAATTAATGGATATTTCATTACCTTGAATTTGACATCCACGGGGACGTCATTGGTTCATTGTTTCAATGGTTCAGGTGGCCTCCTCAGTTCCTTGGTTCCATCACTTCTTTAGTTCATTCACTTGAACCTTCTCCTTGAGCTGGTCTCTAGAATCCTTTGTTTCTTTCCTTTGCTTGGAGCTTTCTTTGAACCGTTGAACCTGTTGAACCTGTGAACCCTTTTGGTTTAAGGTTCAACGGTTCATCTTCTTCCTTAGAAGCCTTTATTTTCTCTAAGTCTATCAAGTTCATAAAAATAGGCCTATAGAGTCCATAGAAATGAATCCATAGAAACCAACCTGTAGAGTCCATAGAATCGAGTCCATAGAAATGAGTCTGTAGAACTAAGCCTACAAAGTTCGTAGAATCATTCTTGTAGAGTCTATAGAAACTAGTTCATAGAAACATTCCTTTAGCTTAATGTCTTTTGAACCCCTTGAAGGGAAGGTGTCCCTTTGGGCCTTGAGAAAGGTCCATTTCTTGATTGCTAAGACCCCCCCCCCCCCCCCCCCCCCCCCCGCAAGAGTACTTACCCTTTGGGGTCCTTCGGGCGGTCTTTCAGGTAGTCTTCATCTTCAATTCCTTCAGACAAAATGTCAAAGGAATTCCTTTAGACATTTTGTCCAAAGGAAATCTTCCCTTGCCTTAGCCACTTTCTTTTGGGATTTTTATCATTCCTTCATACCAAATTTTTAAAGGAATTCCTTTAGACATTTTGTCTGAAGGATTTGCCTTGTAAAATTTTTCATAGAAAATATTTCTGAAAGATATCTCTTTGTCCACTTTTGCTCACTATCCTCCATAAGGGCACTTTGGATTTGGTTCACTACCCTCCACAAGGGCACATGGCCTTGGTTCACTTCCCTCCATAAGGGCACTTGGCCTTTGGGCTTGGGGGGACTCCTTTGATTCGTTCGATTGAACTGACTGATTGAACCAACTTTGGTTCAATGGTTCAATGGTTCAATCTTGTGTTGCACTCATTCAATTGACTTCTTGAAGCAACCACATTAAACCAAGTGCGTTGAACCTTTGAACCTTTTTGGTTCAAGGTTCAATAGTTCAATCTTTCTTCTTTTTGCTATGTCTTTTGAAGCTATTGAAGCAGTTGAACTTTGAACTTTTGCTAAATCACTTAACTCTTTAAGCTTGCCAATGTCATTAAACCTTTGAACTCGTTGAACCATTTTGGTTCAAGGTTCAATAGTTCAATGGTTCATTCCTTTGTTTGAAGATTATCGATGGACCTTTTGTTGAACCTCAGTGTTGAACCAAGCTTAAAAATGCCTAAGTGTTGGGAACTTGTTCCTTAGAGAGAGCTCGCTTGTTGAAGCTATTGAACTTGCTAAACCTGCTAGTCCCTAAAAAATATTGAATAATGAATAATTTGAATGCTCAAAACAATTTTTGAGAAGGGAAGAAATAATTTTGGCCTATAAGACCAAAATGGTTCATATGTTGGCCCAAAAATGAGTGATAGATTTTGGGAACAACAGCTGGCTCTAGTTGGGGAACTTCCTTCAATTGAAATTTTGAAATAGCTGAGGGGAGTAGAAACCAGAATATCTAGTGCCTTCAATTATGCCATTGGGATATGGAGTCATGCTACCCAGAAAAAAAGGTGCCAAAAATAAAAATGAAAAGCACAAAATAGAACTAAAGACTATATAAATATACATATGTATAGGTGATCTTATCTGATACTTCAAGAATTGAAGTGCTTCAGATGCTGCCCATTATGAGGTAGAGAAAAGGTTGTGCCATATTTATATTTCAATAGGAAACTATTTTAACCATTGAGCTAATGGATAGTAAACGAGCCTCTCCATAGGGAATCAAACTTCCCATGCATTCCCTTTGGTTCTCTCCTTTTGTCCCATAACAGAACTTGATCTCCAATCTAGAAATCATGGTTTTTTGTTTTCTAGTCAAAGAAATTCTTTACCAAACTTTGATGCATAATGATTTGGTCCACCACCATAGTTCAATGCTCATTCAGCTCAGTTAAGCACATGATCCTCTTATCAATGGAGCTTTCATATGTCTGATCTTCGACCTCCTTTGCCAATTTAATTACTGGCAACTCTAGGGTGATTGGTATCTATGCATTGAGACCATACACAATTTGGAAAGGTGACATACCTATCACCCTCTTGGGTGTAATTTTTTCTACCCATAAAGTATCAACCAATGCATTATGTCATGTTCATTGGTTGTCATCCACTAGCTTCCTAATGATGGTCACCAAGTTCTTGTTGCTTGATTTAGCTTGGCCATTCCCTTGTGGGAAATAATCAAAGGAGTAGGAGAGGGTAATCCCATAATAAAAATAGAAATGAGTGATCTCATGAGAAGAGAAATAGGCTGCATTATCTATCATAGTCTTGGTTGGGACCCCAAACCTAGAAATGATGTTCTCCTTGAGGAAATCAAATATTACCTCTGAAGTAGCATGCTTGGTTGGAATTGCTTCCACCCATTTGGTGAAGTAATCTATGGCTGTGAGGACATAATCATGTCTAGCACTTGAAGATGGGTTTACAACACCAATGAAATTGATTCCCCATTGCTGAAATGGCTCTTTTATCACCAAGAGGCAAAGCAGCTAATTTAGGTCTTCCAATGAACTATTGGCATAGTTCACATCTTTGTACCCATTTGTATGCATCTTGAAATAGAGTAGGCCAGTAATACCTAGCTTGCAAAATCTTGTGGGTAGTCATAGGTGCAAAAAAATGTCCTCCACAGGTCAGATTATGGAAGGACTTCAAAATTTGGTTCTATTATTCTTTATCCATGCAACAAAGGAACACTCCATCAAGGCTTCTCTTATACAAGCCATTGTCCCATAAGACAAAATTGGTAGCTTTCAATCTAACAGTCCTCCTTTCTTTACGAGGCAGGTGAGTAGGAAACTCACCATAGGTAAGAAAATGAGCAATATTTGAATACCACTCATTCATGGTGGAGACAAAAAGAAATGTTGGCGTGTCTTCAATTTTTGCTTCTTCATGTCTTATTTCTTCTGGTTTGTTATCAGTAATCAATTGGTAGAGGCCCCTTCCTCACACAAGCTTCATTGGATTGATATCAAGATCAAACTCTTGGATTTTAGCAATCCAATTGCCCCTTTTCATTCCAAACTCCTACTGAGTTAATATGGATTTGATTATGGTGTCAGAAACTAGGGCAGTAATGTGTGAATTCAAGATGTAAAAGTGGAAATGCTTCACTACCTTTACCATTGCATAAGCATGCTTCTCCATGTTTGAGTACTTCAGCTCATGAGCTTTGAGAGGATAGCTCATGAAAGAAATAGGAGATTCCACACCTTCATTTTGTTGAACTAGAATTGCCAAAAGTGTGTGCTTAGAAGCATAACTGTATATAGTGAAATCCTTGGTATAATATGGACAAACTAGAATTGGGGCATGGGCAATAACTATCTTGATGTCACTGAATGACAATTTTCCTTCTTCAGTCCAACTGAAAGTGGCATTTCCCTTCATCATGTTTACACTGTGGCAAGTCTTCTCAACAAACTCAGGGATGAATCTTCGTAAAAAATTCACTTTTTTGAAGAAAGAGTGAACTGAAATCTTACTCATGGGTAGGGTAAGCTCTTAGATGGATTTGACTCTTTTTGAGTCAATCTTTATGCCTTCTCAGGATACAATGTGTCTGTGAAGTTTCCCTTCTGTTACTCTAAAAATAGACTTCTTCGAATTTAGAGAAATGACATTCTAGTGGTAGCATTCTAGCACTTGTTGTAAATGGTGCACATGGTTAGTGAGATGCTTGAAAAAGATGGTCAAGTCATCAAGGTATACCACAATGAACTTACCCATTTCATATTTGAAAGCAAGGTCCATTGCTCTCTAGAAAGTGGCACCAGCATTTATCAGGCCGAATGGCATTCTTTGATATGTAAAGGTGCCCCAAGGCATGGTGAAGGCAGTCTTATGTTGGTCTGCTTCACCAACTTCTACTTGATTATATCTAGAAAAGCCATCTAACATTGATAACATCTCTAAACTGGTCACTGTTTGAAGAACTTGGTATGTGATGGGTAGAGGGTAGTGATCCTTTAAGGATGATTGATTCAAATTCCTAAAGTCCATGTAGAGGCAAATTTTGGAAATCCATGTAGAATGATGGATTGGGAAAATTATTCTAGCATTTAGCATTTTTTGTATTTTAGACAAAATAGTACTTGATATCTTCAGATTATACTGCCTAGATTTTTGCTTGTAAGGTACTGAATCACTCTTGAGAGGAATTTTATGGCAAACTTCTTCAGGCCTGAGTGACTTTAGATCATCATAGGAGTATGCTAGGACATCCATGTAGTGGTGAAGTAGATTATCAAATTTGAGTCTCTCTTCCAGAGTGCAACACTTCCCAATGTTCACTATCTTGGGATTTTCCTTGGTACCCAAATTGATCTGATCAAACTCCTAAGAAGAGCTTGAATCCATTTGTTTTTGTTTGATGAACCTATCATGATTTTAAAATAGATTCTCAAGGGAAACCAATCCTTTAGGAATTTTATTCCCCTCTAGCTGTAGTAATTCCTTATCTATGTTCGAACTTGATTCAGGGGCTAGTTCAAGCTTTTGAGGCTCACTGCCTTTGAAGTGAAGCTATTGAAAGCTATGTTTTTGTTCCAAAAAGGTGATGATTGGCATTGTAAAGAACACTTGGTTGAAAGACTAGTTCACTAGTGTACTTGACTCCTTTAAAATTTGGATGAGGAACTAGAAGAGTTGTTGAAACAACCAATGCATCAACTTGGTCATTGATTCCCTGGGAACTGCAGAGATGCTGAAAGAATCAAAACTTTTAATTTGATCCCAAATCAGATTGTAGTAGTGGCATAATCTCTCATTTTTGGTTTGGTATAGGTTTCTCACCTGACAAACCATCAACTCAGCATCTCCTTTATCATGAAGGAGCTTGATGCCCTTGTCTTGAGCAGCCTTCAATCCAAGTAGCAACGATTCATATTCAGTAGTATTGTTAGTATTGTTGAATTGCAACTTGTATGAAGAAGGAAAAATATCTCCTTGAGGAGATATCAACACAATCCCAGCTCTTGAACTAGTAGAGGAATAGCTTCCATTAAATTCTAGTATCCATACATCATAAGAAGCTGACCTTACCTTAGATTTTTCTTCATTTGGAGGGGAGGATTCCTTTGGGCTTACACTGTGCTCTCTTATATCTTCTATAGTTTTATCTAAACTAATTTTTATATTGTCATTTTTAGAAGTTTCATCAACTAAGATAGGAGCATCCTTAGTAGTTAGGAAGTAATTACCCATTCCTGAAGACTCAAATAGAATTTGAACTTCAGGTGCTGATGTTTGAGTGGCCACATATTTTACTTCCTTCTCAGGGAGTAATCTCTGCATGATGCCTTTGACTAGGATCCTCACTTTAGATAGTTCCATGCTTAATTCTCCACCAATGTCCTTGCAAAAAATTTGCCCAAGAGTAATGTCGTATGAGGTTGGGACATCGGCCACCAGGACTTTCATCTTGATCCTCTTGTCTGGGTATGTTGTAAACACAAATTGGGCATCCTTGATTTGTCCTAGTAGTGGTACTTATTTATTCTCCATGGAGAAACATCTCCCAAATGTCTTGGTCAGTGTGAGGCCAAGAGATTCCACCACTTTGGTAGGCATGACATTGTCTGACACACTTGAGTCTATGATGCAATTGTTTAGCTGATGTCCATTTATCAGTAGGGAGACATAAAATGGTTTAGTCTTCCCAAGAGTAGCAGGAGGAGTAATCACAAGATGGTTTGGGGTGGACATGTTCCTTGGGGGATCACGAGTTACCTCTTTAATATCTTGTCTTACAGGGGTGGTTTTATTCCTCACACATTCCACTAGCTTATCCAATTGCTCAGGGTTGGATTGTAGGAATTCAAATTCAGACATTTGAATTTTAGTTTTATTGACATGGTTGACTATGTCAAATGTCTGAAATGAATTATGAACAAGGAAAGGGAGTTCATCCTTCTAATTTTTAGGGGGGGAAGGACTGATCTATGAAATTGAAGTTAAAGGTGAAAAAATGTTTAGGGTACTTACTTTTTTAGCAATCACTGGGTCCTTTCCTTGAAAAGGTAGAGTGATTCCTCATTTGGAAATTGAAATTGTAGGTTGAGGTCACTCCTATATTTTTTTTAATCAGCTTATTGGGCTGACTAGTTCTTGGACTGGGTGAACACAACATATGATCCCTCAACTACTTTACCTTCACTTCTAGGTTCATCCTGGTAATTTAGGAAACCAATGCTGGAGTCGCCAACTAATTATTCTTCTCCCTCTATGAAGAGATTAGTGTCATCTTCTAGGTTCAACTTAGGCTGGAAGGAGAAATTTGATTCTGCCTCAAGATATCTAACTTCTGAATTGGTTGGAGGTACTTCAATGGTAAGGTTCCCCCATGGGGGAGAAAGATGATTTGGTTGCCCTTAAATCTTAGTAGCATTGCCTTAGTATGAATAATTGGGGAATGTCCTCCTTCATATATCTCTATATGAAGGGGCAGATGACATCCCTTGTGCCATTTGCTTTCTAAGATCAAGTAACTCATTTTCCAACTTTTGCACCATTGGATCAGTGGTGCCTATAGATGGATATTCAGAATATGAAGAGGATTTACCTCTATTAGGATCTCTCCTTATCTTTCCTACCAAGATAAGGTCATCTTCCACCTCAGTGGCCAAATCCTAAGCAACAACAAGGTCTATGTGGCCAGCACGTCTCAATAAAAAATTCACTTCAAGTAGCTGTGAGTTGATGAAGAAGCATTTGAGATTATCAAGTGTTAGCTAAAAAATCATGGGAATATTATTCCTCAGCTTATCAAACTTAGCAATGAAGTCCCTCATAGGTTCATGAGGCTCTTTCTTCATTTGTGTGAGCTGGGATAGTAGGGCATGTGCATCTTTTGTAGGCTTGAACCTTGATTTGAATTTGGCTTTGAGAGTGTCCCATTCCATTACTGACTGAGCCTACAGATGGTTTAACTAGTCTGTAGTAGCACTTTGCAATGTTTCCACAAATAGCCTGATTGCTACATCCTCATACTCCATGCCTATCATACCACAGGCTATGCTAAAAATTGAAATATGTTCATCAGGAAGAACTCTCCCATCACCAATGAATTTGGGTAAATTCTTCCTTGAACTACATGATAGCTCATGTAGAGGTGGAGTAAGATTGAGTGGACCAAAAGAGTTACCCTAGGGGCCTTGAGTTGCCTTGATTTGATTATGGAAAGTGGGGAGAACAAATCTGGGTGGATTATGTATAGGCAAAGCTTTACTAATAATAGAAAAAGAAGCTCTGCCTTGTACTAGTGATCTGGTATTGGTAGGAGGAAGACTCCTAGTTCATTGAATTTGAAGTTGTGGAGGAAAAAAATCAAAATTGCCCTGTTGCACCAATTCAAAAATAGGGTCAACAATGCCTTGGGTTATCTGGCTTCTAGTATAGCATGGATTTTTTATATTTTAGAATAAAAATGGGAAAGAATTGGCCCTAATTCAGCTTGAAGCTTGAGGCTTCAAACTACACACTCTTGCCTAGTGGAGTCACCAAAAATTGTTGGCATGGAGCTGGCAGAGAATTGACTTTTGAAATGAAATGCTAGATCTCCAGCGTCTCAAGTTTTGTATCTCAGAGTATATAATGGAAATGGATAAGGATATAATGATAATGGATAAGACACAGGTGATGCTTCAATCTGAAGCTTGAGGCTTCAAATTACACAAAATTGTTGTGTCCCTAGTGGAGTCAGCAAAAACTATTGGGTGAATATTTTGTCACCAGCTAACTGATGAGAAAAATAGGTCTCTTTAACCATAGCATAAGGAGATTGGTCAGCCAAATGTGTAGGTTTACCACATAAAAGGGGGATAAATATCTCCTCTCATTAAGGGGAGGTTCCCTATAAATATGAGGAGCTATATATATATATATATATATATATATATATATATATATATATATATATATGGCATCTAATGCCTTGAATGCATTTTGAGTTTTGTCAAAGAGGGCCATGCTGGAATAGGGCATCTACCTTAACTATGTCATGTTGATTCATCTCAAATGTCTTCTCCTAGGATTGGGTCATCTGGTCCTTTTCCTAATGTCTATGCAGCTATCCACTTCAACTTTACTCCATGGGAGAAAAATAGGCCACACTTTTAATGTTTGCAAGCTCAAATATCTACTTAGTGGACTACTCCACCTACTAGAATAAATCCTGCATAGATATTTCTAGTCTTTCCCTCTTTCCTATTGCAATTTGATCTCTCAGGCTATCTTTTCCCCCTTCTACTAGCCTTTTTAGCTCCTTCTTTAGCTGGTCACTGAGTTTGCTTTCAAGTTTTGTGCCACATTTTAAAATCAACAGATATTTCATTACCCTAAATTTGACATCCACAGGGACGTCATTGGTTCATTGTTTCAATGGTTTAGGTGGCCTCCTCAGTTCCTTGGTTCCATCACTTCTTTGGTTCATTCACTTAAACCTTCTCCTTGAACTGGTCTCTGGAATATTCTGCTTCTTTCCTTTGCTTAGAGCTTTCTTTGAACTGTTGAACCCACTGAACCTGTAAAACTTTTTGGTTCAAGGTTCAATAGTTCATCTTCTTCCTTAGAAGCATTTGTTTTCTCTAAGTCTCTTGAGTCCATAGAAATATGCCTGTAGAGTCCATAGAAATGAATTCATAGAAACCAACCTATAGAGTCTATAGAATCGAGTCTGTAAAACTAAGCCTGCAGAGTCCATAGAATTATTCCTGCAGAGTCTATCGAAACTAGTTCGTAGAAACATTCTTTTAGCTTAATGTCTTTGGAACCTCCTGAAGGGAAGGTGTCCCTTCGGGCCTTGAGAAATGTCCATTTCCTAGTCACTAAGAGCCCCCCCACAAGGGTACCTACCCTTCGGGGTCCTTCGAGTGGTCTCTTGAGCGGTCTTCATCTTTAATTCCTTCAGACAAAATGTCAAAGGAATTCCTTAAAAATTTTGTCCAAAGGAAATCTTCCCTTACCTTAGCTACTTTATGTCAAGCTTTTTATCATTCCTTCAAACCAAATGTTTGAATGGATTCCCTCAGACATTTTGTTTGAAGGATTTGCCTTTTAAAATTTGCCACGGAAAATCTTTTCAAAAGATATGTCTATGTTTTCTTTTGCTCACTATCCTCCACAAGGGCACTTTGTCTTTGGTTCACTTCCCTCCACAAGGGAACTTGGCCTTGGTTCACTTCCCTCCACAAGGGCACTTGGTCTTTGGGCTTTGGAAGACTCATTTGAACCGTTCTATTAAACCGACCAATTGAACCAACTTTAGTTCAATAGTTCAATCTTGTGTTCTGCTCATTCAATTGACTACTTGAACCAACTGCATTGAACCAAGAACATTGAACCTTTAAACCTTTGAACCTTTTTGGTTCAAGGTTTAATGGTTCAATCTTTCTTCTTTTTACTGTCTTTCGAAGTTGTTAAACTTGTTGAAGCAATTTAACTTTGAACATTTACCAAAGTGCTTAACTCTTTAAGCTTGCCAATGTCATTTAACCTTTGAACCCATTGAACCATTTTGGTTCAAGGTTCAATGGTTCATTCCTTTGTTTGAAGCTTGTTGATGGACCTTTTGGTTGAACCTTGGTGTTGAACCAAGATTGAAAATTCTCAACGATTTAACGATTCAATCTTGTGTTCTGCTCATTCAATTGATTACTTGAACCAACTGCATTAAACCAAGCACATTTAACCTTTAAACCTTTATACCTTTTTGGTTCAAGGTTCAACGGTTTAATCTTTCTTCTTTTTTCTACATCTTTTGAAGTCGTTGAACTTGTTGAAGTGGTTAAACTTTAAACTTTTGCCAAAGCGCTTAACTCTTTAAGCTTGCCGATGTCATTGAACCTTTGAACCCATTGAACTATTTTGGTTCAAGGTTCAATGGTTTAATGGTTCATTCCTTTGTTTGAATCTTGTTGATGGACCTTTTAGTTGAACCTCGACATTGAACCAAGATTGAAAATGCCTAAGTGTTGGGAACTTGTTCCTTAGAGAGAGCTCGCCTGTTGAAGCCATTGAACTTGTTGAACCTACTAGTCCCTTAACTGAAAAAGCTTGAATAATGAGGAATTTGAATGCTCATAACAATTTTTGAGAAGGGAAGAAATAATTTTGGCCTGCAGGACCAAAATGGTTCATATGTTATCCTAGAAATGAGTGACAGATTTTGGGAACAACACATATCATAGTGGAGCCTATGGATGTGCCTAACTATGGTCTCCTTTTTGAGAGGATGGATGTTGGTGTGATCTGAATCTTCCTCTTCATCTTTGGTGGCCTTCCCATCTATGTGAATGAGCTAGTGCCTCATCTCGTGCCTATCCATATCTAGTTCCTTTATTAGAATGTCTAACTATTTCACATTGGAGATATATCATATCACATCCCTAAAATATATTACTAAAAAGGCATAGGGGAGCTTTAGCTATCCTAACTTGTTATCATCAACTAGTGTCAAGTGTAATATATAATAGTACTACATTATGGAAAAGGTTTTCATCCCAAACCTACTCTGAAGGAGCCCCTAATGGATGCAACACTCTAACATGAAGGCCTATATGTGTATCTCATACCATCCTATGACATGAGTCTTATATTTGGCACTTAAATAGAGGGGGATCATGAAGCCTTTGTACCTATATGTTGGGGAGTCATTATACTCTAGAAAGACCCAAAGGTTATCCTCATCCCCATCTAGAATTATTATCTCTTGAAGGATAATGAGAATGAGGATGGATCCCCACATAAATGTCCATTTCACCTTATAACACTCCTATGCATTCTTCATAAATTCATCAATGATGAATTTATAAATATTGAACTACACACCCTACATTAAATCACTTAGGCTGGCCATTATAATACATTTAATTTGTAAATTGGATGATTTTAGGGCACTAAACACTTGTATCATGCCAAGATAGTAACATCAATGTTACCATCTATCCTAGATGTTAGTGTCCAAGGAGAAGGAGAGTAAGAATAGGATCAAAAGTTATAAATGTGTAAGATAATTACATTTTAATCATTTTGGTCAAGATAGGATGTATGTGTCATCAATATAAGGTTGGTTTGACTAAGATATAAGACAAGGGACACAAGATAGAGTAGATGTGAGGCTTGAAAAAGCAAGCCATATGTAAAACTAAGAGGAACAACCAAGGTCTAAGTTTTCCAAGTGTACAATACTAAGGTGCTATATAATCAAATAATATTGTCTATATTCCCCTAATTTAAAATAGTAATGAAATTATTAGTTTAAAAGAAAGGAATAAGTACCTAAGTGTGTATTCAAACCTTATCTTTGCTTGAGTTAAATTTAAGTACTTTATTAGAGTTGAATTTGAATACTTTACTAGTGACTAACCTAAAACCAAGAGCATGCTATAGTATATAAGTAGTGTATATAATTTTTGTCAAAAGTACTTGAAATAGATTGAAATTGAAAGAGCAGGGTTTAGGAGTACATTTGTCTGTCAATGTAACTTCATTTCCTATTAACAAGCTATTTTTTCAAAAATGTATCATTATAAGGATATGAAATTGAGATTAGGATAAATATAGATAAATATTTAAAGTTCATATATCTAGAGAGAGAGAGAGAGAGAGAGAGAGAGAGAGAGAGAGAGGTCCATGCCCCTAGTTGATGAGTCCATAGTATGACTCATTATAGCCATGATATATCATCCTTAATAGCCATACATATGCCATTTAAGTTGATAATTTCATGTAGTCTTATGATTTATAACTAGCCTAAGGTAGAAAATAAATGATTTTATATCTATAAGATCATGTGAGTCTAAGTTAGAATTTTTTGCATGATGTTCTAACTATTTTCATGTTTAGTCTTCCATATTTTGATATGTAAATATATGACAACATCCAATTAATAGTTTTATTATGATCTCATTAAGACAAAGAAGTGCCATAACCATGAACTTATCATTCAAGCATAGATCTAGACTCTGTAAGGCATTATATAGACCTTGATAGACAGCTATGGATTACGATAGTCAAGTTATGGGTTACAACAGTCAACCTACTAATTATGACAATTGCACTATAGACTCATCCATAGCATGTTCTAAGGCATTTTAGAAGTTATTTTAGTTATTCCATTATGATTTAGGACTCCTTTAGACACTTTATATATATATATATATTTCTATTTATGTATAGCTTTCTATTTTTAGAAGTTAGTTGATAAGGTTATAGCTCTAGACAAGATAATATGGATATATTGTATATAAGATTTGGTGATTAGATATAATTATAATAAGTAGTTTCAAATACCATGAAGATATTCCCAAATTCATGTGGATATTGTTGAAATGTTCTTCTCTATTTTGGTCATATAAACCAAACTCTCTAAATATCCTCTTGTTTAGTCAGTTGTGTTATTTCAAAGTTTTTAAAATAGTTAGTTTATTTTGTATCCAATAAAAGGTAGATATATGCTCGATCTATAGGAGTGAAAAACATTGTAATAATTATTATTTGAAATACAAGAAGATTTCATAGTAGAATAATCTTTCACTCTATGCTTTAAGAAACTTTTATAAAGATTGAGTTGATTTAACCTTGAATCCAAAGGTAAGCAAGGGCCCACTCCCCAAAGAGATAGGATGTGTACTTTTGCTATTTATAATTAATTACTTATTTGTTATTAATTAAAATTAATATAAATTCTTTGTGTGATTGGATTAATAACCTATAAGTCAAAATAGATTATTAATGTGTGTGTGTGTTTTAAGATTTGAACAAATATTTATCATTTATTTAATTTTAGTAATCTTTATTCTACAACTTAGTTTAGAGTGTGGGTTTGATATTTGATTTCAGTGTGTTTACTTTCCAATAGAATTGTGTGATTGATTTCAAAGTATTTAATTTAGTTTAGTGTGTTTATATTTTGATCAAATGTGTTTCTTTCAAGCATTTAATTAAGACATTAGAAAGTTAAAATTTAAGATAGATCAACACAAAAAACCCTAAACAAAACTGTTAGTTGAACCCAATAAATACCTTGTTACAAACAACTTTGGGGACTAACACTAATAAGAAATGACACCAACATATATTGGTAAATGAATGGGTAATAATGAATCCCATTACTAACTTTAGAGTAAAAGTGAGTTTCCATATGGCCATTGAGATTAGCTCATGTTAGAATAATTAATGTATCCTAGCTTATATGTAATAAATATCTCATGGTGTAGTTACACCTTTTTTTAACATGTAGCATAGTTTAGTTAAGCATGATATTTCCTATCCGTGATTAATTACATTATGAGGCTTAATCACCTATATATTAGGAGATTTAATCAAACTTTTTGATGTATAAATAAGCACCTCTTGTAGGACTCTAGCTAATGCAATTTCTTTCCATCTTTCATTTGGTATCAGAGCAGGGATTCTTGAGGAGGTTTTAAAGTGGTGGAGCTAAGGTGTAAATTGATAGATAAGTTTTTGATAGCCTTGATAGAATCACATTATTCCAATTTATTCCATCCCATGCTGAAGCTCTGATAAATTATGGAGGAAAAAGTTGTCATGCAGACAATTTTTTTTGTTTTTCAAGTCTTTTGGAATTTTTTGCATATCTCTTTGGTAAAATTTACCAATTTATTTATCCATTGTAATGAGGGTTTGATTATTAAAATTTTAATTATTTTCAAACATCTCACACAATTGGATTTGATATTCAGTATTCAAACATATAATTTGATCTATAATTTTTGTGTTTAACACACACATATCTTAGATAAAATATATATGTATTGGTAGGTTATTTGAATATATTTTCAATATGAGAACATGATTTAGATCTTGGAATTTTAAAAATAATGACTCTAATAAGATCCACACCCATACCATGATCCAAAGGGAATTTCAACAACTCTACAGGGCATGTCGACTATTTAAAGCCCATTATAGGCCAACACAAGTGTAGATCAACCTTACTACCACAACTAACATGAATTATAAATGGCCATGTTGGAAGTGGATAAGGTCACCTAGCCATCCATAACATTTTATAGCCTTAAAGAGATTAAGGATACCATACAAATCTAAAAATATTTTATTTTTTTCATATTGATCCTTTGTAGATTGATTCAACTAGAATCAAGTTGTTCCAACTCCAAGACAACCTATGTATCCTTCCACGGTGCCAATTAACCACAAATAGGTTGTCATACAACCAAATATGGCTTCCATCAACCTATATCTTGTCAATGGCTCCATTAATGGTATCTAGTCAAGGATTATGTCATATATTTTATTTAAATCAACCACTATGAAGTCTTAGCCACCCCATAGGGTTTATTTACCTCCAAAGGGACTTCCATGCCAAATTTTTTGGATTATATTCTCACATCAGTCTCCTTAGTGTTGTCCAAACCCTATAAATAGTCTTTGGTGGAAAGTAAGATTAGATCAGCCCTAAAAGTCTAGCATCAATGCCAAAATACATATATAGCCAAATTTGATTAGCTTTACACCCAAGGAAAAACATCTAAACTATCGATCTACATTATTCCATTCCTCTTATTAGGTCAAGTATTATTTTAATTCTATTTTTTCCACTCTTCTTTATTTTTATTATCTTGTTTATGATATAATAAAAAAATCATTATCCAAGATTAGAAGGAGGGAATTTTATTTAAAAATGGGCTAAATATATTTATTGGAGGGGGTTATCTCATTTATAGGAGGAATAAAAGGTCATTTCAATTTTTCAATTTTTCATCTTGTAAAATTCTCTAAAGAACCAAACACTTTGTCTTTATTGATTCAAGTTGTTAATTCATTGGTGAAATTTCTTAATTCATATCAAATCATAAAAATGAATATTATAAGGAAAAAAACCATTTTTTCCCTTAAAATTGTGAATCATCAAGCCAAGAGGATCTTTTGTTTTGCTTGACAAGATAGGCTATTTTTTTCCATGCAATTATAAAGACCATAAATATGGGGGATTCACCACCCTCAAATCATCTTATAATGGGAAATTTGAGTTGTAAACTCCTCGAATGCATTTTTTATTTGAACTAATATCTAGACTCTTTAGTTTTCCATTACATTCTAAGATGCATTTTTGGTGAAGTCCAATGTCCTTTATGTGCTTGTGTGTGCTTGCATCTCATTGTGTGTGAGAATTTACAACTTTTATTTTCACACATTTTTTTTGCACTTAAAACACACGTGTACTTTCTTGTCATACATAACTTGCATTTCATGATGTCTAGTTCTAGACCTTGTTTCATCCTCCACAACACATAATTGATTTTGATGACAATTATATTTCTTGGAAAACAAAAATCCAAACACATCTAGAGTTTGAAGATATTTGGTCAATTGTAGAAGGCATATGGGTCTGATATGCAACAAATGTTGATCCAAAAAAAATGACAAAGTTAATAAAAAGGCTAAGTTAATAATAATGTTTGGAATTTTAGATGAGGAAAAACCTCATATCCAAGGTGCTACAACTACAAAATATGATTGGTATAAGCTTAAAATAGTATATGAATCAAATAATCAAAATCAAATCTTGTATCTTCTGAGCTAATTCCACACTCTTAGGATTAAATCAAATGAAAAATTAGAAGCATTACTTATAAGGGTTGCAACTTTGTGGGCTTCAATTCAAACTTTAGGTGAATGGGTGATAGATTTGTCTTTCGTCCTTATATTTATTAGAGCACTTGCACCCACATATAGGATCTTTATGACCACTTTGAATGTCATAACACAAAAACCAACCTTTGAAGTGTTGGTAATTTTTTGCAACAAGAGGAAGCTTTGTATAATTCAGAGGAAGGAGATGATGAGCATGCACTCACATCAAATCAAAAGGGTAAGAAATATATGAAGGGTAAAAAACAATCTCCAAAGTATAATAATCAACAAAATGAATAAGGGAACAAATCATGTTCTTCTAGAACATGAAAATTTATAGAAGATAAGGACATGATGTAAAACATTATTGGTACAACACATTTTAAAAGGGCTCATCAAGAAATAATCCCTCTTCTAATAATTCACAACAAATAGAAAAGAAGTAACCACAACAAAAAAAAAAGTAGAAACATAAAAATTTCAAGCCTAAATGACATGGAAATATTGTTGAAGAATATGATTCTTCAAATGAGGAACATGGTTTATCTACTCAAACACATGAGTCTACCAATCATCCAAGTGCAATTTGGTATGTTGATTTAGGAGAAACCAAACACATAAAAGGGATAAATGAATGGTTCTCTACATTAAACAAAATAGAATCAAATATAAATTTATCACTTGGAGATGATACCTCGTATACAATAAAAGGAAGTGGTGACATAAAACTTCAACTTAGAAATAGGAATTTCAATATTTCAATTTTTTTTTATATTTTAGGACTTACAAAAAATCTATTATCTATTAATCAACTACTTGACCACAAGCTCATGGTTGAATTTGATCACCAAAATGGTCAAAAAGTTTGCCACATAAAAGATAAGTCTAGGTACTTTAAAGTTATTACCAAGGCTTCCAATATTGGGAAAAAAATTCATCTTGATTTCGTTAAAAATGATCATCACAAACTTATGGTCAAAGATACATAACTAGGTAATTTATGACATGGAAGATATGGACACTTGAGTTATGGTTATTTTATTGAATTAAGCAAACATGATATGGTTCATGGTCTAATTAAACTCAAGAATTATTTTGATATATGTACCAGTTGCTTAGCTATAAAATAAAGAAGAGATCCCTTTAGAAAGATTGAATATCAATCACTTGGTAAGTTATACTTGGTTCACATCGATCTATGTGGACATTTTACACCCAATCTCAAAGGATACAAATACTTTCAAATTTTTGTTGATGATTACTCATGTAAAATGTGCGTATATTTATTGAAGACTAAAGATCAAAAATTTTAATTCTTCAAATAATTCAAGGCCATGATTAAAAATGAAACATGTAGTAAAATCAAGACCCTCTATTCAGATCATGGAGGATAATACACCAGTAAAGAATTCTCAACCTATCTTAGTATGAATAGAATCAATTGATAATTAACGAATCCATATTCACCTTAGCAAAATGGAGTTGCATAATGGCATAACAGAGTCATTTTGGAAATGTTTCACAACATTTTTGAGGATGCAAAATTGCATAATACATATTAGGTATAATCTTGTCACATTGTAGTCTACTTGTTGAATAGGTTACCCACCAAAGCTCTTTATGAAATCACATCACATGAAACTTGGATAGGGAACAACCAAAGGTCACTCATATTCATTTTTTTGGTTTCAAGGAATATATGCATGTTACTAATAATAAAATAAATAATTTGGATAAAAAACAAAGGAATGTACTTTTATAAGATATAGTGCACAATCAAAAGCATACAGGCTCCTTGATCCAAAAAACAAATAAGGTATTAATCAACAGAGATGTAGTGTTTAATGAAAAGAGTGAAATTACTCCACCTTCTACATGGCAAATGATACAGGAAAAAGTACTTTAATCTTTTATGATAATGATGGTGAAAGTGAAAAGGAAGATAGGCAAACATGACCTCAAGCACCACCACCTAAATCTCAACATATTCCCAAGTGGTATACAAGTACTATATGAGATGCTAACTTGAATGGAGTACTAGATACATCTACTTCAAGACCAAAGACTTGAAAGATGGCTTGAGAAGAGGTTAATATGGCCCTTATGAGTATTATTCAAAAAAAATATGAGCCCTCAATAGTAATAGAATCCCTATAGTCTAGACCTTGGAAAGATGCCATGGATGCAAAATATTAGTCACTGATAAAGAATAAAACTTGGTAGCTTATTGATATTGCATTAGGGAATAATCTTATTAGGTAAAAATGGGTCTTTAATACCAAGATAAAGAAGATGGAAGTATTGATAATTACAAGGTAAGGTTTCTTACAAAAGGGTATGCTTAGAAAGAAGGCACTGACTAGGAGGAGACTTTTTCTCCCATGGCTAATATAAATACTATCAAAATCATTTTTTCTATGTCTTCACACTTTCGATGGAAATTCTATCAAATGGATATAAAAAATGCCTTTCTCAATGGATATTTATAAGAGGAAGTCTACATGATTTAACCTAGGGGATTTTTGGTACCTTATCAAGAAGAGAAGGTGTGTAGGCTTATCAAGTCTCTCTATAAGACAAAATAAGCTCCTTGAGCCTAGTACATCAAGATTGATGATCATATCATACACCATGGATTCAATAGGAGTCCATATGGTCCTAACCTTTACCTCAAACAACATAAGATGAGGTTTTTATAGTGATTCTTTATGTCGATGATCTAATCATCACTAGTAGCATAGTGAAGATGATTGATGCAACTAAGAATGATCTCAATCTATCATTTAACATGACAAATCTCATAATACTACACTATTATCTTGATTTAGAGGTATGATATAAGGAAAAACACATTTTTTTTTCATAAATGAAGTATACCAAGACATTGCTCATGAAATCTATGATGATAGACTTAAAGCCTATTGCAACACCTATGGAGATAAGACTTTAGTTATCTCATACAGATCCATCACCAAAAGTAAATTCAACTCTCTATCAATAGTTGATTAGAGTATCATTTACTTGACATATAATAGGCCATATATTATCTTTGTTATTAGCTATCTTTCTTGGTTCATGTAGGAACCAAAGGTACCACATTAGAAAGTAGTAAAGTGGGTAATAAAATACATCAAAGGTATAGTTGAGTATGGAATAGAGTAAAAGAAGAATGATAAGTTATTTTTTTATAGGATATATAGATGTAGATCATGCAACTTCTATTTATGACAATAAATCCACTTCTGGATTTATGTTATTTCTAGGATTTGGTCTAATTTCATGGGGAAATAAGAAGCATGATTGTGTTTTTATATCTTCCATAGAGGTAGAATATCACACTATAGCAGGAGCTATCTAGGAATCAATATGGATACGCCATATCTTTTTAGGACTTAAATTTATATAAAATTAACCTATTGTTTTATATTGTGACAATCAAGGTGTTCAATAGCTTGTTTGCAATCTAGTGTTTCATGAGATAACGAAGCACATAGAGGTTTAGATTCATTTCATACATGAACATGTTTAACAATAGAACATACATATCCAGTATTGCCCCACTCAGGATCAATGTACATATGTCTTCATGAAGTCACTTACTCATGATAAGTTTGAGGCATTCAAAAATTCTCTCTTCTTTTCTTCAATATATGATCAATTAAGGGCGGGGGGGGGGGGATTTTAGAATAATTAATTTATCCTAGCCTATATGTAATAAATGTCTCATGGTGTAGTTACACCTTTGATTGACATGTACCATAGGCTAGTTAAGTGTGATATTTATTATGTGTTATTAGTTACATTGTGAGGCTTAATAGCCTATAGATTAAGATATTTAATCTCACTTCTTGATGTATAAATAACCACCTCTTGTAGTGATCTAGCTAATGTAATTCCTTTCCATCTTTTAGCTCAATAGTCAAACTAAATGATAATAATAACTTAGAAAGTTTTGATGGTCAAATCTAAACTAAAAACTTTGAAATATTGAGTGATTTAATCACCCCAACCATATCAAAAAGTGAACCAAATATTGTAGTAGATTGGCTCACTAAAGTTTGTAAAAGTCCACAAGGTATGAATATGTCCAATAATTTTAGAATATAATATTGATTTGGATTTTTAATATTACACACATGTTACATAACATATTCACCTCAGATATGTCTCATGTTGAAACTATGGTAACAATGGTACCATGTATATAATTATAACACAAATGTGTATTTGAATCGTATAATCGTGTGCTTTGACTAATTAGGAAAACTATGTAAGTTTGGAGGACATGATTCCAAATCATGCCCACAATATATATGGATAAATTTGAAATTCATATAAGTACCAATGTGGAGGATGTGTTTTTCAAAACATTCCCCCCACTATAGACTAGAGTAGGTGTAGAGAACATGCTTCCAAAGAAGGCCTATACTAAATATGTGAATGGATATAGGTACCATATTGATTTAATGTGGATATAATTCTTCCAAATCATTCCTCCAATATAATATATAAACTATGAATGTGTGGAATCCATGTCTATATGACATGCACCCACTAAATCTTCAAACTGGTATAAGTACCAAAAATTGGATAAATGTGGAGAACATGTTTCCAAAGCATGTACCCAATATAATATGGAAACGAAGAATATGTATCATTTATTTCCATATGACATGACCCCAAAATATCTAAAAATTGGTATAAGTACCAAATACTGAATAAATATGGATAACATGCTTCCAAAGCATGCCCCCACTATAATTTGGAAACTATGAATGTGTTCAAGCCATGTCCATATGGCATGCCCCCACTGAATTTGATAATTGTGAAAAGTGTGGAGAACATGTTTCCTAAAATTCCCCCACTAATATCCCCCATTTGAGGTGATTAAAAAATAATACCTGGAAGTTACCTCACCTCAAAAGGGTAAGACAACTATAAAATTTGTGAATGCAATCATGTAACATATAGAAGGAAACATGTCTAGGTAAATATATCATTGGATCACATAGAACAAATGTGATCACATATAGGCATAATTTTCATGATAAATATCATAGAAATTTGTAGATAGTAATATTACAAGCTCAACAAAAAAACAAGCACACAGAGAAGAGAACTCAAAAGTAATTCAAAAGGAAACGGTCCAAGGAGACTACAAACAAGGGTCATGTTTAAATTTCATAAAATTAAATGGACATGACTTAGTTAAATGTCCACAAAATAAAATAATGACATATTCAAATTTCCATAAGATAATCAATGACATATAAAAATGTCTAAGAATGTAATGACATATTCAAATTTCTAAGAATGTAATGACATATTCAAATGTCCAAGAAAGTAAACATAGGCACAAGGGCCTCATACAATGGATCATATTCAAATTCTCAAAAAATTAAGACAATATAAAGGTAAAACACTCAAGGAAGTGTGTCAAGGAAAATAATAAGCAACCAACATAATCATGTCATAATATCCAATGGATTAAATGTGTTAGAAAAAAATGTCAACTACATAACATATCGGTTACCCTATGTAATGTATCATCATGGATAATAAGAATGTGCAAGTACATATGTAAGCTCAAACATGATAGTGTAGAGTGATTATTAAATCATATAACCTATATGTATCAAGATCATAGAATATGGATTCCCCTAATGTCCTCGTGATGTGAGTAGAGATAAAGACCAACACCCATAAGTTTATTATGTATATATGTATGCATGTATATGTGTAAGTAGGAGTAAATGATATGATATTTATCAACATATAACTAACACATATATGCCAATGGGCCAAGATAACATGTAGGTGCAAAAAATGTTTTTAGATTTTTTATTTTTTTCAATTTTTTTGGTATTTTTGAAGATGAGGAAATATCATCCTATGATGCCATCCAATCGATGGTCATAGATATCTCCCTCCACTATGAACTGTACAACCTAAAAGTGGATCTTATACATTATTTACATCATGATTAGCTAGGTTGAAAAGGGTTATAACATGTTCCTCCTCACGTGTTGCATGTATAGTAGAAGATTTAATGTTATCATTTTAAATATGTACAAATTTTCATTTATGAGAAAAAGAAATCCCTTGCTGATTTTTTTTCAATTTTTGCTTCCAATTTGGTATAACCAAAGAGTTTAAAGTGTAAATTAATATGGAGATGTTGTAGGTATAACCCAAACCCATGTTTGAATTACTTTAGGACCACAAGAAATTAGTATTGTTATATTTCCTAAGGAGTATTTACAACCCCCTATGTTTTATAAGTTTGTTAGCTTGAAGCCAATTTTTTACAAACATATTACATTAAAATCAGTTTTTGATTATGTAGGATCAATGTGGTTATGCCAAAATTAAGTGCCACCAATGTATAATTTAATTGTTACATATTTATTTCATTAACACTTGTTGTTTTGTTGATTTCTAGATTGGTGTATGGGATTTTGACCTTAGATTGGTCCCATGTTAAGTAACATCGATAAAATTTTCATATAGAGATTAGGAACACCACATTTTTATTCATAATATTCTTTAGGAAATTGGTCTCCTTCCTTTATTTTAGGGATGAAACTTTGGTACTTAGAAGGAGAAATGTTAATCTTCATTGGATGAGTATGTATGAATGTATCATATCTATGTAAATCCACATGTAAATGAGTGAAGGACTCATATTTTTTTATAAAATGCTCTTTTCTTTAAGGTTAAATAAGGCCTCTACTAAATATACATTGATGTTCTAAATCTGAGGGTTTAAATTCTAGCTCATATAATGTAATTTTGAAGTAAATAATATAATATTGAAGGGACTCATCATCACATTATTTGAAAATGTGAAAATGTTCTAATGTACATTTTGGTACCTTTTGAATATTTAAATACATGAAGAAATAAACTTCCAATTTTGAAAAACTGGTTAATAAACCCTTTAGTAAGCTATAGAACCAATTGTGAGCCTCATCGGAAATGATCATATGGAATACTTTTAATAATAGTTTGTCATCATTTGTCTATTGACCAAAATAATGTACATAATGTATCATGTGTTCAAATGGATCCTTATGGTTCCTTAATATAGGTAAATATGATAATTAAAACTAGGTGGATAAGAATATTCAAGTATACAATGTACAATAGGTTGATTATTGAATTAGGTAACATGTGCATTTACATTATGGAAAGCCACTTGAATTTGAAATATATAAACCTAATTTTGAAGGTCCCCAATAATTATTGTCATAGAAATAACATAATACATGGGGATGGTGGTGTTTGACATAGGTTTTATCATTGGTTCTAAATCACCACATATTTTTAATATAGTCATATGGGTATCATCATACTCATGTATAATAAGTGAAAGTTATTAATCCATATATTTCAAATACTTTTGTAATGGTAATGGATCTTTGAATTTTGGTACCTTTGGTATACTATTTGAATAGTTTGGAATGTCTTTAGAACTTGATTTATGTGCTTTTTGTAAAGATATAACAAGTGGATCTTGAGGAAGCATTAATTAAACCATCTCCTTTGGTATGGTGGGAATATCCTTTGGTTGATACATCTTTCCTAACATTGGTACATGTTTTTAATCTAGAATATTAATATTATCTTACTCTAAAAATGTAGGATGCTTCCTTTTTCTTGATTGGTTAATATGATTTGGTAAGGATGTCATAATTTATTGGTTAAACTTTAAAAAAAATCAATATCAAATGAAGGCCAAGAAGGATCATCACCCTCAATAAGGGAGATATTGTTTGCAAATGTAGGAATAGGAGGCATTTTTATCAATGAAATTGAAGGAACACTTGTTTATTTAATGATTTACAAATCCCCAATGATTTTTTTATGGAGTTGATAGAAAATGTCATGATCAAATGAAAGTACCTTATCTCCATGGGGGATCAATTTTGGTATAAAATTCAAGGGCGCATGCTTTGGATCCTCATGATGATGGATCACATCATGTATTGAAAGGATGGGAGAATAGACTGATTAGAGGGAGAGTAGCTACCACCATTTAAAGAATTTATATTATTTTTCTTAGAAATTGGAGGAATGTAAGATTAGGGTAAGTTTACCCCTAATTTGATAGATTTTTTAATGGTTTCATAGTCATAATCATCAAATAAATCAATGTCATCCATGATAAAAGAGAAAAAAGAATACAAAGATTAAGACAATGCAATATAGAAGCATCTGCAATAGAATACTTATGCAATAATGATGTTCAAATGTAGGTTTCACCAAATTTTTAACCTTAATTTTGATTAAATAATCATACTTGGGTAGATAGGGTTAAGGATATAAAAATGATAGGGCACAAAGGTGAATATCAGATCTATAATAGACCAATTAATGTGTTAAACTAAGATGTACCTTATGATGAATTTATAAAAATGAGATAGGCTATTGATGGAAAGTAAAATTATGATAGATATATAAATGACATAAAAGAGATTACTTAACTATTTTTTATGCTAAAATAGTGTTAGATTTAGTTAAAGTATAAATCAGGTAGGAAGACATTTCTGGATTAGTTGTCAAATTTTAGATCTGGTGCATCTGGCTCCCTAAACAATTGCATCAATGTTAGTTTTTGAGTTTGATGCTAGTGTCTTGTATGGAATATTTTCTCAAAAAATATGTGACCACATAGATACAAATGGGTTTCACTTCACCTTCCCTCTAGTATATTCATATTTGGGTCATGGTTTTTCATTCTTGGTGAAATGCCAAAACCCTAGCTTTCCAACATTAATATGACCTTGGGTAAAATTGAGTTAGAGGGAACATAGTTTTGAGATGACCATAATGACCCTGCTATCAAATGGTATTGCCTACATATGTAATACTCTAAAAGAGGGCCTCAAACTCATGTATATCTCCCCTATATTTTAGTTTGTGTGTGAATCATGCAATGTGTGTAAAGCAAGTCCAATAGTGACATAGCTTATAACTTGTAAAATATGACCTTATGACTAATCATTTAGTACTTTAGACCTATAGTTGGTTTTTTCCTTTGACTAATATTAGGATAGGGTAGATTAGGAAATATTTTGGTAACTTGAGTGCTTTTTGAGTGCTCTTTTAGTCTAATTTCTATGTGTTACCCAAGTAAGGAATGAATGAGGGTTGATATTATATCTATATCAATCTGATTAGGAGATAAATCACATTAAATATCTTAGGCTAACCATTATAATGTATTAAATTTACAAATTGGCAAACATTATGGCATTGGATAATTGTGTTAGGCTAGGATAGTAATGTCGATGTTATTATATATCTTATAAGTTAGTGTCTAGGGAGAAAGAGAGTAGGCTTAAAACTTATATAGGTGTAATATAAGTATATTTTAGGCATTTTGATCAAGATGGGATGTTTATGTCATCAATATAAGGTTGGTTTGACTAAGATATAGGCCAAAGGGCATAAGATAGAGCAAAAGTGAGGTTTACAGAAAAAAGAATATGTAGAACTAAAAGCAACAACCAAGGTCTAAGTTTTCCAAATGCATAAAAATGAGGTGTTACATAATCATAAAATATTGTATACAGTATGACACATAAATATTTTTTCACACATGAATAGTTAAAGAGAACAATATTGAAATGAATAATGTTGGAATCATTGGGGTTATACCATGCTAATAATCATGCCCAATAAATACCTATGAGCTCAATATTTTGGGCACAAAATTATTATATCATGTAGCACAATATGAATTCCCACAATTTAAATTTGAAATATATGCCACACATCCTCTAATGTAATTATCTTCTCTCCGATGGGAAGCCAAAAAGTACATCTATATATGCTTCACCTGTTGGCTAACACTATTATCAAGTACATGTCATAGGGCATGATTAATAACAGGTTGACATATCTGAGTCCACACTATTAATCAATCACTACTTCACATCACTTAGAGGAAGACCTAATATTATGTCCATATGCCACCCATGAAATTTTATTTGAATACACATATCCCTAAAAATACATCAAGATGATAATTTTGAGATTATATATATAGTTATAAATATCAAAGAATCTATTTGATTGATAAAATTAATATTAAAATCAATTTTCATATTTAAAAAACACTTGTGACATCAAAAAGTTAATTTTGATGGACATTACTGATATAAATTTAGACATTATTGATAAATGTTAAAAATTTCAAGTGTCTATATGATGTTATTGGTAACCATCCTACCACATATAAAAATGACTTAAAATAGACAAAATATATAAATGATTTTTTTCAAAATATTGTGTTGTTCCCAAAATCCATCACTTGTTTTTGGTGGACAAAAAGCCGATCATTTTGGTCTTGCAGGCCAAAACGGTCTCTTTCTTTCTTTCAAAATTTTCTGAGCAGTTAATTTTTTCAAATATTCAAGCCTTTTCAGCTAAGGAAGTCACAGGTTCAATAGGCAGGCTTTCTTCAAAGGAAGTTCAAAACACTTAAGGCATTTCCTTAGTGTTTTGAGGATGGTTCAATGCAAAGGTTTGATCAAAATACTTAATGGTGGGTTTCAAACAATTGGAATGAACTATTGAACCATTGAACCCCACCTTCACAAGGTTCAAAGGTTCAACAGCTTTGACGAACTTAAAGAATAAAAGGATTCAAAGAGTTAACATTGAACCATTGAACCTTGAACCGAAAAGGTCAAAGGTTCAAAAAGTTCAACAAAGTTCAAAGGACTTAGAGAATAAAAGGATTCGAAGAGTGAAGATTGAACTGATGAACCGTTGAACCTTGCACCAAAAAGAGTTCAAAGGTTCATAGGTTTAACGAGTTCAATTAGTTTGACAGAATTAGAAAATGAAAGGATCCAGAGAGTTTGAAGCTTCAAAGGTTCAAAGGGTTCAAAGAGTTTGAAGCTCGGAAGGAAGCAAAAGATTCTAGAAAGAAGTCCAACCAAATGGTTCAAAGAAATGGTTCAACTGAAGAAGAAAAAGAGAGTGAACACGGCTCTTTACAAAATATTAAATCGATGAACTGTTGAACCATTAAACCATTGAACCTTTGAACCAAAATATTTCAAGGTTCAAGGTTTAAAGAGATTCAAAGCAACCGGTGATGTCCCCATGGATGTCAATTTTAGGGTGATGGAATAACTGTTGGTTTTCAAAAGACCTAAGAACAAGCTCAATGACTAACCCATAAAGGAGTTGAAAGAGCCAGCAAAAAATGAAAAGATAGCCCCGAGAGCTCAAATCGCCAAGAAGAGACAAAACGTGGCAAGGAAAGAGAGAAGAACTATAGGAAATCTAGAAATATCTATAGGATAGTTATTCCAGTAGGTGGAATAGTCCACCAGGTGGACATCAAAGAACATAAACATTCAAAGGCATAACCTATTTTTCTACATTAAGTAAAGGCAAATAGATAGCCGTGTAAGCATCATAAAGAAGACCAGACAACCCATGATTAAGAGGAGACATTTGAGATCATTCAAAATTCCAAAGTCAAGGTTGATGACCTATTCCAGCATGGCCCTTTCATAGATATTCAATGCATTCAATTCAGCATGGGCCGTTTTCATGAAAACAAGTGCCCAAGTCTTTCTTGTGATGCTATATATTGTAATCTCTCATTTTATATAAGGGATATCTCTCTATTATCAAAAGTGAAGCTCTACCAAAATTGAAAGGCATTCCTAAGACTTTGAGCTTAGACTATTAATCATATTTTGTTAAATGAATGAGAAAGCAAGTAACCTTTTAGACTTTGTGTTAAAATAGCTTGTGTCATTTAGGAAATTGTTTTTATGTCGTTTTCCTAAATACAATCTTATCTATTTAATCAAACAAGTAGAATAAGTGGAAATAAGATAGAAAATGTCCTGAAGCTGACTGTAGGAGACTTTGTGCTACCATAATCATCTTCAATCTATGTTTTGTGTAAAGGATACTAGAGAAACTTTGAGCTCTCCTTATCCTTCATAATATTTCACTTTGTTGTAGTCTTAGGTGCAGACTTTGGGCTGCATTTAATCCTACTACATTACTTTATCCTAATTAGTAGGACAAACAACAAAAGACTTTATGCTTTTGTGGGTTTTTTGTGGTTACAGTTACTACCTAGGAAGTCTTCCTCTGGTTTTTTGAACTTCATTTTTGAAAGAAGAGAAATGCCTTCAGTAATCACCCAGGATTTCTCTTCTATTATGTGAACATCATCTCTGAAAAAATAGAGATGGATGGTATGATTTCACCCCTGTTTCTATTTTCAGCTTTTATATATATATATATATATATACTATAGTTTATAGGGAACCTCCACTTGCTAAGAGGAGAGATTTATCTCATTCTGGCTATGGTCACCATACCCATTTTGTTGTATAAATATCCTTATGCTATGGTCGATGCACCTATTTTTCCATCAGTCAGCTAGTGACAAAATATTTACCCAATAGTTTTTGCTAACTTCGTTAGGGAAGAACATGCAGTTTGAAGCCTCAAGCTTCAAATTGAAGTAGTTTCAGTTCTTTTCCATTTTATTTTTACACTCTGGTAGATCCATCATACACATGAATCCAAAGATCTCAAGGTATTGTTGACCCTGTATTTGAGTTGGTGCAGCTAAGTAATTTTGATCTTTTTCCTCCACTGTCTCACCTTTAGCAAACCAGGAGTTTTCCTCCTACAAACATCATGTCCCCAATACCAAGAAAAGCTACTCTTTCCTCTTCTAATAGATCTTTTTCCATACATATCCCACAAAAAATTATTATCCCTCCTTTCAACAGCCATATCATGATAGCTCAAGGCCCCTGAGGTAATAATTTTGGTCCCTTGAATCTGACCCCACTTGTACATGAGCTACCCCGTAGCTCAAGAAAAAATTTCCCCAACTTCTATGGTGATGGGAAGGTTCATCCTGATGAATATATAGCAGCCTTTTACATAGCCTATGGTGTGATAGGTGTTGAATATGAAGACATTGTAGTCAGACTATTTGTGGAAACATTGCAAGGCACTGTTGTAGACTAGTTTTATTACCTGCAAGCACAAACAATGACTAACTGGAACACTCTCAAAGCTAAATTTGAGGCTAAGTTCAAACTTGAAAAAGATGCACATGCCCTATTATCCTAGCTTACACAAATGAAGAAGGAGCCTCATGAACCCATGAGGGACTTCATTGCTAAATTTGACAAAATAAAGAACAAGATTCCCATAATTGCTCAGCTAACACCTAAGAATCTCAAATGCTTCTTCATCAATTCTTAAATTTTTGAAGTGAGTTTCTTGTTGAGGTAGGCTTCCCACATAGATCTTGTTGCAGCTCATATTTTGGCAACTGAGGTTGAAGATGATCTTATCCTTGTAGGAAAGATAAGAAGAGATCCTAATAGAAGTAAATCTTCTTAATCTTCTGAATATTCTTGCATAGGCACCACTGAACCTATGGTGCAAAAGCTATTAAATGAATTGTTAGCTCTAAAAAAGCAAATGACATAGGAGATGTCTGCTCCTTATCAGGATATACCAAGGAGAACATTTCCCAACCATTCGTATCAGGGCAATGCTGCTAGAAATCAAGGGCAATCAAATCGCCTTCCTCCCCCACCAAGGAAGCTTGCCATTGAAGTAGCACTAACTACTCAGTAGTTGGTTATCTTGAAATTAAATCTAATTTTTATTTCCAACCTAAGTTAAACCAAGAAGATGACATTGATCTCTTTACATAAGGCCAAGAAGAATCAACTGGTGAGTCTAACATTAGTTTCTTAAATTACCAAGATGAACCCAAAAATAAAAGAGAAGCATTTGATGGATCATACACTATATTTACCAGGTCCCAAAACTAGTCAACTCAACAAGTGGATAAAGAAAAAATAGGGGAAGAATCTTGACCAGCAATTTCAATTGCTAAGTGAGGGGCTTCTCTACCTTTCCAATCAAAGGACGTGGTGATCAATAAAAAAGTAAGTACCTCAAATACTCCTTCACCTTCTACTTCAAATTCATAGACCAGTCCCATGCCCAGTAAAGCCCAAATTAATGGACTACCTTCCTCTATTTTGAATTTATTTTAGTCATTTGATATAATTGACCATGCTAAGAAGACCAAAATTCAAATGTCTGAGTTTGAATTCTTACAATCCAACCCTGAGCAATTGGATAGGTTAGTTCAATATGTCAAGAATAAAACCATCCCTATAGGACAAGAAATTTTGAAAGTAACTCCTATTCTCAAAAGAACACACTTGCCTAAAATAATCTTATGATTACTCTTCCATCTACCCTTGGAAAGACAAAATTGTTTTATGTCTCCCTACTGATAAATAGTCATCAGTTGAACAATTGCATTATAGATTCTGGTGCCTCTGACAATGTCATTCCCACTAAGGTGGTAGAATCTCTTGGTCTCATGCTGAATAAGACCTTTGGGAGATGTTTTTACATGGAAAACAAATAAGTGCCACTTCTAGGACAAATCAAAGATGCCTAATTTGCATTTGTGGCCTTCCTAGATAAGAGAATTAGAATGTCAGTCCTAGTGGCTGACATCCCAGCCTCCTACGGCATTCTTCTTGGGATTTTTTTTTGCAAGGATGTTGGTAGAGAATTGAGCATGAACCTATCTAAGGTGAGGATTCCTATCAAGGGCATCATGCAAAGGCTACTACCTGAGAAGGAATCAAAGTACATTGTCACCCAAATGTTAGCCCCTGAAGCTAAAATTCTATTTGAGTCTTCAGGAATGGGTAATTACTTTTTGTCTACTGAGGATGTTCCTATTTTAGTAGACAAAAGCTTACTAAGTGAAAATCCACAAAATTTATATAAGACATCAGAAGAATTAATAAGATACAGTACACATGAAAAGGGATCTTCCCTTCCTGATGAAGAAAAAATTGAAAGAAGATAAAATTCTAATGATGTTTGGATTTTGGAATTTTATGGGAGTAATTCTTCTACCAATTCTAGAGCTGGAGTAGTTTTAATATCTCCTCAAGGAGATAAATTCCCCCATGCATATAAGTCATAGTTTAACAACACTAACAACACTGCTAAGTATGAATTATTGTTGCTCAGATTAAAGGTTGCTCAAGATAAAGGTGTTAAGCTCCTTAATGCTAAAGGAGATGCTGAGCTAGTGGTTTTTCAGGTGACTACCCATAAGATTCTACAAGCTAGGTACTATTGGGCTACTCTATTTTGAGATTCATATGCCTTTGACTACCCATAAGATTCTACAAGATAGGTACTATTGGCATACTCTATTTTGAGATTCATATGCTTGGGTGGTAAATCACTTCTATTTTTACATCCCGAACTGACACATTGTTGCTTTGGTCCCTGATACAATAGTCAAGTCCATACTAACTCAACAGGATTTTGGAAACAAAAGGAGCAATTGGATTGATAAAATCTAAGAATTTGACCTTTTTATCAAACCTATGAAGCTTGTGTAGGGAAGGGGTCTCTGCTAATTAATTGTTGATAACATACCAGAAGAAATATAAGTTGAAGACATGCCAACAGTTCTCTTTGTTACCACTATGAATGAGTGGTATTCGAATATTGCTAATTTCCTTACCTATGGTGAGTGTCCTACTCACCTGTCTCATAAATAAAAGAGGACTGTTAAGTTGAAAGATGCCAACTTTGTCTTATGGGACAATGGTCTATATAAGAGGAACCTTGATGGGGTATTCCTTTGTTGTGTGGATAAAGTGTAGTAAAACAAATTTTTGGAGTCTTTCCATAATTTGGCTTGTGGAGGACATTTTTTTATGTCTGTGACTACCCATAAGATTCTACAAGCTAGGTACTATTGGCTTACTCTATTTTAGAGATTCTTAACTTCTTGAAGTGAGTTTCCTATTGAGGCAGGCTGGCCACATAGATCTTGTTGTAGCTCAAATTTTGGCAACTGAGGTTGAAGATGATCTTATCTTGGTAGGAAAGATAATAAGAGATCCTAAATAAAGTAAATCTTATTCATCTTCTTAATATTCTTCCACAGGCACCACTGATCCTATGGTGCAAAAACTAGCAAATGAATTGTTAGTGGCACAAGAGATGTCTGCTCCTCCTTCTTATCAGGATATACCAAGGAGAACATTTCCCAATCAGTCATATCAAGGCAATGCTACCAAAAATCAAGGGTAACCAAATCACCTTCCTCCACCACCAGGGAAGCTTGCCATTAAAGTAACACTAGCTAACTCAACAGTTGGTTATCTTGAAACTAAATCTAATTTTTCTTTCCAACCTAAGTTGAACCAAGAAGATGACACTAATCTCTTTGTAGAAGGCCAAGAAGAATCAGCTGGAGACTCTAACATCAATTTCTTAAATTACCAGGATGAACCCAAAAATAAAGGAGAAGCATTTAATGGATCATACACTATATTTATTAGGTCTCAGAACCAGTCAACTCAACAAGTGGATAAAGGAAAAATAGGTGAAGAATCTCGACCAACAATTTCAATTGCTAAATGAGGGGCTTCTCTACCTTTCCAATCAAAGGACCCGGTGATCAATAAAAAAGTAAGTACCTCAAATATTCTTTCACCTTCTCGTTTAAATTTGTAGACTAGTCCCACACCCAGTAAAACCCAAATTGATGGACTACCTTCCTCTATTTTGAATTCATTTCAGTAATTTGATATAATTGACCATGCTAAGAAGACCAAAATTCAAATGTCTGAGTTTGAATTCTTGCAATCCAACCCTGAGTAGTTGGATAGGTTAGTTTAATATGTCAAGTAAAAAACCATCCCTACAGAACAAGAAATTTTGAAAGTAATTCCTGTTCCAAAAAGAACAGACTTACCTAAAATAATCTTGTGATTACTCCTCCAGCTGCCCCTAGAAAGATAAAACTATTTTATGTCTCTCTGTTGATAAACGGTCATTAGTCGAACAATTACATTATAGATTCTGGTGCCTCTAACAATGTCATTCCCACCAAGGTGGTAGAATCTCTTGGTCTCATGCTAACTAAGACCTTTGGGAGATGTTTTTCCATGGAAAACAAATAAGTGCCACTTCTAGGACAAATCAAGGATGCCCAATTTGCATTTGTAGCCTTCCTAGATAAGAGAATTAGAATGACAGTCCTAGTGGCCAACATCCCAGCCTCCTACGGCATTCTTCTTGGGCAAAATTTTTGTAAGGATGTTGGTAAAGAATTGAGCATGAACCTATCTAAGGTGAGGATTCCTATCAAGGGCATCATGCAAAGGGTACTTCCTGAGAAAGAATCAAATTACATTGTCACCCAAATGTCAGCACCTAAAGCTCAAATTTTGTTTGAGTCTTCAAGAATGGGTAATTACTTTTTGTCTACTGAGGTTGTTCCTAGTTTAGAAAATAAAACCTTATTATGTTACAATCCAAAAAATTTAGATAAGACATCAGAAGAATTAGTAGGGTGTAGTACACATGAAAAGGGATCTTCCATTCTTGATGAAGAAAAAATTGAAAGAAAATCAAATTCTAATGATGTTTGGATTTTAGAATTTGATGGCAGCAATTCTTCTACTAGTTATGGAGCTAGGGTAGTTTTAATGTCTCCTCAAGGAGATATTTTCCCTCATGCATATAAGTTTTAGTTTAGAAAGACTAACAACACTACTGAGTATGAATTGTTGTTGCTTAGATTAAAGGTTGCTCAAGATAAAGGTGTTAAGCTCCTTCATGCCAAAGGAGATGCTAAGTTAGTGGTTTGTCAGGTGAGGAACCTATATCAAACCAAGAATGAGAGATTATGACATTATCACAATCTAGTGTGAGATTGTATTGAAAGCTTTGATGCTTTTAGTATTTCTACTATGCCCAGAGAATTCAATAGTCATGTAGATGCATTGGCCATCTCTGTAACTCTCTTGGTCCCTCACCAAGATTTCAAAGAAGATAGGTACACTATCGAGTTGGTATTTCAACTAAGTGTACCTAATAATGCTGACCATTGGCAAGTGTTCAATGGTGACAACCAAATCATTGATTTTTTTAGAACAGATGGACAATTTTGAGAAGCTTCAATTTGAAGGCAGTGAATCTTCATCATGGGAGTCAGCTCTTGAAACAAATTCAAAAGCTGATGAAGAGTTCCTTCAGCTCAAAGGGAATAAAATTCCCAAAGGATTAGTTTCTCTCGAGAAACTTTTCGACAAGCATGATAGATTTATCAAGGAACAATAAATGGATTCAAAATCCTCCAAAATTTTTGATCAAATCAATTTGAGTACAGAAGACAATCCAAAAATTGTCAACATTGGGAATTGTTGTACCCCTAATGAAAAACTCAAATTTATCACTCCGCTTCACCATTACATTGATATTTTAGCATACTCCTATGATGATCTAAAATATTTTAGACCTGAAGAAATCTAGAACAAAATTCCTCTCAATATTGGTTTGTTGCCTCAAAAGTAGAAGCAAAGGTAGTACAACCCCAGGATATCAGGCACTATTCTTTCTGAGATACAAAAAATGTTGAATGCAAGAATTATTTTCTCAATCCATCATTTCACCTAGATTGCAAACATAGTCCTTGTGAGAAAGAAGAATGGAGAAATTCATTTGTGTATTGATTTCAGAAATCTAATCAATCATCTTTAAAAGATAACTGTCCCTTACCCATCATAGATCAGCTGCTAAAAATAGTGACTGGCACTGAGATGTTATCAATGCTAGATAGTTTTTGAGATATAATCAAGTGGAAGTTGGTGAAGCAGACCAACATAAGACTTATTTCACAACACCTTAGGGTACTTTTACATATCATAGAATGCCTTTTGGTTTGATCAATGCTGGCACCAATTTCCAAAGAGTGATGGATCTTGCTTTCAAAAATGAAATGGGGAAGTTCAATGTGGTATACCTAGATGACTTGACAATATTTTCTAAACATTATCTTGATCATGTGCATCATCTACAACAAGTGCTGGAGTGATGTAGGTGGAATGGTATTTCTCTTAATCCCAAGAAATTGATTTTTTGGGTTATAGAAGGTAGACTTCTTGGTCACACTCGGTCACACTATATCTCGAGAAGGCATAAAGATCGACCCAAAAAGGGTCAAATCCATTTAAGAGTATGCTCTTCCTACCAGTAAGACTACAGTTCACTCTTTCTTTAGAAAGGTGAATTTTATGTGAAGGTTCATTCTTGAATTTGTAGAGAAAACTCAACACATTGTCAATATGATGAAGGGCAAAGCCACTTTTAGCTAGACTAAAGAAGGCAAGTCAACATTTCAAGACATCAAAGAAGTTATTGCCCATGCCCCAATTCTGGTTTGTCCTGATTACATCAAAGACTTCATGATGTATAGCTATGCTTCTGAACATACGCTTTCAGCCATCTTGGTTCAACAGAACAAAGAAGGTGTGGAATCTCCCATATCCTTTATGAGTTGTCCTCTCAAAGCTCATGAGATGAAGTATTCAAACATGGATAAGCATGCTCATGTTGTGGTGAAGGTAGTAAAGCACTTCTATTTTTACATCCTAAACTCACACATTGTTTCTCTAGTCCCTAATACAACAGTCAAGTCCATACTAACTCGGCAGGAGTTTGGAACCAAAAGGGGAAATTATATTGCTAAAATCCAAGAGTTTAACCTTGTTATCAAACCTATGAAGCTTGTTTAGGGAAGGGGTCTCTGCTAATTAATTACTGATAACATACCAGAAGAAATAGAAGTTGAAGACATGCCAACAATTCTTTTTTTACCACTATGAATGAGTGGTATTTGAATATTGCTCATTTCCTTACCTATGGTGAGTGTCCTACTTACCTGTCTTGTAAAAAAAAGAGGTCTGTTAAGTTGAAAGCTGCCAACTTTGTCCTATGGGAAAATGGTCTATATAAGAGGAACCTTGATGGGGTATTCCTTCGCTACATGGATAAAGTGCATCAGAACAAACTTTTGGAGTCTTTCCATAATTTAGCTTGTGGAGGAGATTTTTTTGTGCTTGTGACTACCCATAAGATTCTACGAGATAGGTATTATTGGCCTACTCTATTTTGAGATTCATATGCTTGGGTGCGTAGATGCGAGCTGTGTCAACTATTCGTTAGCAAACCTAAGTTGGTTGTGTTACCTCTCAAGCTTGTGGTGATAGAAGAGGCATTTTAGTAATGGGGAATTGGTTTCATTAGCACTGTAAATCCATCCTCAAGTGCTGGACATGATTATGTCCTTACAGCCATAGACTACTTTATCAAGTGGGTGGAAGCCATTCCAATCAAGCATGCTACTTTAGAAGTAGTGTGTAATTTCCTCAAGGAAAACATCATTTCCAAGTTTGGGGTCCCAGCCAAGATTGTAATAGACAATATAGCCTATTTCTCTTCTCATGAGATTACCTATATCTGCTACTATTATGGAATTATCCTCTCCCACTCTTCTGACTATTATATACAAGGAAATAGTCAAGCAAAATCAAGTAATAAGAACCTGGTGACCATTATCAAAAAGCTAGTAGATGACAATCAGAGAACTTGACATAAAGCATTGCTTGATGCTGTATGGGCAGATAGAATTACACCCAAGAGGGAAATTGGTATGTCCTAATTCTAAATTTTGTATGGTTTGAATGCAGAGATACCAATCACCTTGGAATTAATAGCATTAAAATTAGCAAAGGTAGTAGAAGATTGAACTTTTGAAAGTTATATCGACAAAAGGATCATGTGCTTAACTGAACTAAATGACCAACAAACTATGGTGGTAGACCAAATTACTATGCATCAAAGTCTAGTAAAGAGACTCTTTGACCAAAAAGCAAAGATCCATGATTTTTAGATTGGAGATCAAGTCTTGTTGTGGGACAAGAGGAGAAAACCAAAAAGAATACATGAAAAATTGGATTCCCTATGGAGAGGCCCATTTTCCATTCACCGTTTAAATGGTGAAAATAGTTTCTTGCTAAAATATCAAGATGGAATGCCATTTACTTTGCCTCATAGTGGGCAGCATCTGAAGCACTTCAATCCTTGAAGTATCAGATAAGTCTAGTTGTACATTTGTATATATGTATAGTCTTTCTTTATTTTATGTTTTTCATTTGTTTTTGGCACCATTTGGCACCGTTGGCATAGATCAAGGCACTGAGATTTTGGTTTCTACTCCCTTTGATTGCTTCAATTTCAATCAATGGAAGTTCCCCAACTAGAGCCAACTGTTATTCCCAAAAATTGTCACTTGTTTTTGGTGGACAACAGGCCAATCATTTAGGTCTTGAAGGCCAAAATGGTCTCTTTCTCTCTTTCAAAATGTTCTAAGTAGTTAATTTTTTTAAATATTCAAGCCTTTTTAGCTAAGGAAGTTGTAGGTTCAACATGCAGGCTTTTTTAAAAGGAAGTTCAAAACACTTAAGGCATTTCCTTAGTGTTTTGAGGATGGTTCAACACAAAGGTTTAATCAAAAGACTTAACAATGGGCTTCAAACAATTGGAATGAACCATTTAACCATTAAACCCTGCCTTCACAAGGTTCAAAGGTTTAACGAGTTCAAAGGTTTAATGGCTTCGATGGACTTAAAGAATAAAAGGATTCAAAGAGTTAACATTGAATCGTTAAACCATTGAACCTTGAACCGAAAAGGTTCAAAGGTTTAACAAGTTCAACAAAGTTCAAAGGACTTAGAGAATAAAAGGATTCAAAGAGTGAAGATTGAACCAATGAACCATTGAACTTTGAACCAAAAAGAGTTTAAAGGTTCATAGGTTCAATGAGTTCAATAAGTTTGATGGACTTAGAAAATGAAAGGATCTAGAGAGTTCGAAGCTTCAAAGGTTCAAAGGGTTCAAAGAGTTTAAAGTTTGGAAGGAAGCTTCGATTGAATGATGGAAGTGGAAGATTACAGAAAGAATTTCAACCAAATGGTTCAACCAAAGAAGAAAAAGAGAGTGAACATGGCCCTTTACAAAATATTGAATTGACAAACCGTTGAATCATTGAACCATTAAACTTTTAAACCAAAATAGTTCAAGATTCAAGGTTCAAAGAGATTTAAAGCAACTAGTGACATCCTTGTGGATGTCAATTTCACGGTGATGGAATAACCATTGGTTTTCAAAAGACTTGAGAACAAGCTCAGTGACCAACCCAGAAAGGAGCTGAAAGAGCTAGTAAAAAATGAGAAGATAGCCTCTAGAGCTCAGATCACCAACAAGAGACAAAATGTGGTAAGGAAAGAGAGAACAACTATAGGAAATATAGAAATATATGTAGGAGAGTTATTCTAGTAGGTGGAACAGTCCATCAGGTGGACATCAGAGAACATAAACATTCAAAGGTGTGGCCTATTTTTTTGCTTTAAGTAAAGGTGAATAGACAACTATGTAAGCATCATAAAGAAGAATAGACAACCCATGCTTAAGAAGAGACATTTGAGATCATTCAAAATTCCAAAGTCAAGGTTGATGACCTATTCTAGCATGGCCCTTTCACAGATATTCAATGCATTCAATTTAGCATGGGCCATTTTCATGAAAACAAGCACCCAAGTCTTTCTTGTGATGATATATATTGTAATCTCTCATTTTGTATAAGGGAGATCTCTTTATTATCAAACGTGAAGCTCTGCCCAAATTGAAAGGCATTCCTGAGACTTTGAGCTCAGACTGTTAATCATATTTTGTTAAATGAATGAGAAAGCAAGTAACCTTTTAGACTTTGTGTTTAAATAGCTTGTGTCATTTAGGAAATTGTTCATATGTCTTTTTCCTAAATACAGTCTTGTCCATTTAATCAAACAAGCAGAACAAGTGGAAATAAGCTAGAAGACGTCCTGAAGCTGAGTGTGGGAGACTTTCTACTGCCATAATCATCTTCAGTCTATGTTTTGTGTAAAGGATATTGGAGAAACTTTGAGATCTCCTTATCCTTCATAATTTTTCACTCTGTTGTAGTCTTAGGTGCAGACTTTGGGTTGCGCTTAATCCTGCTGCATTACTTTTTCCTAATTAGTAGGAAAAACAATGAAATTCTTTATGCTTTCATGGGTATCTTATGGTTATAGTTACTACCTAGGAAGTCTTCCTCTAGTTTTTTGAACTTCATTTCTGAAAGAAGAGAAATGCCTTCAACAATCACCTAGGATTTATCCTCTGTTCTGTGAACATCATCTCTAAAAAAAGAGAGATGGATGGTATGATTTCACCCCTATGTCTATTTTTAGCTTATATATATATATATATATATATATATATACACACACACACACACTATAGGTTATAGGTAACGTCCCCTTGCTGAGAGGAGAGATTTATCTCATTTTGGCTATGGTCACCACACCCATTTTATTGTCTAAATCTCCTTATGCTATAATTGATGCACCTATTTTTCCATCAGTCAGTTGGTGATAAAATATTCACCTAACATATTGATAATGTAAGCAAAAATTAAACTTTTAGATAAATATTAGGGCCAATAGGTGCTTTGTTTATATGTAATAATTTGTATGCTTGAATCACATAGGGATATCATTTTATTACATTAGCATGGTCATAATTTAGAGTAAAAAAATAAATGGAAAATTAAATATAAATGAATTATAAAATAAAAATATTCAACCTATTTATACCAATATAATTTTTGGGACTACAAGTACAAAAATAAATGTTAATAATTAATCTATCACAACATGTAACGTGTGAGATATTGAGACTCATATATTCATTTCACCTCCTAGTAGCCATATTGGAACACATAATATGATATTCCATATGGTGATACTTTTAATGTCATTTATTCAGAAAAAATAGGGATTGTTATATACCTATTTCTAGGATATATCCATCTTTCTTGGAAACTCTCACACTATTGCAACAATTTTATTCTTGGGGTAGAATTATGTCACATTTTATAAAAAAAAATGATATCAAATAAATATTATTTACATGACATAATTTTTTATGTTATTTGATTACCCATTAGGGGAAATCAATATGACTTTGACTAATGGGAATGCATCTACTCACATACAGATACAAACATATATTACAATAAAAAAATATCTTAGCATTTCATTATTAATGTTTGTAATAAATATTTAATTCCTAATTTATTAGGAACTATATACACTAGTGTATGATGACTAAATATTGAGTGATAAACCAATTTCTTGTCATGGATTATTGTAGGTAATCAAATATTATTTTACATAGTATGCTAGTCTTGTACACTTGACATATACCAATCATGTCTCAACCCTTAAGTTCAGGACCTTCTCACTACCAAAAATCTTGTATTCACAATATCACTATGCCTAACAACTTATCCCATGTCTAAATATGACATTATGATGACCCGTATCACTAGTAGCCCATAGTCTTCATAAAAACCTAGTTTATATCCTACTTAGACAATTGCATGTCCTTATTAACTTTATAATTTGTAGGATAGTAACATCCATATTAGGAAACTAGTATCAATACTAGTATCCCAAATTTGATGGTAGTTCCTCTTCCTTCAAAATAATCAATTTTTAAAATATTTTGACATGCCAATGGGTTTTATTTAACCCACCCATGAGATAAAATACAAGTAGAAGACCATTCATTAAGGATGTCAATCAATCATAAATGAATCTCACATTACATTACTAAAAATTATTTACATAACTTTGCTATGTTACCCTTTTCTTCCTTATTCACAAATAATTCATAGGATTAGTCTTCTTATAGGTATAAATCACTCAAAGAGTAGTGCATAAGAAATATTTACCAAGTTACAAACTAGATCATTATATACACTTGCATATAGAATATTGTACAATTATTCACACACAAGCCCACATAAGGGGGAAGACTAAATTGACTTGAGGCCCTCTTTAGAGTATATGGATATGTAGGCATAATTCATTAATAGAGTAGTCTTTGACGTCAGCTCAAATTCACTTGAACCCACTAATCCCTATTTTTTAAGGTGACATGCCCAAGTTGGAGGACCTATGATTTTGAACAAATTATTGATATCTAGAAACTATGCACATGATCCAAATAGATAATATTAAAGGTGATAGTGAACCCTAATAACTCTAATTTATCATGCCAAAAAATGACATTTATTCTATACTATATAAAACCATTGAAACTTGGACAAAGGTGTTAATTATAGAGTCCATATCTATATGGTAGTGTTTAGGCTAACAAATAAATCAATTTTAGAATATAATGAATTAAAATGGAGAATAAATCTACCTCCTACACCTTAATTTTATAAATCTTCCAATACATCAAAAAATAATATAAGTATTCATTATCTTTTGTGTCATTACATTCAAATTACTATTTTAGTGTGGTACTTTCTATATTTAACATATTCTCATATTTTCCATATTTATCATAATATTATAAATATGAATTCATTTAATTGGCCTAATTTTAAAATATCTTACTTGAAGTTGATTAATGTATTCCCCCCTAACCCAATTCCAAGAAATGGTTAAATGTTTGGTGAACCCAACCTCAAAATCTTTCTTGCTCAACCATAGATTACTCTAGGGTTTTTATCTTTATAGAGTTTCAAATTATATTAATTTATCATTTCTTGATTTTATTAATAGATATGCATCCTAAGTGTAGTGATAGAATAGGTGGTGTACCTATTGAGCATATTGAGCTTCCTCTTATACCACCTAAAATGTCTCAAGCTAATGCCCCATTAAATTCTATCAATGATGAGAGTGACAATAATGACACCGAGAAAAATATTGAATATGTTCTCATAGAGGATGAATTTAATCATGAAAATAATGAAGCACATGAGAATAATGAATATGATAAATTAGATCAATAAAAAATTAAATTTATTGAATTGTTTTAAGAATGTATTCATGAAAAGATTGAATATCTTGACAAGATCCCCAATATTATATTGGAAGGTAAAAAATTCAAATACATAAGTGAACCACCATTTTCATCAATTGATTCAAATATTTGGGCTACTAGATATTCCTATCAATCATCAATCCCATTATCCATCTCCTTGAGCACACCATTGATTCCTACATCTAGTGGGGGCATGAGATATGTTTTCAAGCCATTGCTCCCCAAAGAACAAACACATATTACTACATATTCCATATAAACAATCAATACTTAAATTCAATTATTAGTTTCAATGTCTATGCCAATAAAAGTGATGCTGGCACCCCCTTTGGTAACTTCTCAAATATCATATCTTAATCCTAATGGGTATAATATGAAAAATTTTCTTGAGGTTATTCAATTTTTTGAAGATAAGGTTACAAATATTGAGTATAATGATTTGAATTCTACTCATGTTATTGATTCACAAGATGTATTATGTAATATTATTACACCAAAGATATATTTACACCATTTTCTAAATGGTTTTATAGTGCTCTAAATTCATAATTTTATGATGGTAAGGGTGATCTTGAGTATCATCTCTAATTTTTTTATACTTCATGCCTTGATTATGATTATAATGATAAAATTTTGAAAAACGTATTTCTAAGAAGAACAAAGGACTATGCTTTAAGATGGATATATGATATACAATTAATATTAATGAAATCATTCAAACTTGTAGTTGATCATATCATATCACATTTTTCAATCAACATTGTTTAAAAGATGTCATGTGCAAAAATTGACAAGATTAATCAAGGAATTAATGAGCCTATCAATGAATATGTTTTATAGTATAAGACAATGTTAGCCAAAATGAAAAATGTAATGGTAGATAAAGAGTTTTAAGATATTTTAAAGCAAATTTTACTCCCCACCACATGAGTCTATTGTCTTCAATAAGTTTAAATGTTTTGTTGACTTATGCCATATTTTTTAAGAGTGATAAATGAAACTTATTTCATTAAACAAACTTAAGCATGTAACCAATATACTAACTAAATCTACTACTAAGTTTCATATCAAACCCATCTATAATGTTAAACATATAGAGGCTAAAAAGGAGTAAATAATAATGGTTAACACAATGCCATAACCTAATTGGATCATCTTATACAATGCATCTAAGAGAAAAATTACATGATTATGTAAGTCTCTATCTTCGCTCCTTAAGAAGCTTGTGGAGTGTCACCTCATATTTCTCCCTCCTCCATTATATATTGATATGAGTCAACCTTTACCAAAAGGATATAATTCAAATGCTTATTATGACTATCACCAATATGTTAGACATTCTATAAATGGATGTTACAATTTGAAACACAAGATATAAAAACTCATTGATAGTGAATAACTCACTTTTGATGATCCTCCAAAGGATTTAGGGTCACAACTTGGTGATCATTAAAACCAAAATGTATTTAACAATCCATTACAAGATCATTCTAAAGAAACACCAAAAGTGAAAATGGAATAAAGAACATCCTCCATCACATTAAGGGCACCAATTATATGGGATTATCGACACACTTACATGTATATTACCTACTATGGTTCAAAGGCCTTATATTACTTTTGATGATATATAAATTGTGGATGATGAATCTAGTCTTAACTAATTATTTACTAGATCACATATTGATCATCACCATATATGTAGTTTTATGGTTGATAATGGTTCTAGTGAGAATGTATATATCATGACATTACTCATAGAATTGAGATATATAAATGATTATTTATAAGCTTCAACCATGAAATTCAGAGCATTCAATGGGAAGCACAATAGATTTTTTATGAGACTTATTTACCTTTATAGGTTGGTCCAACACATGAGACCATAAAATTTTTAGTTATACCACATATGAGAGTCTTTGATATAATACTGGGATGATTTTGTATTCATAATATATATATATACAATACCCTCCATAGTACAGTAATGTTTCAAGTATATTCATGTCAATAGGGTAATCAAAGTCTCAGTTATTCACTATGAGTATCCACTACAATAAGATAAGTTTATTCCAAGATAACCAATTATATAACATATTGAGATTAATCATGAGTGAAAGGGAAATAAATGGAAATAACATTTATTATAAATTTGATACATGAGAATAAATTTCATCAAATATACATAGTGGACTCCACAAAGTCCTCATCTATACATACATGGCCTAGCTAATTCCTAATAGAAGATCCAAATGTTTCAAAGAGGGTACAAAGGCCCATAATTAAAATTAAAATTAAGAATAAAAAAAAACAATAATAAATGGTTTCCATGAACCACTACATATTTTATTATTGTTTCATTACCACAAAGTCCTATGAGGCATAGGTAGAGTGTCACATATTTTATAATTCAATATTTTGCACATATATGTGATCCTTAGGAGCATGACCAGTTTGTCATAATATACATTGAGTATAGATAACCATATGTGCATCCATTATATGGGATAATTATCTATATTTATCTTTCTTAAAATTAAAACATGTAAAAAATTCAAAAAAATAAACAATAATAAAATATAAAAACATTTAAATAAAGAAAAAATACAAAAATATCCAGCATACACATGTTTACTAGATTTTGCATTTATGTTGTTTAATTTATGTTATTAACAAACATATAATATTATATATGTACACACATATGTTTCACAAGTACTTTAGTGTGATATAAACATACACTAGATACATGATACATGCACATACATATGCTGGACCTTTCCTCCACCTATGTGACACACTACATTGGGGGAATTTGATTTATTGATCAAGACTGATACATGTTAATTATTATATGATAAATTTACATTATCATGTCTATGTTTTTATTTAATCTTACCATGATATAATTTCAAAAGGTGTGGTATAAATATAATTAATATACCATTAACTAAGGACACTAATCAATCATCATGGAATCTCACACTACACTATTGAAAATCATTTGCATAACAAAGTTATAATATCCTATTCTTCCCTATTTACAAATTTTCCATAGGAGGATTCTTATAAGTATGCAGAACTCAAATCACACTCCATGTCCACTATTTTTCAATTTACAATCTATATCACTACATGCACTTGCATATATCATATTGCATAATTATTAACATAACATCCTATATAAAGGGGGAAAATACATCAATTTGAGGCCCTCTTTAGAATATATGTATTTTTAGGAAACACTCATTGATATAGGGGTCTTTTAAGTTAGGCTAACTTTAATTTATCTCACTAAACCCTATTTTAAAAAGTCACGTGCCCAAATTGGAAGACCTAGGGTTTTGAACAAAATGCTAATATTTAGGGTTGATAAGAAACAACACTTGAAAGTGTGGGGAGACCTCTTGAGTTATTGGATGTGATTTATGGGTATATATCCATATATTAACTTTCTTATTCAATAATTTTTGTTCCCCTTTATACTTTTATTTGAGGAGGAGACACATGAAATGATGTTGAGGTCCATTATTCACTATTTATTCTCTTTGAAAATTCCTCTATAATGGTAGGACATATTGGATTCTTTGGGATACTATTAGTGACATGTCAACCTTGTACATATTTATATAAAAATCAATATCATTTTCAAAATTTAAAAATATAGAATCATGATTGTACCATTAGTTCTCATAGGATATTTTAAATTCATTTTCATATATCTTAAGGTGTTCCTTGACCTTCTTTCTGGGATCTCAATACCTAAATGGTTCCCTTTTCAAGCTATAGCGAATTATAATTTTACCCACAATGTTGAGGTGTTCCCATTTGGTGTACTATATGTGGCTAATGTTGAGAGGGTATGGATTTAGACGTCTGTGTTTAACACCCTCAGTTCAATGTCCATATTGTCATATAATTATGCAATAATCTATTGTTTAGTCATTTTTTATGGAATAATTTATAGTAAATATAAAGGTGATGCCCTATTATCTTCAATTGTGATTATAGTGTAATTAAGGTAATATGAATAATCACCCATTTTTCCAATGTTCCTCTTAATATATTGTGATAACCTAGTCATGTTCTACCCATAGATGGCCCTAAACACCATCATATTTTTTTTTATATGATTATCTAAATTCACCTCCTAAATTTGTATATGTGAATAATATTGAATTCATCACAACCCTATGTTTGGAATACTCTATAGATGGATCCCAAGATTATACATAAGATGAATGTATTATAGTAGTTATGGTATCTACCAATTATGACATCATATATAATTTTCCATCTAGTGGCTTTTCTAGGTTACTAATTTGGTGTATCAAATTGGAGCTCATTATTTCTCTAAGGGTATAAATTTTGTTTGAAATGAAAAATATGTCTAAAAATGGGACCCATATCTCATGAACATAAGAAATAATAAAAAATACATACAATAAATTTAACATATCCATGGTGATTATTACCTTTGGGATAAAAATGACTATAATAATTGAGTAAATTGGTCCTTTGATCACAAAATTTCCTGGGTTGAAAACCCACTAATACAATTTGTCCTTGATTTAATTTGAAAAAAACCATGAATTTACCATAGCTAGGTTATAGGTTATCTCATGAACATGGATCATATAGTATGTTTTAAATGAATTTACATAAATGTAAGCCACATGGTTATTATTATGGTGATAGTGCAATATTTTCCCATAAATTTGTCCATTTTTGAATAAATCATAAAGCAAGTCAATTCAGGGCATTGCCTCTAGTTTCACTACTATGTTGTGTAGGCATACTACCTTAATAGATAAAATATCATCCTTGTATTATTGTGTGAAGTAAAAAAGTTGGTCCCTTGATCCATATGGATCTATAGCATCTACTTCCACCCATATGGCTGAATAATGTTTAAATTGAAGCTCCAATAATGATAAATAAAAAATTGTGTCCATGAATTCAATCATGCCATCAATAAAATATGCAAAGGGAGGAGTGAAATATGTTGAATCCATTATTACTATAAAATTATTATAAGTTATTTAAAAATATTTAAGTCTTTTAGCCACTAGGGAAATTGAATTCATAGAATGCATAAGATAACAAGATATAAATGTAAACAAATCATAATTTATAAACTAAATATATCACTTAAAATTATTGGATCTAAAAATTTAATGCATTGAGTTTATAATTCATGTAAATTAATTAAAAATAATGAGTTTTAATTCATTACCCGCTTATTCATTTCTCATTTAAATTTTGATTTTGCATTATCAACTTTTAGCAAATTGTTTACTTCCACATTGCATATTTTCACTACTTTTGGGTTCTTCATCATATTAAAATGACATATGTCTTATTTTTCATTCTTTCATATTTTATATTTTATGATAAATATATTATTTAATAATTACTTGACTCAGTTAGAGACATGTGGTTATATATCACTTATCCATTTGGAGTTGGAATCAATATTTTGTACTTTATTTCTTTAGACATAAGTTCTTAAGATGATGAAACTTGAAAATATATTATGGACATGCTTTCCTAGAGTATGAAATTATTTATTTTTCACTATGAAGACTATAGGTTAGGAGCATTGTGACACATGAAGTAATCTAGCTCCACTTGAGGGTCATTAAATTTTGCCTATGTACCTTATTGCACTAGACTGCAAGTTGCCATGATGGTTTCATATGGATGGCTATTTTTTGCCCAAGATTTAACCTTTGTACTATGATTTAGAAGGTCATAAGTTGTCGAGATGATGAAATTTGGACTACACATGTTGTTTTAGATGGTCTTTAAGTTTTGATTGCATACTTTGGTCTTGTAGGCTATACGTCATTAAGATTGTTACACATGTATTAATATTACTCATTAGAAGTGAGAGAAGCTTTGAAAATTATGTATCTATCAATTATGGGTTGTCAATAGGATAACACTTAGATGATCTATGCTACTCTTTATAACTACCAAAACTTGGAACATATACGATTGCTTAACGATATGTGGATCACTAAGATGATGACACGTGGATGACCCATGATCTCTCAAATGCACAAATGAATTTGAAAACTATGTCTTGGACTAGTATACTATGGATAAGTGAAATTTTGATGTGTGGCTTAATATTAGTTTATTTATTAAATAGTAGACTTAGAAATTTTTAAAATCATGAGCAAGGAAGTTGGATAAAGACATGTGTTGATATCTCATGATGTTGGGGTTAAATTGTGTACTTAGACATAGAAATAAATTAAAACAAGACATTATATTAATGAGTTAGTCAAATAAAAAATAATCATATCTCATTATTATTGACTATTATCACCAAAAGGCATAAAATATTTTGATTAAAAAACACATTTAAGCCTTTCAAATGTCACATTTTGAAATTTTAAAAGTCAAGGTTTAAGATATCTATACAAAACATATTCCAACCCAAATTAAAAGTGATATAAAAGACATAAATCAACTTAAAAAACCTTCATAGTTTAAAATAATCTTGATTATAGCTATTACAATAAAACTCAATATCTATGGAGAAATCAAAGTCATTTTCATGCGAACTAGACTTAACCATGCAATACATAAATATGATCATGAAAATTATGAATGAAAATTGTGTCCTCATATTAATATTTTGAAGGTGGGGTGTGTTTTTCACAAAAAATGTATATTACTACACTTTTTCTATGTAGTGAGCCATAGTTGGTGGTTTCGCCCATTCAATTACTTTATAGAGTACTCTATATAGTCAAATGAGAGTTAGAGCATATAATTATTCCAACTAAAAATAATTAAAAGGTTTTCATATTGAGACTTAATCAACCTCAATTGACCACATGTTCAAAATTTATCCATATTAATTAACAAGGAGGAAATCACTTCTCCACTTTCAAGTTTTAGAGAAATTAGTTTACATACTCTTTCAGGTTTTGTATTAAGGCTTATTGCATGGTCAAGATTCACATCAAAAGACAAAGTGTGTATACACACTTAGGTTCACATCATTTACAATCATTTCATCACTTTAATAAAGTGGGATCAAATTTTTACATAAATTTAATTATCAATTTCTTGACAATGTTTAATCTTGACATCCTTACCTCACTTGGCTTATTTTCCATTCTACTAATTTATAACCTCTATGGGAGAATACACTACTCTATAAATTATCCTGAAAATACTCAAAACATCATTCGGAATCCCTAATATTCTTTCATGAACCTATCAAATATTTTCAAATAGTATATGTCCTTCTAGGATAGGTTCATGCTAGGTCAAATAGGCTACATTATATCCTTATCCACTAGTGTGACCTTATACCCCATAATCCAATAGTAACTTTTAAATTTTAAAAGGTCTATTTCCCCCCTCCCACATATCTAGAAAGGTCGAATAGTGGAAATATTCTAAATTTTCCCCTATATATGCACATCAAGGCCACTCAATACACCACTTGATCAATCTAAAAATCACTTACAATTTTTGTTTCACACTAAGTAAAAGAGGTCAATTTATTCCAATTTAAATTCTAATACATTTTAATAGATGCAAGCCAAGTCTAAATATATTTTATTATAGTTTAAGGGAATCCATTATCTATAATTTCAATCAATATTTTTATATATACTCATAAATTTTCACAATCATGGATCACACACTCCCCCTAAGAGGGAGAACTACATCAGCATGAGGCCCTTTTGGGATATGTAGGAAATATTTAGATTACACAAGGTTTTATGAGGATAGCTAGACTTTTACCCTAACACTATTCACCCATTTTGTCATTTTATCTCTATTATATTTATTGTTTAGGAATTAGGGTTTATGTTTTATAGTTTTTTGTGTGGCATATGAATATAAAAAATTAATCAATAAATTATCATAAGAATTTACATAAACCCAAATCAAAAAATTAGGAATATAGTCAATCATGATAAGGCAATAGTCAATAAAAAAGGTTATAATATGCCCCTATCCTCCTTTTGTGGACTTGTCCCAATGTAGTTTAAATTCTTATTTTTAGATGCGACATAGTTTAAAAATATTTTCATCCAATTTTGTGTCATAGTTAGCATTCATAATCAACATAATATTTTTTTTAGGGAGGTTTACATATCCTTTGGCATATTTACTATTTTTAGCTAATTTTTAATTCTATAAATTTTCTATTTTAGTGTATTCTATTGTATATTGATTTGAATAGTTTCGATCTATTAGTTTGATTCATTCAATTCAAAATAGATTAAACAACATGAGCCTTATTCATATAATGTTTTTCATGTGAAATTATAATATGAGCTCTCATTACATATAGGTCACTTATTAACACTTTTGTCCTTTTCATATACACTCTTGTCTATGATTGATTGCATGTTATTATGTCTAATCTTTATTGATGTGTTTTGGGTCTATCACATTGATCCCTACTTTAGTCTCTTTCATTTCTACTATTTTTATTTTCTCAGGATGGTTTTGGTAAACCTAGATTATGTTGATTGTTGGTAGGGTCTGATGTTTCTAGTAGTGTCCTAATGTGATTAGTTGATATATTTTGAGTATAGCACCATTATTATCAGTTTATATTATATTTTTTGATCATGTTCATTTGTTTTATTCACATAAATAATCCCTTATTCACATTTGATAACACTATATATGTAAAGTCCATAAGAGAATTCTAAAAACAAGCATTCATTATAATACAAGGCATGTATAAAATAAATAGGCATCTAGCTAATTGATATTTTTATTTAGTATGGCTATGAAGTTTTCTAAAGTTATATATCTAGTTTCTTACATTAATTACATGCTTATACTAAATGAGTACCTAGGCATAATTGCATATATACTTGCATTCACATGATTTTGTGCACACACACATTAGTGGGAGAAATACATTCATTTGCCCTCTTCATAGTATTAGAACCTAGGAAATGCTCAAATATTCTATGGGGAGTGGTTGAGGTCAGTCAAAATTAAATAACTAGCCCATTTTTTAGGTCATCTTGGTGTCAAAAGTGCATTTAGGGTTCAAAGTAAAGAGAAGGAAATCATGGATTGATGTATAGGACCAAATATTAGCACACACATAAACAACATCTATAAATATGGGCATATAATTTTGAGGTTTCATAGACCTATTAGTCTATAGGGAAACTTTAATTAAATAAAATAAAATATTAGTCACTCTAGGGGTCTCCCAATTACTAGTAGTGTCTTGGTAGGAGTTAAGCTAAAGTTTCATGATATGATCAATTAAAGAGTAGATACAAAGAATTTTTATAGAAAATTGAAAAACATATTGAGAAAAAAATATGAGAATAAGATAAGTACCTCCCTTCATTCTTTCATTATCAATTATAAATATAGTAAGTGTAATATTAAGCATACCTTTCACATTCATTTTTTTTATTATTTCCCTATTTTATACAATTTGAATGTTCATAGTTTTATTTCACTTAGATCACATTGATGACAAAATAATTTAATTAAATGACTATCCATACATATCTTTGCATACATATTTGGGTGTACCCACTCTACCAAATGACAACCTACTAAAAAATCACAAATATGTGCTTATAAGCCCAAACATGTAATAAGGTAGTTGATCTAGGTCTCTCAATAAAATCATATTATGTGAAATGATACAATTATCTCATAAAGTGATAAACCATATTCCAACCCTAGGAGTACATGGGGAAATGTGTCTAAACATCATTAATAATAACTTACATATGGTTTTTATATGGATAATCCACCATCATATACATTAATAAAAGAATCAAGTATGTGTTTAACCCTAATTTATAATAAGGAATCCTACTTGGGTGGATAGTGTTGAGGATATATAAATGATAGGGCACAAGGGTGAATATCAGATCTACAATAGGCCAATTAATGTGTTAAACACATATGCACCATATTTTAAATTTATAAAATTGAGATAGGCTATTAATGGAAAGTATATTTATGCTAGATATATAAATGAAATAAAAGAGTTTACTTAGATATTTATGATGCTAACATAATTTTGGATTTGGTATAGGTATAAATTAGTTAGGAATAAATTTCTAGATTATTTGTCAAATTTTGGATCTAGTACCTTTGGCTCTCCAAATAGTTGTATTAGACTAGGATGGTTATGTCGATGGTAGTATATGATTTATATGCTAGTGTCTTGTATGGAATATATACTCAAACAAGATGTGACCACCTAGATATTTTTAGGTTTGGCTTAACCTTCAGTTTGTTTCATTCATATTAGGGGCCTGGACTATCACTCCTAGTGAAATATCAAAACCCTAGATTTTCATATTCTATGTGACCTTAAAAAAATGGGTCAATGGGAACACTGTATTAAGCTAACCTATAATGAACCCAATATTAAATGGCACTACCTACATATCTAATACTCTAAAAGAGGGCCTCAGACTCATGTAGTTCTCTCCTATGTGTTGGCTTGTGTGTGAATTATGCAATGTGTGTAAATCAAGTACAATAGTGGCCTAGATTATAACTTGGAAAATATGACCTTATGACTACTCCTTTAGTAATTCAGACTTTTAGTTTCATCTACTCCTTTGACTGATATCAAGATAGGGTATAATAGGAAATATTTTTTTAACTTGAGTGTTTCTTGAGTCTTCTTTTGGTTTGATTTCTATGTGTTCCCCAAGTGAGGAATGAATAAGGGTTGATATTATATTTTTTACCAATCCTATCATGATATAACTTGAATTAAATCACTTAGGCCAACCATTAATAAATTTCATTTGAAAATTGGATGATTTTAGGTTATTAAACACTCGTATTGGGCCAAGAAAGTACCATCAATGCTATTGTCTATCCCAGATGTTAGTGTCCAGGGAGAAGGAGAGTGTGCATAGGCTCAAAACTTATAGAAGTGTAAGACAATAATATTTTAATCATTTTGTACAAGATGGGATGTATGTTTCAGCAATATAAGGCTATTAAAACTAAAATATAGGCCAAGGGAGACAAGATAGAGTAGATGTGAGTATTGCAGAGGTAAGGCATATGTACAACTAAGAGGAACAACCAAGGTTTGATTTTTCCAAGGGTACAAAATTGAGGTACTACATAATCAAAAAATATCATCTACATTCCCCCTAATTTAATATAGTAATGAGATTGTTATTTTAAAGGAAAGGAAGAATTACCTAGGTGTGTATTCACATCCTATCTTTGTTTGAATTAAAAATTGAGTGCTTTGATGGAGTTTAATTTGAATGCTTTTTTAGTGACTAACCTATAACCAAGAGCATGGTACATTGTATAAGTAGTGTATATAATTTGGGTCAAAATTACTTGAAATATATTAAAATTTAAAGAGAAAGGTTTAGGAGTACACCTATGTGTCAATGTAGCCACCTATCCTATAGGTAATTTGTTTTTGCAAAAGATGTATCATTGTAAGGATATGAAATTGAGATTAAAATAAATATAGATAAATCTTTAAATTTCATATATCCAAGGGGGGAGAGAGAGAGAGAGAGAGAGAGAGAGAGAGAGAGAGAGAGAGAGAGAGAGAGAGAGAGAGAGAGAGAGAGAGAGAGAGAGAGAGAGAGAGAGAGAGAGAGAGAGAGAGAGAGAGAGAGAGAGAGAGAGAGAGAGAGAGAGAGAGAGAGCACATGGCAATTGAGATTAGCTCAATAGTGAAACCAAATGATACTTATAACCTAAAAATTTTATATGATCAAGTCTAAACTAAAAGCTTGGAAAGATTTAGTGATTTAATCACCCCAATCATAACAAAAGGTGAACCAAATACTGTAGTAGATTAGCTCACTAAAGTCTATAAAAGTATGCAAGGTAAGAGTACGTCTAATAGTTTTTTATTATGAGACTGATTTGGATTTTTAATTATTACACACATTTTTCATAACATATTCATTGTATATATGTCTCATGTTGAAACTATGGTAATAATGGTACCATGTATATAATTAGACCAAAAAATGTGTATCTGAATCATATAATTATGTGCTTTGGATAATTAGGAAAACTATGTAAGTGTGGAGGACATGATTCCAAATCATGCCTCCACTATACATAGAGAAATATGAAACTTATATAAGTACCAATGTTGATGACATGTTCCCAAAAACATTTCCCCCATTGTGAACTAGAGTAGGTGTGGAGAACATGCTTCCAAAGCATGTCCCCACTAAATTTGTGAATTGATATAAGTACCCATATTTAATGAATGTGGATATCATGCTTCCAAATCATTCCCATTATATAATATATAAAATATGAATGTGTGTAATCCATGTCCATATTACATTCACCCACTGAATCTACAAATTGGTATAAGTACCAAAAATTGGATAAATTGGAGAACATGTTTCCAAAGCATGCCCCCACTGTAAACTATAAACTAAGAATGTGTGAAAGTTATTTCCATATGATATAACCCCCACTTAATATACAAACTAGTATAATTACCAAATACAAAATAAATATTGAGAGCATGCTTCCAAAGCGTGCCCCCACTATAATCTGGAAACTATGAATGTGTGGAAGCCATGTCCGTATGACATGCCCCCACTTAATCTAATAATTTTTCAAAGTTTGGAGAACATATTTCCAAAAAAATCCCCCACTAATATAGCCCACTTTGAGGTGAGTAAAAATAATTACCTGGAAGTTACCTCACCTCAAAAGGGTAAGACAACTATAAATTTTTTGAATGCAACCATATAGCATATAGAAGTAAAGATGTCTAGGTAAATCTATCATTGAAGCGCATAGAACCAATGTGATCACATGTAAGCCTAATATTCATGATAAATATCATAACAATATCTAGATAGTAATATTATAAGATCAAAAATAAAATAAATACACATAAAAGAACACTCAAAAATAATTCAAAAGGCAATGGTCCAAGGAGACCACAAATAAGGGACATGTTTAAATGTCATAAAATTTAATGGAGATGACTTAGTAAAATGTCCAAAAAATCAATTAATGATATAATCAAATTTATATACAATAATAAATTTCATATTCAAATATCCAAAAAGTAAACATAGGCATAGGAGCTGCATACAACATGACATATTCAAATTCTCAAAATATAAAGATAATAACAAGGCAAAACACTCAAGGAAGTGTGTGAAGGAAAAGCATAAAAAATGAGCATAAACATGTCATAGATTCCCATGGGTCAAATGTGTTAGAAAAAAATTTCAAGTACATAACATATAAATTATACTATGTAATGTATAATCATCGATAATAGGATTTTGTAAGTACATATGTAAGCTCAAACATGATAGTGTAGAGTGATGATCGAATCATATAATCTATGTGTATAAAGATCATAGAATATGGATGCCCCCAATGTCCTGGTGATGTGAGTAGAGGGTAAGACAAACACTCATAAGTGTATCATGTATCTATATATGCTTGTAGGAGTAAATGATATGCTAGTTATCAACATAAAACTAACACATAGATGCCAAGGGGTCAAGAGAACATGTAGGTACAGATAATGTTTTTGGATTTTTTAATATTTTTCATATTTTTTTGGTATTTTTAAATATAAGGAAAAATCATCTTATGATGCCATACAATGGATGGTCTAGATATGTCCCCTCACTATGAACCATACAACCTCATTTTAGATATTTTACATTATTTGCATCATGATTGTCTAGGTTGAACGCAATATAGCATGTTCCTCTTCACATTTTGCATGTATATTATTGATGTAATGCTATCATTTTAAATATGTACTAATTTTTATTCATAAGTAAAATAAAGGACTTTCTAATTTTTTTATTATTTTTGCTTCCATTTGGTATAACCAAAGAGTTCCAAATGTAAAAGAGTATGGAGATGTGGTAGGCATAACCCAAACCCATGTTTGAATTACTTTAGGACCATAAGAAATTGGTAATGATATGTTTCCCATGGAGTATTTCCAACCCCATTTGTTTTGTAGGTTTTTTAGATTGAACCCAATTTTTTGAAAACATATTACATTAAAAGTAGTTTTTTATTGTGTAGTATCAACATGGTTATGCCAAAAGTAAGTGCCACCAATGTATAATTTAATTGTCAAATATTTCTTTCATTAACACGTGTTTTTTTGTTGATTTTAAGATTTTTGTATAGGATTATAACCTTGGATTGGTCCCATGTTAAGTAAAATCTATAAAATGGTCATGTAGAGATTAGGAAAACCAAATTTTTATTCATAATATTATTTAGGAAATTGGTCTCCTTCCTTTATTTGAGGGATAAAACTTTGGTACTTGGAAGGAGAAATGTTAAGAGTATTTGGATGAGTATGTATGAATGTATCATATATATGTACATCCACATGTAAATGAGTGAATTAACAATATTATTTATGCAATGCTCTTTACTTTAAGGGGGAAATAAGGCCTCTACTAAATATAAATTGATGTTCTAAATCTGAGGGTCTAAATGTCAGCTCATGTGATGTACTTTTGAATTGAATAGTATAATATTGAATGGAATCATCATCACATTATTTGAAATTGTTAAATTATTATAATTTAAGTTTTGGTACCTTGTGAATATTGAAATCCATGAAGAAAGCATCTTCTAGGTTTGTAAAATTGGTTAAGGAACCCTTTGGTAAGCTATAGAACTAATTGTGAACCTCATCGGAAATGATCATATGGAATAATTTTAATAATAATTTGTCATCATTTTCATATTGACAAAAATAATTTACATAATGTAACATGTGTTAAATTGGATCTATATGGTGCCCAAATATAGGTAAACATGGTAATTCAAACCAGGTTGATAATAATATTCAAGTATACATTATGCAAGAGGTTGATTATTGAATTAGGTAGCATGTGCATTTACATTATGGAAATACACTTGAATTTGAAATATATACACCTAATTTTGAAGGTCCATAATAATTATTGTCATATATATAAGATAATACATGGGGATGGTGATGTTTAACATAGGTGTTATCATTGGTTCTAAATCACCACCTATTTTTAATCTAGGCATATGTGTATCATCATTCTCATGTATACTAAGTGCAAGTTTGTAATCCTTGAATTTTGGATAATTTGGTAATTGTAATGGATCTTTTAATTTTAGTACCTTTGGTATACTATTTGAAGAGTTTGGAATGTCTTTAGAACTTGATTGATGCACATTTTGTAAATAAATAGCAAGTGGATATATTGAAGAAGCATTGATGAAAGCATATCCTTTGGTGTGGTGGGAATCTCCTAAGGTTGAGACATCTTTATTAACATTGGTACATGTTTTTTTATCTAGAATATTAATATTATCTTACTCTAAAAATGTAGGATGTTTCATTTTTTTATGGTTTAATATGAGTTGGTAAGGATGTCATAATTTCTTGGTTAATATTTAAAAAAATCAATATCAAATATTATTTGGAAAAGTATGAATATTGAATAGGAGGGATTTTGATAAATGAAATTGAAGGAACATCCCCTTATTTAATGATTTACAAATATTCCATGATTTCTTTATAGAGTTGACATAAAATGTCATGATTAAATGAAAGTACATTATCTCCATATGGGATCAATTTTAGTATAGAAGACAAGGTTGTGATTTGGATCCTCATTGTGATGGATAACATCATGTAATGAAAGGATGGGAGCATAGACCTGATTAGAGGGATAATAGTTACCATCATTCAAATATTTTATTTTTTTCCTTAGAAATTGGAGGAATGCAAGATTAATGTATTTTTTTCCCTGACTAGAGAGACTATTAAAGAGTTTCATAGTCATAATCATCAAATAAATCAATATCATCCATGATAAAAGAGAAAAATAATAGAAATATTAGGACAATGTAATATATAACCATCTACAAGAGAATGCTTATGCAACAATAATGTTCAAAGGTTGGGTTCACCAAAATTTTAACCCTAATTTAGATTAAGGAGTCCTACTTAGGTAGATAGGGTTAAGGATATATAAATGATATGGCACAAGGGTGATATTAGATCTATAACAGACCAATTAATGCATTAAACTCAGATGTACCATATGCTGAATTTATAAAAATGAGATATAATATTGATGGAAAGTATAATTATGCTAGATATATAAATGACATAAAATATAGTACTTAACTATTTTTAATGCTAACATAATTTTGGATTTATTACAAGTATAAATTATGTAAGAAGATAGGTATGGATCAATTGTCAAATTATGGATTTGGTGCCTCTACCTCTCTAGATAATTACATCAACCTAGGATATTTGCATCAATACTAGTGTATGAGTTCAATTCTAGTGTTATGTATATAATATTTCTCAAAAAATATGTGACCACATAGATACATATTGGTTTGTATTTTCCTTACCTCTAGTGCATTCATATCTATGTCATGTTTTTTTTATCTTAGTGAAATGGTAAAACCCTAGCTTTCTAACTTCAATGTGACCTTGGGGGAAAATGGGTTAGTGGGAACATAGTGTCAAGTTGACCCATAATGAACCCAATATCAAAGGGCATTGCTTACATATTAAATAATATATAATAGGGCCTCAAAATCATGAATTTATCCCCTACATATTAGCTTGTGTGTGAATCATGTAATGTGTAAAACAAGTCCAATAGTGACCTATCTTGTAACTTAGAAAATATGACCTTATGAATTCTCCTTGAGTAATTTAGACCTATATTTGGTTTTTTACTTTGATTGATATCAAGATAGGGTAGAATAATATATATTTTGGTAACTTTAGTGTTTCTTGAGTGCTCTTTTGGTCTGATTTCTAGGTAATCCGCAAGTGAGAAATGAATGAGAGTTGATATTGTATTTATACCAATCCTATTAGGATATAAATCATTTTAAATCACTTAGGCTGACCATTATAATGCATTTCATTTGAAAATTGGATAGATTTAAGGAACTAGATGCTTATTTTAATCTAGGATAGTAACGTCGACACTATTATCTATCTTATAAGCTAGTGTTTAAGGAGAAGAAGAGCAGGCACATGCTCAAAACTTACATAGGTGTAAGATAAGTATATTTTAGGCATTTTGGGAAAGATGAGATGTTTGTATCATCAATATAAGGTTGTTATGACTAAGAGATAGGCCAAAGGGCACAAGATAGAGTATAAGCAAGGCTTGTAGAAGAAATAATGTGTAGAACTAAGAATAACAACCAAGGTCTAATTTTTCCAAGTGTATAATAGTGAGGTGCTACATAATCACAAAATATTTTATACAATATGACACACAAATAATTTCACACATAAATAGTTAGAGATAAAAATATTGAAATGAATAATCATAAAATCATTGGGGGTATACAATGCCACTGATCATGCCAATCAATAGCTATGAACTCAATATTTTAGGCACAAATTTATTAGATCATGTAACAAAATATGAGTGCCCACAATTGATAGTTGAAATCTATGCTACACACCCTCTAATGTAATTATCGTCTCCCTAGTGGGAAGACAAAAGGTACAAGTATCTATGATTCACCTCTTGGTTAACATTGTTATTAGGTACATCTCATAGGGTAAGGTCCATAATTGGCTAACATATTTGATTCCACACTATTTATCAATCACTACTTTGCATCACTCAAAGCAAGACCTAATATTATGTCCATATATAACCCATAGAATTTTTAAAAAATGCACATATCACCTAAAAATACATCAAGATGATAATTTTGAGATTATATATATGGTTAAAAATATCAAAGAATCTATCTGAAGGATGAAATCAATATTATAGTTAATTTTCATGCTTGGTAGATACTTGTGACATCAAAAAGTTACTTTTTATGGACATTACTGATAGACTTTTAGACATTACTAATAAATACTAAAATTTTCAAGTGTCTAGATGATGTTATTAGTAACCATATACCACATCTAAAAATGACTTAAAATAGACAAAAAAAATAAATGTTTTTTTCAAAATACTGATAATGGAAGAAAAAATGATTTTTTAGGTAAATACTAGGGCCAACAGATGCTCTATATATATGGAACACTCTATATTCTTGAATCACCTAGGTATATCATCTTTTTTCATCACCATGGTCACAAGTCAAAGTAAAAAATAAATATAAACGAATTATAAAATAAAAATAATCAGCGTATTTATACCAATATAATTTTTGGGACTATAAGTGCACAAATAAATGCTAATAATTAATCTATCACAACATGTAACATGTGAGATATTGAGACTCATATATTTATTTCAACTCCTAGTAGCCATGTTGGAACGCATAATATGACATTCCATATGGTGATAGTTTTAATGTCATTTATTTTGAAAACAAATAGGGAATATTATATACCTATTTCTAGGATATATCCATGTTTCTTGGAAACTCTCACACTGTCACAATAATATTATGCTTTGGGTAAACTTATGTCACCTTTTATGAAATAAAATGATATCAAATAAATATTATTTACATGATATAATTGCTTATGTTATTTGCTTACCCATTAAGGGAAATCAATATGACTTTGACTAATGGGAATGCATCCACTCACATATAGATACAAACATGTATCACAATTAAAAAAATCACCAAGCATCTCATTATTAAAGTTTTTAATAAAAATTTAATTCATAATTTATTAGGAACTATATACACTAACATATGATGACTAAATATTGAGTGATAAACTAATTTATTGTCATGAATTATTACAAATACTCAAATATTATTTTACATTATATTCTAGTCTTTTAAATTTGACATATACCAATCATGTCTAAACCCTTTAGTCCAAGACCTTCCTATTATGAAAAGTCTCACATTCACTATCTCACTATGCCTAACTACTTATCCCATGTCTAAATCTAACATTATGATGACCCAGATCACCAATAACCCATAATATTCATAAAAACCTAGTTTATATCCTACTTTGATAATTATAGATCCTTATCAATTTTATAGTTTTTAGGACAATAACATCCATATTATGAAACTAGCATAAATACTAGTATCCCAACTTTGACGTTAGTGTCCCTTCCTTCCAAAGAATCAAATTTGAAAATATTTTGACATTCTAATGGGTTTTATTTAACCCTCCCATGAGATAATTTTAAAAATGTGGTATAAATACAAGTAAAAGACCATTAATTAAGGACACCAATAAATCATCAAGGAAGCTCACATTACACTAATGTAAATCATTTGCACAACTGAGTTATATTACCCATTTCTTCCCTATTCATAAATAATTCATAGGAGTAGTCTTCTTACAGGTCTAAATCACTCAAAGAGTAGTTCATGATAAATATTTTTCAAGTTACAAAATATATCATATATAATATTGTAGATTATTCACACACAATCCCACATAAAGGGGAGAACTAAATTGACCTAAGACCTAGTTTAGATTATATGGATTTGTAGACATTATTCATTGACAGAGTAGTCTTTGAGGTCATCTCAACTTATTTTGAACCCACTAACCCTTATTTTTCAAGGTGATGTGCCCAAGTTGGAGGACCTAGGATTTTGAACAAAATATTGATATCTAGTACCTATGCACATGAATCAAATAGATAATATGAAAGGTGACAGTGAACCCTAATAGGTATAGTTTTTCATTCCAAAAAATTACATATATTCTATACTAGATATAACCATTGAAACTTGGGAAAAAGTGTTGATGATAGTTTTTAGATCTATATGATAGTGTCTAGGATAAAAAAGAGCTCAATTTTATAATTTGATTAACCATAATGGAGAATTAACCTACCTCCTTATACACCTTAATTTTATAGATCCACCTATGCATCAAAAAATAAGATAAGTATTAATTATCCTTCGGGTCAATACATTCAAATTAATATTTTATTGTGGCACTTTATACATTTAGATATTTATCATAATATTATAAATATAAATTCATTTAATTGGCCTACTTTTAGAATATCTTACTCCAGGTTGATTAGGTTATCCCCCCTAACCCAATTCCAAGAAAGGGTTAAACATTTGGTGAACCCAACCTCTGAGTCTTTCTTGCTCAACCATAGCTTACTCTAGGGTTTTTAACCTTTTAGAGTTTTAAATTATAGTAATTATTTATATATTGATTTTATTAATCTAAATGCATCCTACGTGTAATGATAGATTAGGTGGTGTACTTATTAAGAATCTTGAGCTTCCTCTTCTACCACCTAAAATGTCTCAAGCTAACACCCCATCAAATCCTATCAATAATGAGAGTGACAATAATGAAAATGAGAAAAATACTAAAAATGTTATCATAGAAGATGAATCAAAGTCATGAAAATAATAAATCACATGAGAATAATGAACATTATCGAGTAGATCAATAAAAAATTAAAGATATTGAAATTTTTAACAATGTATTCATGAAAATCTTGAATATCTTGAGAAGATCCTCAATATTATATTGGAAGATAAAAAATCCAAACACATAAGTGAACCACCATTTTCATCAATTAATTCAAATATTTGGGATACTAAATATACCTATCAATCATCAATCCCATTATCCATCCCTTTGAGCACACCATTGATTTCTGCATCTAGTGGAGGCATGAGATATGTTTTCAAGCTATTTCTCCCCAAATAACAAACACATATTACTACATATTACATAGGAACAATCAATAATTAAACTCAATTTTTAGTTTTAATGCCTATGTCAACATAAGTGATGTTTTCACCCCCTTTGGTAACTTCTCAAACATCATATATTAATCCCATTGGGTCTACTATGAAAACTCTTCTTAAGGTTATTCAAATTTTGGAAGATAAGGTTACAAATATTGAGCATAATTATTTGAATTCTACTCATTATATTGATTCACAATATGTAGTATGTAATCCTTTTGCACTGAAGATATATTTACACCCTTTTCCAAATGGTTTTACAGTGCCCAAATTCCCATTTTTATGATGGTAATGGTGATCTTGAGCAGCATCTCTAAAATTTTTATACATCATTCCTTGATTATGATTGTAATGATAAAATTATTAAAAAAAAAATTATAATAAACCTAAAGGACTATGATTTGAGATGGATATATGATATACAATTAAGATTAGTAAAATATTTCAAACCTATAGTAGATCAGATCCTATCACATTTTTTAATCAACATTACTTAAAAGATGTCATATGCACAAATTTACAAGATTAATCAAGGAAATAATGAGCCTATTTATGAATATGTTTTATAGTATAATACAATGTTAGCCAAAATGAATAATGTAATGGTAGATAAAGAGTTTCAAGATATTTTTAAGAAAAATTTGTTTACCCCACCACATGAGTCTATTATTCTCAATAAGTTTAAACATTTTAATGACTTACACCATATTTTTTGAGAGTTATAAATCAAAATTATTGCATTAAATAATATTAAGTATGTAGTGAACACACTAACTACATATACTACTAAGTTTCATATCAAACCAAGCTATAAGGTTAAACCTATAGAGGTTAAAAAGGAGTAAACAAAAATGGTTAACACAATGTCACAAACTAATTGGATCATCTTATCAAATGTATCTAAGATAAAATTTACATAATTATCTAAGTATTTAGCTTCAATCCTTAATAATATTGTGGAGTGTCACCTCATATCTTTCCCTCCTCCCTTATATATTGATATGAGTTGACTTCTACCAAAAGGATATGATGAAAATGCTTATTATGGCTATCACTAATGTGTCAGACATTCTATAAATTGATGTTAGAAGTTGAATCACAAGATAAAAAAACTCATTGATAGTGAATAAATCACTTTTGATGATCCTCCAAAGGATTTAGGGTCACAAATTGGTGATCATCAAAACCAAAAGGTATTTAACAATCCATTAAAAGATCATTCTAAAGAAACACCAAATTTGAAAATGGCATAAAACACATCCTATACCACATTATGGGAACTAATTATATGGGATTATTAACACACTTATGTGTATATTCATACTATGGTTTAGTGACCTTAGATTACATTTGATGATAGAGAAATTATGGATGATGATGCTAATCTTAACTAACTATTTACTAGATCACATATTGATCATCATCATATATGTAGTTTTATAGTTGATAATGGTTATATTGAGAATGTATCTATAATTAAATTACTCATAGAATTTGGATATATACATGATTATTTATAATATTTGACCATGACATTCAGAGCATTTGATGGGAAATCACAATAGATTTTTGATGAGATTTATTTATCTTTATAGTTTGGTCAAACACATGTGACAACAAAATTTTTAGTTATACGACATACAAAAGTCTTTCATATATATTATTGGGATGATCTTGGATTCATAATATATACATAATACCCTCAAAAATGCATTAATTCCTCAAGTATATTCATGTCAATAGGGTAATCAAAGTCTTAGTTATTCACTATGAGCATCTAATACAATAATAGAAGTTTATTTCAAGAATACTAATTATACGAGCTATTAAGGTTAATAATGAGTGAAAGGGTTATAAAATGAAATCCCTTTTCCTATAAATATTATATATGAGAAGCCATTTCATCAAAGAGACATAGTGGAATCCATAGAGTCCTCATATACATATGCATGGCCTTGCCAATTCCTAAGACCATATCCACCTATTTCATAAAGGGTACAAAGGCCCATAATTATAATTGAAGTTAATAATAAATAATAATAATAATAATAAATGGGTTACATGAACCACTAAATTTTATATTATTATTTCATGACTAGAAAGTCCTATGAGGCATAGGTATAGCATCACAGATTCTATAATTCAAGAGTTGGCACATATATGTGATCCTTGGCAGTATGACCAGTTTGTCATAACCTATCCTAAGTATATAGAACAATATGTGCATAAATTATATGGGATAATTATATATTATTATCTTTATTAAAATTAAAATATGAAAAAAATCAAAAATATAATAAAATACAAAAACATTCAAATAAAGAAAAATTATAAAAATATTTAGCATACACATGTTTACCAACTTTTGTATTTATATTATTAGAAAACATATCATTTCATTTATATACACATATATGTTTCAAAGGTAATTGAGTGTGATATAAACATACACTAGATACATGATACATGCACATGCACATGTTGGACCGTTCCTCCACCTACGTGACACACTACATTGGGGGCATTTGATTTATCGATCAAGATTGATACATGTTAATTATTTTATGATAAATTTAAATTATAATTTATATATTTTTAATTTAATCCTCCCATGAAATAATTTTAAAAGGTTTGGTATAAATATAATTAAAATACCATTCACTGAGGACACCAATCAATCATGAAGGAAGCTCACACTACACTACTGAAAATCATTTGCTTAACTGAGTTATACTACCCTATTTCCAAATATGTCATATGTTAATTATTATTATAGGTATGAATAAATGTAATATCAGTCAATGAGAATTATTTTAAAGTTAAAATCTATATCACTACATGCATTTGCATATATCATATTTCATAATTGTTAACATAGAAGCCTACATAAGGGGGGAAACTACATTGATCTGAGGCCCTCTTTTGAGTATATGGATTTGTTGGAAACACTCATTTATAGAGGGGTATTTAATGTTAGATTAAATTTAATTTATCCCACTAATCCTTATTTTTTAATCGTACATGCCCAATTTATAGGACCTAGGGTTTTGAACAAAATATTGATATCTAGATTCTATGTGCATGATCCAAACAAATAATTTGCAAGGTGAAAATGAAACCTAATAGGTGTAATGTGTAATTATATAAAAATACATGTATTACATATTGTACCAAAGCATCAAAATTGGGATATAAGTATCAATTATAGTGTTCATATCTCAATGGGATGACATAGAGCAAAATTTTAGAACATGATGGATCACAATAGAGCATTATCCTATCTCCTTCTACACATACATTTCCCATATCTACCTATGAATCAAAAAAAAAGTTGAGTATTATTTATTCTTCTTGTTACTACATTCAAATTATTAGTTTGGTGTGGTACTTTCTACATTTATCATATTCTCATATTCAATATATTTATCAAGATATTAAAAATATGAATTCATTTAATTGGATTGATTTTAGAATAGCTTCAAGTTGATTATGTTATTCCCCTTAAACCAATTCCAAAATGGATTAAACAATTACATGTTTCATATGTGTTTTTAAAGATAAAAAATTATGTGATGACATATATTTTCATGTTGATATATTCACATTACATGATCATACTTTTATATATAACACATGATACATGTAAATTTGTCTTTTGAGATGAGTGATTCATAGGCTTCATATCAGGTTGAGGATTGATATTTTGATACATATTATATGCCTTAGATGGCTCACATTAAGCACATTTATAGGCATTAAATGATATTATAATATACATTAATTTATTCATATGGGTTAATTTATGCACATCAAGCTATATGTAGGGTATTATACTTAATTTTAAAGAAATACTGAGGCATTATTAACATTATGACATATATATGTGTTATGTTGAGTAGATTTATAAAATTATACAGGTCAGATTGAGTATATTTATCACATTAACCAAAATGAAAGATTAATATACATTATATGAAATTATGACAAAGAGATGGTGGCATTATATTTTATTCTGAGGTAGAGATAGATCAAATTGGGATGTGAATGTGTAGATACTAAAATATGGTATTAAGTAATTGATAATGACACTATTGAAACACATTACCAAGCATTATTTGTGTGTAAAAATATGTTTCTTACCCTCCATTCTCCCACACATACATTTTATCTTATGTGGTTTATCTTTTCATTATGTTATTACACACCTATAGGAACCTCACTATATGTTTTAAACCTACATACTATATTTTATAGACATCCCTAAACCTTTAGTTTAATACTCATATGTATGGGTTAGTAATGTCAAATTGGGTCATTACCATTAATTGATACTAACATGAACCTAACATTATTAAACCTTTCTAAGAAATGGTTACTTTTAAACTCAAACATTTCCTTTGCATTGGCCCATATTCCTAGCATGTTAGTGGTGTGATAAATTACTCAATTAGACTGCTATATATATATATATATATATATATATATATATATATATATATATATATATATATATATATATATATATTCCTTACTGGATAAGGGACTTGATAATTATTTGATACACATTTATATACTATTGCACTTTGATAAAATTTTCCCTATTCTTATCAAATTATGAATCAATAACTAGGAGTAATCCCAAGCTAGGTCTAAAGTGTACTAAAATCAAGTTAAATAAGATTTTTTGAGGTATCAAATCCTAATCATTATATACATTCATATGGAATATAAATACACTTTCAAACGCCACTCTAGGTGGTAGAGTTATGTGTTGTTGAATATCCATAGAAATATATTCCACACTTTAATCTTGGTAATATACCTATACAATCTAGTACTCACAATGCACCCTCAAGCCATACACCACATTAGATAATTATAAAGTCCATTGTAGCACAAAAACTAAATCACCAATTTACTTCACCTTTTGCACTTAAATATCTTAATAAGATGGGATACTAGGGAAAAGGACTTTGAAAGCATGAACACGGAATAGTTAATCCTATCGAATCATCCACACAACATATAATGTAGGGGCTTTGATATCAATTTAGTAATAATCATGATAAATCTTTTCCCACCCTTTCAAAACACATTAAATTTTGTCTACTCATTGTACATACCAACAATATTGTTAATCATACCTCTACATTATCATTTGTCTATCCTGATCTTATCGACAATATAGTTTCACCTGACATGTTTAGATTAGATGAATTCTCTAATGATGAATCCCACCTATAATTCCTTTGAGCATATGAGGACCTCCCATCTTACTATAATAAAAATATATTTCCAAATCACACAAATGCCTATGCATAATTCAAATAAAATCTATATTCTTCCCCAGATATACTAGTTGACTCAGATGATACTATTCTTATAACTCCATATACAATCGATAGTTCCAAACTTATTAATGAGGAAATAGTAAATTTTAATTATAGAACTGATAAGGATCCCCACATTGTCTTATTAGCCACTACCCTACGAAAGGAAGAGGATGTAGATATTTGTTAAACTTTAACAAATTTTCCAAAACTCTTTACTTGGTCCTATTTAGATATGTTATGAATTAATAAATCTATAGTAGTCCATTAGATTCCTTTATACCCTGATGCTAAAAAATTTAAGCAAAACATTCAAAAAATGAATCCTAAGGTGGTTCTCCTAGTTAAAGATGAAATCTAACACCTCTTAGATGTTGGCTTCATTCGACTAGTAGCACATCCTGAATAGATTTCAAATATAGTTCCCTTAATAAAACCCAATGGAGAAATTTGATGTTGTTTTAATTCTCAAGATTTAAATAAATCATGCCCCAAATATGATTTCACTTTACCAAACATTGACACGATCATATATTGAATAGCCATATACAAAATGTTATCATTTATGGATGGTTTTTTTGGTTACAACCAAATCAAAATTGATAAAGAAGATCAAGAAAAAACATCCTTTACAACACCTTGGGGTATGTTTTGTTACATTATCATGCATTTCAAATTAAAGAACATTGATGCCACATATCAACGTATTATGATGCACATTTTTCATGACTTGATTCACCATATTGTTGAGGATTAGGTAGATGATATATTAGATTAATCCAAATAGCAAAAATATCATGCTCTTGATTTATAAAATATATTTCAACAACTTAGGCAATAAAATACTTGATTAAACCCAAAGAAATGTGTGTTTAGAGTTACATTAGGTAAACTCTTAGGCTTCATTATTTTTAGTGTGGCCTAGAAGTTGACCCTAAGAAAGTCAAAACAATTATAGATATACCACCTCTTACGAACTTAAATTAATTTTGGTCCCTACAAGGCAATATCCAAACAATCCATCATTTTGTAGCAAAAATTGTTTATAAAACTTAGTCATTCACTTGATTACTAAATAAATATACAAAGTTTGTCTAGGACCAAGCTTGTTAAGAAAGCTTCAATACAATCAAATAATACCTTCTTTATCCACCTATTTTAATACCACCTATCCCTAATAAGCCTTTCTTCCTATATATGTCAGTAATAGATCATGCACTAAGAACACTCCTAACACAATACAATGATCAACATACTGAGTGAGTAATTTATTACGTCAATTGCACACTAGTTGATTATGAAAAAAATTATTTTGCAATAAAAAACTATGTCTAGCATTAGTTTTTACTACACAAAAACTTTGACATTACATGGTCAATAATTAGACTCATGTCATTACAAAAGTAGACCCTATGAAGTTCCTAATGTAAAAACCACATCTTCCTAGTCGCATCACAAAATAGGTTATGTTGTTAACAAAAATTGACTTAAAAATAGTTCTCTAAAAATCAATAAAGGGCTAAATAATTGCAGATCATTTGGTAGTAGTACCACTCTTGGATACCAGCCCTCTTATTGACACATTCATAGATGATTTTACTACTTATTCTACTTATTTATATACTTGGACTATGTTCTTTGATGGATATTGATGTTCATCTAGTGCAGGGGCATGTATTGTCTTTATCGGTCCATCTAATCACATAGTTCCTATAGCATACCGACTAAGCTTTTCCTACACCAACAACACTATAGAATATGAATCACTTATCTTTGGTCTACTTGTAGCCCAGTCCTTCAAAATCAAATATATTCAAGTCTTTGGTGATTCCTAACTAGTGGTCAACCAATTTAATGACATCTATCAGACAAAATAGGAACATCTTATCTCATATCGTAATATGGTACAATATTTATCATCACAATTTGATTACTTTTCTATAGAAAGTATACCAAGAAAAGACAATTAATGCATATATGAAATAGAAAGTGCCACATCTCTAAACCCTATCGACATCAATGATGATCAAGCTATTTTCATAATTAAATCATTACAATCATCATCAATATCCAACATAGATCTAATTTCTCTATATATCCTAGCCATTACATGTAGTTCCAAAAATCCAAAATCATTCTTTGACATCTATAATTTTTCAAATAAATCTATTACACTAGATACTTTCTGATGAAATGACAAGTACAACCTACACAAATAAGCACTCTATTATGTCATCATTGGGGGGACGTCTTTAAACAATCTTTTGATGGATAATTACTTAGATGCTTGACTTTAATAGAAGCCAAAATTTATCTTATACAAATACATGATAGTGATTGTGGTAATCACTTTAGTGGAAATGCCATGTTACACAAATTGATTTGATAAGGTTACTACTAGCCCAATATGGAAAAAGAATGTTTACAATATGTAAAGCTATGTGATAAATGTCAATGACATAACAAATTGTAGCATACACCTTCACAATAATTGTAACCTATTATTTCTCCATGGCCATTCATGTTATGGGGATTTGATCTTATTTGAAAAATTAACCCTAAATCTATTGGTGGGCACAAGTTCATTGTCATAACTATAGAGTACTTTAGAAAATGGGTGGAAGTAGCTCCACTTCTATCTACTATGGGGGAGGATATTTATAGTTTACTCATGACCCACATTATTTCATGATTTAGCTTACCCATAGCTATAATTTTTTATAATGGAACATCATTCAAGAACAAAACTATCAAGAAATTTTGCACAAAATATAATATTAAACACACATTCTCCACTTCATACTACCCACAAGGAAATGATCAAGTAGAAGCCACTAATAAAATAATCAACAACATTTTGAGAAAATAATTGAACAAATATGGAGATTATTGGTATAATCAATTAGCCTTTACATTATGGGCTTACCACACAAGTATTCATACATCCATAAGAGCCACTCCTTATTCACTCATCTATGGCACATAATTAGTTTTACCACTGAAATTAGAAATCCCATCTCTTTGTGTCTCCTTTAAATGTATTCTCACTAATGATCAATATCATGAAATGCATTCACAAGAGATCAAATAATTGGAACATACACGCATTCAAGTAGTATAACATCTTAGAATCTACCATCAACATATGAAATGATCTTACAATAAATAAGTTCACACCAAAGAATTCTAAGTAAATGATCTAGTTCTCAAAGAAAATCTTCATAATGTCAATACCAAAGAGGAAATCAAAGGAAAATTCAAACCAAATTGGTTAGGCCCATACATCATTAGTGAAAATCTTCACCCTAAAGTGTATTTTCTAACCTCACTAAAAGGAAATAAACTTAAAAATATAATGACCATTATGTATCTATGTAGATTTCATGTATAGTATGTTATTTTACACATTTCTTTGTACATAATCTCTTTTCAGCATTGCTTGTACATAGTCTCTTGTTCTTGATTGTACATAGTTCAAATATTACAAAATAAAAAAAATATAACATTTCAAAATCCAAAAACATTAAAAAATGTCAAAATACCAAAAACATTTCAATTGTATGCACCATCCATGTTTTACATTGCTAATATCAGACTAGGACTTACATATGTTTTTTCATGCTATTATATGTCACTTTATCTACATTACCATACTTCACTTGATCTTATTTGGGTGTGTGAAATGACATCCAACTACTTGATTGATTCACTCTACACATTGAGGGGACATCCCACTTCCACATTCAAGACACACATTGATATATCTTCCCCTTGGGGGCTTCTTCTACATGACTACACCATCTAGGTTATGTCATTCCTACACTACACACTCTAAGTTATCATGCTGATATACATTACTTACTAGATTACACAAATTACTATATCAACATTTCACTAGTATCTAGCACTTGTGTATTTCTTAGCATATGCCTAGTCTTGTACTAAACATGTCTTCCATACTTTCCCTCTTACTTTAATTAAGTTAGATGTGATTGTATCTTTATCATCTTTACATGTTTTCTCTTATTTATTAGCATAGCTTTTTCGATTGTATTTTTAATTTATTTTTGTCTCTTGTATGTGCTTTTGGACATTTGCCAATGTCCTTTGCTTTTATTCATGTGTGTACCTTAGGAAATTTTCTAATGTCCTTTACTTGTACTCTTTTATGATCTAGTGGCCCTTGTGCTAACATTGCTTGTTTCACTTGTATTTGTATGTGGAATTTAAACATGCCTTGTATGCTTGATTTATAATTTGAGTGACATGTTCTATGTCCCTTATTTCCATGGCCCCTTGGCTACCCTTGTATGATTCTTGATTCTTGATTTATGTGCTTGTTGCTCAATTGATTCTCAATTTTTGTAATGCCATGATCCATATCATGAATTTTTTCCTATTTTCTTAGATTTCATGATGGACATCATGCTCCATACCTCTAACTAAAAACTAACAAATGAAAAACTAACACTTTCAATTGTAGTTCAGTACATTGCACATGCTATTACATTGTAACATATATCTAGGCATACTCCTACTGATCTAACAATCTCTTAAATCAAACCATGATATATTTTGAAATATATTATTGATTATCATTACCATATCATGTATATTTATAGCTTAACACACTTGTAGGGATTCTTATTTTGAGGGTAGTCATTTCAAGGTACCTATTAATACCCTTAAAAGAGGGAGAAACAAATATGGGTTTTGTTACAGAGATCAGAGATCTTAATCGGTCAAAAAATCTAGTTTTAGAACAACCAAAACATAAAATAATCATCAAACCACTCAAAATAGACTAGGAATATAGTTAAGATTCTATAATAGTGATAAGTTTTAGCCTAAGACAACAACATCGAGGCTAGACTACAACATCAGACACTAGGGTGTCCATTTTTAGTGCTCTTGTCTAAATAATAGAAAAACTAGGTTTTCTAGAAGTAGGCAAAAAGGTAGGTTTAGCTACAGTTTTACATAATCAAACCAGTTTAGATAAACATTTTTTAGTATATTTTTCTAATAGAATCTAGACATAAGGGACATCATGCACATCATGATTGGTTCTCACTTCCAATTTTAGATATGGTAGTTGGTATAAATTCCAAATCAAAATCCATATTTTAGCTACCCATGATTAGGGGTAGATTACATAGCACTTTTGCATCTTTTCTTTTAGTTTTTAGCATTACCTAGGCATTCTCAGTAGTCGTGTACCTTACTCCATTTTTAGATGGTTGGAATCATTTTGAAGTGGATTTCATACAAGCCTAACCTCCACATTCTAGAGTACTTGAGTTCCTGAGTGGCTTCCACATAAGCCAAATTTTTAGTTTTGAAGTGGCTTTCATACAAGCCTAATATCCAACTTTTCTAAGTTGGCCAATATTGGCCTTGTTTCCAGTACACATTCAGCTATCCACACCACATTGTCAAATTTCCAAGACATTAAGGGGATTTAGGATCCATCTCATATGACATACATTTTCATACTAATACCATTTTATAGCTTCACTTCATGGGTTAATGATGGAGCCAAAGGGCCAACCTTTATATTCTTGAGCCACCTATTCATAGGGATTAAACACATAGTCCAAACACTAATTAAAATATGCATGATCATCTAGATTCACTCAGTAGGCAATGATGGAGCCAAAGGGATAGCCTTTACATTCTTGAGCCATTTTTTGGGGAATTGAGCACTCAGCTCCATTTTTTATATAACTTTTGGTAAAACATCATCTATCACAACCAACATTACTCATCCTTACTCAGTATCATAATAGGTTTTGTATTGGTTCACATACTTGGTGAGGTGTGTTCATTCATTTCTCTTCCTCTCTCTTACCCATCTCTTTATGTTTTCATTTTATATTGCATATAATAAGAACTGATCTATTCTTTATTTTCATTTCATAGATTCACATTTACACAACATGTTCTCTATGTACTATCCAACATTACTCATCATCACAAACTTCATGGGCTTTAACTTTGAAATTAAGTTTAAGTACAGTTTTTATTTTCCTTTATCCTATTATTTTTCTTTGCTACATCACTAAAATAAAGGGGGTGAAATATAGTCATATAAAATGGAAAAAATGGTAACTTGAGCATGGCTAAAGTTACCTAAACCTTAGGTCCCTCTTGCTTGATCTCATGGCCATCTTAGGCTTACTTTCCCTGATTCTAAATCATTTGTGGCCTTTCATACTTGACCTCAATTGAGCTAGGACCCTCTCTTCATGACTAATCCATCCCCCTAGGTCTCATCTGCTCAGGGAAATAGCACTAAAGTTGGACTATAGCACTAGACCCTAGGGTGTCCCATTTTTAGTGCTCCTATCCAATCATAATTTAAGCCTAGATTATCATTTTTCTTTAATTTCTCTTGTTTATTATGTCAGCCTAGTTTGGTTTCATTTAACTCATGACCACTAGATCCATATATAAGCCCATTCAAAGACCATTTGGAAAGGGTTGGAAAATATCATTCAAATAAACAAGAATATAAGCAAGACCACTTAAGATCTCTTCCCTATTCTCTACATATAGCTAGCATATACACTTTCAAGCTAATTCAAGTCCTTACACTAGCCCCTAGTCATCTCAATCATACCAATTTTTAGCATTTCTTACATTTCATTCACTATTACACCAAACACTCTTAAAAGGAAAACTACATATGGCTTGATCCCTCTTCAGATTATTAGTGTGTAGCAAGCATGACCACACACTAGGTGTGAAGTACGCCCACTACATATTACACACACTAACCCCTTTTCCCCATTTTCCAAAGTTTATTTCAATTTTATTGAAGATATAATTACATAAATAATTATCTCTAGAAGGAGCTTTGTTGATAGTGAAGACCAAAAAATTGGTACACAGGCTCACATCGAGTAGGTGAACAAAACCCAAAAAGCTTAAATCCTTAGGATAATAGAATCAAAGAAGGAATATAGTGCCAAATCCTAGGGTGTCTAGTTTTAACACTCCTCGCTAATCAAAATATAAAGTCTATGATCCTGTTCATGATAGTGTCCCAATCTTGCAAACAAATTTATAGACCTTGTCTCAGTTGAAATAGTCTATAATAAGCTAAGTTTAATTTTCTCTCTCTCACTACTATTTTTATAAAATATCTAATTGAAATTTAATTTATCAAATTAATAGCTTAAATTAGGAATATTATTTACTAATTTCTCCTACTCAGACCTATTTATTTAATAATAATAAAACTCCATTATTCCTAAAATTAACAAATCATCCTTGTTAGATTCAAGAGGAAGTTATCCAGAGGGACAACCTTAATCAATTTAGATTAGCTTATGACTCCATGCCCAATGGATCAGACAAGGTAACTAGTCTAGGTTCTCAAGCATAGCAGACATGCTTCCATGTGAGTCACCAAAGATTTTGGCCAAGTTTTGCCTACATACCAAGATTTTGCCTAGAAAAAGAGGATGAGAAAATTTTATGATGGTGGTCATGATGTTTATGGACATAAAATAAGTCTCATATGTCTTATAAACTAATTTTGAGCCTTGAAAGTTCAATCTCAAGCATAAAATAACTAGACCATCATCACACATCATACAAAAATAGATAGATTAGTCTGGTTGCACATTTGATAAATACACTTGGGAGGTAAACTAGAGCTAAAAGAATTCATAGACATGATAATTTTGGTCCCATAAACATCTTCTACAAATTTAATTTATTGATGAGTTATTTATCTCAAGATATAAGATTTCAAAGCTAGACACACAAAGTGAAACAAACATGCATATGTCAATTTGAAGCCTTGAGAAATAACCATTAGGTTTTCAATATTTTAAGGATGAATGTTAAGCTGATAAGTGTTAAGATAACAAAATACTAGATCAAATCTAATGGCATGTAGGTGAGGACAATTTCCAAGATCTAATGATCAAAATATCAAAGATCAATAACAAAATTTAATCTAATGGCATGTTATTGATCTAATGGTCTCAAATATCTAATGATACAAATTTGATTATACATCAAAGATCAATAACAAGATCATAGTTAAAAGGTTAGTATATCTTAAGATGATTGAGGGTTTGAAAAGAGTCAAGATCATGGGAGCTCAAGAAAAGATCTAATGGCATGTAATGATTGATAAATATAGTGGGTCCAGGTAAATCAATAGTGCATGATCCATCATACCAAATCATATCAAAAATGAGTGAGAGGTCAAAGAGTCAACACATATTAAGTATGAATATGAGGCAACCACATGATGTAAACACATAACCAAATGGGGCTAACAATAGGATTCTATGAATAAATGAAGAGCTAATAGGTGTCATAATCTAGAGGACCTAAAAGAAGATCGGTAGTCGATATTAAAATTTGAAATCTAGAAGACTTAAATAGAGAGCAAATATGATCTAAAGACAAATCGAGGTAAATATATTAAAGTTTTATACCATCATTAGAGTTTAGTCAAGCTCTATTAAACATGGGAACATTGATATAGTTAGGATGGTTATGATAAAGCTCTATTTCCATTAAATCATAGTCTTTACCTCTAATTTAAAGATTTGGAACTTACAGAGCCCATATTTTGGGGTTGTATTATTTCACGATTGTGATCATTGCTCTTTAAATATCTATGAATATAATGAGTTATCAATTTACTTAGGGTTTAGAGGTAAAAATAGATCTTTTTATGCCTAATATAGATCAAAGATAGGTAGTTAGCTATTAAAATCAGATCAAGCAACCTACGGATCATCATTGATATTATAGCTATAGGAAAAACAATAAAGGAAATTGGTTTTCAATCTATAGTAAACCTATGTTTAGGGTTGGGATAGGGGTAGATATGTGATTATATAGAAGTTTCTCATCCTTATACATGGTCTCAACCTTGACAAATAGGTACTTACTGCCACTCAAAACAAACATGACATGGCTTTGTTTAGACTCTAGATATGAGGATTCTCTTCACATGAATAGTGAAAGCAAGTGGAAGGTGGAATGAAATATCAAAGAAAAGAGATTTGGGTATTAGAAGAGTAGGTAGACAATTTAATGTTATTTATATCTTAAAGATCTTTATTTCTTCAAACAATCATGACCCATCACCTACAAAACATATTCTTATCTTCTAGTGCATTTCTCAACTAATGAGAAGAGCTTGAAGACTATTGGAGAAAATGAAGGTTAGCTTGTTGATTAATGGTTAGTCTATATTGAATCAAAGATGGTTTAAAATTCAAGAAATGTGGTGGTAGTTTATTGATTATTTTTTGTATGCAAGCATACTCTTATTCTCTCTCCCTTTCTCATATATTATCCATTCTTTCCCATTTGTAAGGATTCTCATTTTTGGGAGTATTAAAGGAATATATGAGACATTGAAATATATTATCCTCTTGATTAGGATAAACCCTATCAATAATTTTTAAGAACTACCTCTTGATGTAAAAAAGGACTTTCTTTACCTATCTCTGGCCTTGGATCAGTGTTTAGTGAGTTATTCATGATGAAATTATGTGAAGGACAATCTTCCTCATCTATTTTCCTCCTTTTTAACCTCTTTTAAGGTGTTTTGAAACTCTCTATAGTTCTATATTAGTGTTCTTTATGCCATTAATTTAAGTTCTCAGTGAGTCTTCTATCTCCTCTTTGTTTACACTCATTCCTTCCTAAACCAAATCTATGAAATACTTATGAAATTAACTTGATTTTGAGGTTGTGTGAGCTATAATTATCTTGTGGTAATATAGTGTAGGTTTAAGCTTATGGGAGTATTACATTTTTATTTAGTGCATCACCTTGTTAGCTTTCTTAGGATCCCTTTCCCCCATTCTAACCCTTTTCTCTGTAGTAGCATTAGTTTAGGTGATCCATCAAGAGGAAGATAACCTTCTCTAGAGGTTTAAACCCATCATAGGTTACCCATAACATGGTATTGTCCCAATGTTATGGCTTAGTCAGAGGGATCCTAAATAACTCTCTTCAAGGGTACAGATTAATTCCATAGTTACATTAAGTGATGAGATAAAGACATGACTAGGTAACATTGGTCATTCCCCATGTTTCAACACTATATATGATCAAATAAGGGGAGATAATGTGGAAACCATACACACATATTGACATTATTTGGCATATTTGGATAATCATAGTACCAGGGCTAGCTTGACTATAGATCATGGGTCATTATACCTAGTGGGTAGAGCTGTAGCTAGCAGTTTAGACTCTCACACCTAGTGGTTCCTTTAATAGTGCCTAATTTTTAGGCACAACATGATAGAGAGATGAGGGGGAGAGGAAGAGGATCATTAGTTGAGACACTAGTGATTTGGGTGTAGTATGTGAGACTATGAACTAGTCGAGCATGATAAATAGAAGTTGGAGGAGGAGAGGGCATGTATGTGGATGTAGGGATGAAATAGTTACCATAATAGGCACAATAATAGGAGGGAAAATGAACACCTTAGACACACCATTGATGGATGCATCATCAATGATATCAAACACAAATAGGTGTGGTCATACAAGATGATCCAATAATTAGCCTATGATAGAGTTAGTTGATAGAGGCACCTCTAAGGAGAGGCTCGTAGTGTGCACAAGTGGTGACTCCTAACTTTACATTAATAGAGATTTGAGTGATGAATGAGGTGATTTGGGGATGTGAATATGGAAATACCATGCTTGGTAGATGAGCATAGGGGGAGATGGTGGTTAGTGATACCATGACTAGTAAGAAATGTTGAAATTTTAATTTTTGAGATAAAATACTAGTTGTATGTGATTGTAGGTAGATATATATTTAGATGTATATGTGATCTAATATTTATCTAGTTTTGGTTTTTTAGATCCTATGACATAGGAGGTTAGATGGGATCCTTATTCATGGTAGCACACCATGATATTTTTTATGGGGTGCTAAAACCATACAACTGCACCACGTTGGATGATCTTGTGGTACTATCTACCCCAACTGAAGAAGGATAGCTTAGACTAGTGGGGGAGGTTGTGAGGTAGATAAAAAGATGTGAGGATGGATTATAGCCACTGTTAGGGGTTAGTAGGAGAGGCATAATTATGGTAGGCCTTAGCTTAGGAAAGAGCCACACACATGGATATCATGATATAACTTTGATAGGTATAAGCCTAGGTGTCCAACTTATAGGGAAATGTAGTAGGATTGAGATCTCATACTACCTCATTAAATTTCACCATGTAGAGGGGATAGTCTAAGATTTCTATGGTCATCATGGCTAGGTCATGAGATAGGCATGATGGACCTATTCATAGATCTAGAGCTATGTATTTTTGTATTTTGTACCATTATATTGTCTAAAACACATGTTATATAGAGATATATTGTTTTGATAGTTAGATTTGATCTCATAAGTTGTATTTGGTTGTGATTTTTGATGCATGTATATATTTATTTCTAGCACATATATTTAGGTTTTTTTGTATATGTTATGAGAAATATATGTGGAGTCTTTTTTTTTAGCATTATGTGATACACATGAATGGTTAAAAATAAATAGGCAAAAAGGACTTATAAAATTATAATTAATAAAAAATAAATGTATTACACACTATATCATAATATAAAATGTGTAATAATAAAAGATGACTAAGTAAAATAAACCAAAAAGTGGTAAACATGATAAAAAAATGTTTTTGAACCATGAAAAAGATTGGCACCAAATTAAAACAAGTAAAATAACACTATATCACATTTTGGAAGTACAAAAATAATGCATATAAAATGAAAAGCACATGAAAGAAAAATGGCATAAAAACATAAAAATTAATTCAATCAATCATACTAAATCATGTTGGGAAGTATAAAAGAGAAACAAAATTGACAAAAGGAACTTAAATTGATCACACGCTGGGAAATATGAAAAACTTAAGAAAAATGGTTGTATTCTTACATTCAATTTGAAAATAAGAATATAAAAGTGAAATATCAATTAAATAAGAGTAAAACATACTATATCAACATGGGAATCATGTCATTGACATGTAACTTATAATCAATCATGACTTATCTCAAATTTGACACATGTAATTTCATTATAACTTGGGTATTGGAAAATTTTGTGAGGAAGGCCATGTCCTATCCATGAACTTATACTAAAACTCACAAAGGGAACACAAATGAGGTGGAAAAAATGATAAAAATATGTTAAAGGGTATGTTTGGAATGGTAATGTGGTAACTTAGTAATCTATGAGGAAGGCATGGTCTTATCCAAGGTATTACACTGCAACTCAGAACTACGATCCCTAGGGGGAGTGATTTATGAAAAAAATAATATTTCTCAAGGGGAAATAATAAGATTATATTAAATTAAAGAGGGAATGTAAAAATCACAACTTAAGCATCTTATGAGAAGACCTTAGGAAATAGGAGGCATGCTAATAACATAGAAAGACACTAAGTGACTAGTGATAATCAATATACAGAGGATACTTGTTCACTATAAGCATAAAGTTATGTAAGAAAATAAGTGAGGTACTAAGATCAAATCATGTTGGTTATTTTTAAAAAAAAATTAAGAGGGACTTACCTTCCCACAACATTTCCCCCATTCCTCATGACCTTTTATAGAGTCATCGGTCTACTACAAAGATTGGGTACTTGCATGAGAACATTGGTAGCACAATTTTTTTAATTCTCATTTTCTAATTTACTAGCCTACCACACCCCAATAAACCTTGACTATATCATGAGGCTAACTATGGAGTTTGAGATTCAATTATAAAAAAGGAGATTTGCTTAGAATCACATATTTTAGTGTGATTTAACTTTTGAAAAAATTTAATGTTACATTTTTATATCATTGTCTTTTGTTAAAATGATTTGGATTTTGAATTTTTATGGCTTGGAAGATTCCTCCTTAATATGGACTTGGAATGACCAATCATGAGATACAAATTGACACACACAAATGAGCTGTAGGCTTTATCTAAAGGAAGCTAAGTATCCAAATACATGACTGACTAAAACACTTAGGCTTACTTATGAACCAACATGTTATCTCAAGTTACAACCATGTGTATTCTTATTTTATGAAAGGAAATAAGGGGAATAAAGGGAGATTCAATATGGACCAATAAAAGGAGATTATAATGAGATGAGTTTTTTCCTAACTGATCACATGGTAAAGAAGAATTGACTAAGGGGAGCAAGGTTTGAATAACCAAGTTACAATAATGATTATCCATGTTATAGAGATGATGTAGTAAACAATCATGAGAAAATAAATAAATGAAAATATAGATAAAAATCATTTAATCATGAAAAACAATCCATAAGAGAACATAAGGAAGAATATGACACCATAGGCAACATGTAGTGTGAAACATAAGTAATCATGTAAGATAAATAAGAATTTGACATAATGGCAAATGATAAAAGATAGATAAATGTAAATTTAGAGCACACATCCAATATAAAATGAAGAAATCAATGAAATAACACCATACCATGTTCATAAATATTGGTAGATTTATCCACACACATTATCCATGACATCTGATAAGTCTCTATGAAGTTGAACTCTATATTTAATGAAGGTCTCATTTATTTTTAGAGAAAGTTGAGAAAATACTCTGTGTTAAATCTCCTTGATGAAAAATGTAGGAATGCCTAAAGGATCATGCTCATGAGGACTATCATGCATGGGATACTCAAGAGATGGAATAGGAGTGGACTCTATGGAAGATGAAGGGGCCAATGATAGATAATGGGCCACATGTGAAGGAGTCATTGGTGGAGAAGGGGCCATAGGTGAAGGATAATCCATGGGTGAAGAAACTATAGTTGGAGAAGGGACCATAGGTAGAGGAGCCATAGGGAAATAAGGGGGATCCTTACTCTAAGGATGACCTATGAGAGGAAGGGTAGTAGGTATAGTAATAGTTATGAGGTGATCCTTGAGATGCTACTGAAGAATGTAATAATAATCAGTGTGATGGGTATCATATTGATTCCATAGATAATATACCTTTCTATATGTGGGAATATATCTAGGTAATACTTTTGGGGGAGGTATAGCCTTATCTATGGGCTAGGTAAGAGTGGGATGAAAGGTGTCTATATATTATCAAATCTTATGGTAATTTACGGAGGAATGATTATATATGACATGGAAGTAATAAATAAAATTGTGAGTAGAATTTGTGAGTGTACTAATAGGAGTGGAAATGGAAGTTGGGGAAGGATGGTAAAGTGAAAAATCTCTAGTCCAATGACTAGAAACTTTATGAATATCATAGTATTGATGATCAACCTATTGGTGGGTAAAGGATCTAGTTGTGGTAAAGGAAACAAGCCATCACCAAGGAGAGGTGAGGCTTGTGGAGAGACTTGATGAGGCTTGACTGAAGGAGCAGTAGTATTAGAAATAAGAAGAGACTCAGCTAGAGAGGGAGTGGGAATAGGATCCACACTAGACTCAACTAAGGGAGGGGTGGGATACATAGAAGGTTGAAGGATAGTGGAAAGCATCTCAGGGGTAAGCCAACTATATGGGGTCCTAGTATCTAGAAAAGTGATAAAGAACAGTCACAACACAATCCATAAGCATTCTCTTATGAGGTTATTTAGAAAATAGAGGTGTGAACACCATCTCTACCCTATATATGAGAGTAAAAATGCTAAAATTAGGAATTATATAAGATAAAATGCGATAAGATATATGGAAATATTAAAACAAATAAGAATGATAAATAATGATTATAACATCTTAGGATTGAACAAAACCTCCTAAAAATGGGTCATCTAAGGTATAACCATCATTGTATTCAGGTGTATAAAGATCAATTACATAGGTAAGGATGACCTTTTCATTAGATGTGGTGTGATGAATGGAGTGCCAAGTCTTAGTTAAGATTACAAGGATATCATCATTAGGTGGTTGATGGGAACATAGCTTTAGATAAGTCAGAAACTTAGAAATAAGATGAGGAGATGATTAGTTTTTATCTTGAGATTGATCTTGTTAGACTCATCATAATCCAAGTTTGAGAGATTAGGTGGTATATTTTTGATGAGTTTAGGGTGACCATGGTAACCTCATGTATAATTGATAGGGAAGTTAAACCATTGAGATTCATCAAATTAAACACTCAATAAGGGTTCAACTATTAGAATTTTAAATACACTACTTTATTGGAATTGTTAAAAATTCTAAGGGTGAATTTCATCTTGAATCCTATAGATTGTTCCATTATAAGTAAACTTGACATAATGTCATTTGGAAGAGTTAACTACCCTCATGTGATGATTCCATGGCCTGCCAAACAAAATGTTATAGGATAGATGAACTTTTAAGATCACAATATTCAATCAAACTATGATAGGTGGAATGGTGATGGGAGCCACACACAACCTAAAAGAGGTATTTTCCTTTAGTCATAGCCTTGACATGTGTTACATGTGGACTTAAGATTACATTTAGAGTATTCAAAGGTTTTAATAAAATTGAGAGAGGTAACATTAGTACCCAAACCCTCATCAATCAATGCATGCTTGACTTGGATATCACCAATTTGGACACTAACAAAGAGGGGATGATCATTCATATGAAGCAGAATATCATTAGGAATAATAGAAGCAATGGGGAATTTGAGGGAGAGAGAAGTGTCAATTATTTCATTAATATGTATATACATATATTTTCTTGGTTTTAAAATTATATCTTATAATCTATATAAGGTGGCTTTCTATCTTGCTAAGGGAGGATGAGGGATGTTCATTTTGAATAGGGGCTACATAAGATGATTATGATGATGTAAAAAAGTTTGCATAAGTTCAAGAAATGGGATTTGAGATGGGAGATTAGTATTTTCATGATAGGATCCCTTTCATCATAACCCATAAGGGGACTATTATAAAGGTGCATAGTGTTAGAGGAGTGCCTCAGAAGGAGGATTAGAAGTGCATGAAAATTTGTGTTGATAAGATGTGGGAGGTTTAATTAGGGGAAAATTTGGTTGATTGTCTTGAGAGGATGGGGTAGTTGATGCAGGTTTGGTTTGAGATGAATTTTAATAAGTTGTATTATAAGGTTGAGTATCATTAGCATGGGTAAAGATGTTGGAGGAGTTGTATAAATAGTATGAGAAGTGTTATCCAAATGAGGTGTTATAATTGGTTCATCAAAATATATAAGGCCTTTTTGTCCCAACTCTGTGAAGAGAGTTGGGGGAGAATCTTAGATAACAAAAAAAGTGTGGGATGGTTAGTGAGTATGGGTGGGATGATAATTAATGAAGGAAACTATATACATCTAATTACTAGCACTATTGTTCTAAGATTGTCAATCTAAGAAATATTATGTGATAATGCACAATCTGGGCCAAAATCACTAAAAAAACTAAATGGTTTGAACTTGTCTCTTATAGATGCCAATTTAGGCTAATGTATCTCTAAATAGGGTAATACATATTATGTGATTATTATATTTTCTCAAATCACTTTGAGTCAAATTTTAACCATGTAAAATGACACTCTAGGCCACTAAATTCTTCTAATTAGGAAACACACATTACATGTATGTGTTATTTCATACTGACCTATCTGGGGTATTGTTCTATATGCAACTAACACGTTCTTTTAATTATACTCCAATCAAATTATACTAAACATATAATAGATTTCCAAAAAATTTCATAAAATTAATCAAAGCTACTTAATTAAATTAAATCTTTTCAAGAGTCTAAGTAAGAATTCCATGGAAGTTATTGAAAATATATTAATTAGAAATTCATTCCTCAAATATACATCATCCCATGACATCATAAATGGGGTGGCATCCTTAAGGAATTAATGGAATAAATATCATGATTAAGCCCTCCCATGTCTCATTAATTCCCCATTATTCCAAATATTAATGGAATTATTTATGGCATGTCCCTCCAAAATTGAATCTGTTCATGGCCACACATCTTGATCTCAATATGGATGATCATGGCTACTATTGAACATTTTTATAAATATATAAGTATAAGTCCTCTCCATTTATTAAAATATATTCAATTATATAAACATAATATGTAGAAATTGCTATAGAAAAGATTCACCTACTTGCAAAAATTAATAAAACTCATGAGCCTAAGCCATTGGTGCACTAGGAAATGATGGAAAAGTAATATAAACAATATTTACATAAGTTTGGAGAACTAAATTTAGGGAAAAATGACTATTAGCTTCTATTGGAAGTAGGGATGTTATTTGGAAGGTTTGGTAGTATTCCTTCTTTAAAGAGCACTTAGAATTCATATGTAACACCCCATGATGGAGTAAGCTTGATGTTTTAGTGTCTATATGCTTATTTATAAGATATTTTATTTATTAACACATGTAATAATTCATATAATAGAATTTATATCCCTAAAAAATAATGTTATATGGGCACATATCACCCCAACAAAATTATATTCCACCTACAAATACACCAAACATATAGGAGTGGAATTCAATGAAGGAAATCATGTAAAGATTGCAGATAGGAAACTGAGTCAAGAAATACAAGTTTTATGAGATATGTCCATATCCATTTAAATTAAGTATTATCCTATTAGCCTTTACACCTCATTTTGAGGCACCCAAATTTGATAAATACAAAGGGAAGGGTGACCCTCGCAAACATATCCAAGCCTTTTTTGTGCTATGCTAAGAGGTGGCCTATAAAAGTGTTTATTTTATTCACTTGTTTCCCTATAGTTTAGTTGGGAAATATTTGGATTGGATACTCAAATAAAATAAGGGATCAGTGGCAGATTAGAATGATTTATCTAAAAAAATTGTCAACCATTTCTCTTAGAACATTGAACATGAGTTGATTGTGGTCAACTTATGCAAATCAAAACAACAAGATGGGGAAAGCTTTGCAACATATATATAGTGATGGAGAACATTAACTATATTATTTCAAAATAATTTTATAGATAAATAATTGGATGATATCTTCACACAAAACTTACACCCTGAAGTGTCTCATAATATATGACTTGTTTATGAAAACACATTCAAATTAAATCATAGATAAGGGTATGCCGATTGAAAATGAAATTATTACTAAAAGCCTTATCAAGATTTATTTAAAGGGTCAAACATATAATCAAATCCAATCACCTATCCAATATTTTTTTATATAAAAACTTAAAGGGTTAAACAAAAACAATAACATGGTGGGAAATAGAGTGATATAATCTAGACATGTAAAAATGGCGAATTCTTTGCTAGTTCTAAATGTGCAACTATCTTACCCTAATCCATCAACCAATTTGTAAAAGGCTCTTCCATAAAGGTAATTCAATAAATATAGGGTATTCAACAAACTAGGAGAGATTATTAAGGTCATATTCCAAAAGCTCATAGCATCCAATGTGATTGTTTAGCCTATACCACAAGCATTCCCTAAAGATCAACCCAAAGCTAACTAATATAGAGAAGATGAGTTTTATAACTTCCATCATGTTATTAGACATGGCATTTACCAATGTGTTCAACTAAGACATATCATTGAGGACTTGATCAAAAGTGGTGAAATTGAAGTGAAACACACAACATGAAACACTAACTAGGACATGAACATTTACAAGGACCCATTTCATAAACAAAATCAACAACTAGCAAGAAATAATCAAAATCAAGGGTAGAACTAATAACAACAAACACAAGGCCAAAATTATAATCACCATGATCATAATCAAGATCATAGTACCCATGATAGTAGCCTAAGTTGCAAAAACATGCTATATGACTAAAATAACACCATGGGACATGATTTTGTAAGTCAAATTACCATCATCACCATCAAATCTTGTGAATCATCCAACACTTCTTGAAGTACTAGACACCTCATTATAGGGTCAACACCCTTCCCTTCAAGTAACACCATGCCAAGTTTAAGAAATGGTATTGCACCTTGGTTTCCATGGGTTACTATCTCTAGATCCTCTTCTAATTATGAATCCCTATTGACTTAAAATTGTGCAAACATAATTAGATGCTCATGAGCCAGCATCCAAAGCCCTTTACCTTCTTCTTCTAATTATAATGGATCCTTACTAACTCTAGATTGTGTAATCAAATATATATGCTTGTGAGTCACCCTCCAAGGCCATTTTCCCTCTTCTAACCCTAGACCCAATCTAAACATTATACCTTTAGATCTAAAACTAAATAATGTATTAGTCAAGGCTAAACCCTCTTGTCCTTCTATTAAAAAGTTGTACAGTATCTCAGACAAACTAAGTAAAACCTCTTTGTAAATTTATATCTTAGATCTTTGCATACATCATAAGTCCATCAAAATATTTTCAATGACTTCCTTCAATAGTCCACTATTCCCAAGGATTTTAACCTTGAATAATTCCAAAAACTTGTAGGGAATTTATCTCCTTTATCACAAGTTACATTTGATCAAAGAGAGATGTATACTCTTGGTCCTAGCCATAACAAACCCTTATACATTGAAGTCATTATCAAAAATCATAAAATCAAGTGGGTTATTATAGACAATGGTTCAAGGATGAATATAGTGTCATTAAATTTAGTATAATGATTGGGTTATATTGCAAAAGTCATCCATCCAAAGTTAATCATGATAAAGGCATAAGATAATGTCAAAAGGGAATCTTATGGAACTATCTATTTGCCAATAATTGTTAGGTTTTTATCCCATCATACTGTATGCGATATTATGGATATTAAATTAAATGATAATATAATTATTGTCCATCCTTATATCCATGAAGTATAGGATGTCCCATCCACCTTGCACCAATATAACAAACATCTAGAGGTTGAATTTCATAATTATAACTATTACCCTAGTTATGAATTTGTGGTGAAGAAGAACAAAGAAATAGTTTTGAAACCACCCAAATTTAATTATATCAACCCAAGTGAACTTGATTCCACTTCAGTTGATCCATATCCTGCAACACTTACACAACAAGTTACTATTGATGATGTAGGCATTTTCATGTACCATTTGAAATATGCCTTTCACATTGCTAAGTTTTTCAAGTCTTCTAATTCCTTTAATAAATACAAACCTTACCAATTTATTTATATGACTAATATGTTTTTTCAAAAGAATAAAGATACATAGAAATTATCAATGGTATTCATACCTACTACTTTACCAAATCAGGATTGAAAAACCTTTATTGAAGGAGATTAGTTATATTCTAATGGCCTAGCTAATTGTTTTCAAAATCCTAAGTATCCTATTCATAATTAGATTATGGAAAAATTTGATTATAAAAGTAAAGGCTTTGGGATAAGATAATAAGGGATTTTGGAACATTATTAGTTGGTAATCCTAACATGAGTCAAGGTCTTAGATCTATACTACCTAGGGATGACCTCATGTATTTTGTTAGTGATTATTCTAAATCAACTACTAATAAGACTCTTGGCACTGATGTAATGTCCCATTATAGAATTTATGATGAGCTTGTTGACATAAACCTATTTGATTCCAACTCCATTATGACTATCACATCTCATTATCCCCTTTGCCTTTATCATCCTGACCTCATTGATTGGCACCAAAAATATTTTGTTATACCCTTCAATAAATTTCAAAATAAGGAATCTATTTTTGAGTACATGGGCTTTAGATATGAATTTATAATTAGTGATCATAAATAAGTCTTTGAATTTTATTTGAACTCTTCCACCTACTTTAGAGAGTAGGCAAACTTTATTGGTCATGAAAAAGATAAAACATCAATATCTCTAGGTGAAAACCTCTTTAAGGTGATCATTGATCAAGAAAATAGTAAATAAAAAGACAAACCCTTGAGTGAAAAGCTATTTTAGGCATTCTTGGATGGGGAAGTTTTCTCATCTCCAAAGGACACACAGTGTCCACTAAGTCTTAACTCTATATCTAGTGCCAACATCACATCTAAAAAATAAAAGTTCTTTAAGAATATTATTCTTGACTTCTCAAAAATATTTTCTAGTTGGCCAATACCTAAATTGGTAGACTCAAATTCATCTCATTACCCAGAGCTTTAGGAAGAAAAACTAGAACCTGAAGTGGAAGAAGAGAATCAAGGTCAAATGCTGCCCACTGTCCCTAAAGATGGTTCTACACTCCTTGTAGATAACACCACCAAAGTGAACCTAGGGAATCATGATAATCCCAAAATTATTTATCTTGGATCCTCCCTCACTGATGAGGATCATGACCACATTGTCACCATTCTAAGGTATTTCATTGACATGTTTGCATGGGATTATTCTAACATACTAGGTCTAGACCCTGACTTAGTTGTGGATCAACTTATTATCCATCCATATGATAATCTAGTCAAATAGAAGTTGTGAAATATGCATTCACACATTGATATTTTTATAAAATAAAAACTAGAGAAACTATTAGGAGTTGGGTTCATAAGACCACTAGACTGTTCTAAATAGATATCAAACATAGTCCTAGTAAGCAAAAGGCCATAAGGTATATGCATTTGTACTGATTTTAGAGATATCAATAAGTTGTGTTCCAAAGATTATTTTCCTTTTCCCAATATCAACATGATTTTCACTTGTAATACTGAGTATGAGATTTTATCCTTCATGGATGGATTCTTAGGATATAATCAAATCAAGATAGCTCTAGAAGACCAGCATAAAATTGCATTCACCACACCATAGGGAACATTTTGTTATCAAGTCATGCCATTTAGATTAAATAATTTTGGGGTGACCTATCAATGTTATATGACTATAATCTTCCATGACATGATGCATGATATTGTTGAGGACTATGTTGATGACATCCTAGCAAAATCAAAAACATGTGTTGAGCATCCTGATGTCCTACAAAGAATTTTTAAGAGACTTCATGAGTATAAGGTTCATTTGAATCCTAAGAAGTGTTTATTTGGAATCACTTAGGAAAATTTAATAGGGTTCATTATGTCACAAATAAAAATTGAATCAAATCCTGCTAATGTCAAGGCCATTATGGAAATGTCTCCACCTTCTAATCTCAAATAGCTCTACAACCTGTAAGGAAAGATTTGATTTATTTGCACATTCATTTCACAAATAGCAGATAAGTTCCACCCATTTAAACACCTCTTGAAGAAAGGTTTCACTTTTCAATGGGATTTTTAATGCCAATTATCATTTAAAAATCTCATAATATACTTGGCCAGCCTATAAATTTTGAGATCGCTAACACCTGAAAAACCATTGATTCTTTATATTTCAGCAATATAACATACACTAGGGAAAATCTTGGCCCAACATGATGAACATGGAAAGGAACGTGTGGTCTATTATTTGAGATACAAACTTATGGCTTATGAACATAATTATATGCCTATAGAGAAGGCATGTTTAATAATGGTGTTTGCTTCCCAAAATTTGTAACATTATATGCTGAATAATAAGACTATTGTTATTGTTAAAGTGGACCCTCTCAAATATCTATTTTCTAAAGCAACTCTTATAGGTCACATGGAAAAATGGTTCATGATCTTGAGCAAATTTGATGTTCAATACCAAAATCAAAAGGTTATCAAGGGGTAGGTCATTACAGATCAACTTGTAAAATATCCTATTATAGATACTTAACCACTCAAATTTGACTTTTCAGATGATTTTATTATGATAGTAGAAGTGTTAAGCATAAACTTATACTAAGAGGGGGGGTGAATTAGTGTAAGATATATTTTTTGCTTTTGAATATTAATATTAAATATAGAACATAAAATTACTCTACAATTAATATACTCAAAGCAATAAAAGAATACAATGCAAAACCACACGATGTAAATAGACACAAATTTGCATGGAAACCCTTTTAGGAGAAAACCACAGAGAAATATTCCTTTTATATATATAACTCTTTTACAATGTTTGTAGGCACCAACCTACCAAAGACACCAATCCCCAAACCAAGCACCAACTCAGTCAATTTGTGAGCACCCACCCATTGGAGACACCGATCCCCTTCACTAAGCACCAACTTGGCCAATTCATGGGCACCAACCCATAAGAGCACCAACCCCTATACTATTAGGCACCGACCCCAAGCCAAATCAATTCCATCATCTATGATTTATTCTTTAATCAAATGATGACTTTGATTCTCTTACACTTTCTCTGTCATTAATTTTATTATATACTTTTTACTCTCCTCTCTTTCACAATTCTCAAAGAATATTCTTCATTAAAATAAATCTACCCTTCATACTTATTTTCTTAAGAGATATTCTATTTCATTTTCTATTCTTCCTCACATCCTTCTCTCTCACACTTATATGATCTTCATTAAAATCGAATGCTTGTAATACTTCCACATATCTTCTCCATTATATAGCCTTTAAAGGATGTGTCCCATCCAAGAGATACCTCTTCACAAAAATATGTGACCATTGACATTTATATTGATAATTCTGTTAACATTTCCATTGATATTTCCATCAACAATTCTGTTAACATTTCCATCAACATTTCCATTCACTTATGGAAACAATTCCATTCACTTCCAACAACACTTCCATTCACTTCTGGCAATAATTCTATTCACTTTCAGCAACAATATCATTTACTTCTGAACACTTCCATTTACTTCTAGAAACAATTCCATTTGACATTTCCATTCATATCCATTACAATTCCTTTGACATCAATGACAATTATTCTAATAATAAGTGTCATAAGAACATGAATAGTGAAGTTGTAATTTAATGTCTCATTTACATTCCATGGATCTATGGATATAATCTTATTATTTAAACTATAAGGAGATCTTATTCCTAAAGCATTTCATATTAATTTTCATTGTACAAACAATATGGCCAAGTATGAAGCCTTTATTGTAGGACTTTATCTTGTAGTGTAGTGGGAAACCTAATGCTTAATGGTTTATGAGGATTATTAATTGATTATTAATTAGACCACAGATTAGTATCAAACTCATGATGACAAAATTTTACCCTATAAGCATAGTATGGATAATATCAAAACTCACTTCAAATCCCTACAATTTGAATAGGTACCACCAGCCAATAATGGATTTGTTGATGTAATGGTGGAAGTTAGGTCCATGGCAAAAATTAATATCAATTCTAAAGAGTAAAAATTTCTCATTGAAAATGTTCTATATCCTTCTCATGTGTTGCTAGAGTCAAAGAGGGTATTTACCATCGCTTGTCTCAATCCCACACTTGAACTACTTTGGTTCTAAGACATCTATAATTATTTCCATGACCAAGTTTTTCCACCTAACCTTTGTAATAATCTCCACAAATTATTACTTCATTGTATATCCTATTATACCCTCCTTGGAAACATGCTTTATTGTAAAGGCTATAATGGAATACTACTTTGTTATTTAAATTTGAGAGAATCCAAGTTAGAACTTAAGGAGGTTCATGAAGGAATGTGTGGGGCCCACACTAATAGTGTAGTTTTAGATAATAAACTCCCTAGAATAGGTTACTATTGTCCCAAGATGGAAACATATGATTTTAATTATGATAAGAAGTGTGTCACTTGTCAACAACATGGTAATTTGATACACGCACATTCCTTACCACTCTAGGTGATTATTGCACCATGGTTATTCTCTACATGGGGCCTTGATCTCATTGATAAAATCAACCCATCCTCTTATAATGGCCATAACCATATTATCATTACTACTAAGTATTTTACTAAGTGTATTGAGGCCATTCCTCTCACTTACATCACTGAGAAGTAGATTTCCATGTTTAACCACTACCATATCATTTGTTGATATGGTATCCCAGCCTATATTATATTTGATAATGGCATATCAATTATAAATCAAGATGTTAAGGATATTTATGCCAAATTCAAAGCCAAGAATGAGAAATCCACACCATATAACCTAGAAGGTAATAGTCAAGTTGAGGCATTGAATAAAACCATTGTAGCAATCCTAAAGAAGATTGTTAATGATACTAGTTGTAACTGGCACTTGTTAAATTTTCCCACCCTTTGGGCTTATTTTAATAGTCATAGAACCCCAAAAAGTGTCACTCCATAATCCCTATTTTGTGGCATGGAAGCTATTATCCCAATTGAGATCAAGTTACCTTCACTGCGAGTGTCCTTGGATAACATTAAAGATGATGAAGATTATAGAGTTTTTAGGTTACAAAAACTCAAGCTCATTGATGGAAAGTGTTTGCTTACCTTGGTTAAATTGAAATCATGATAATATATTATGTAGAATATATAAAAGTTTCATTTTCCCTTGATAATTTGAAATTGGTGATTTCATCTTGAAAGAGAATCAAAAGAAAACTAATGTTGAATACAAGAAGAAAGGTAAGTTTCAACCCAATTGGCTAGGCCCATATGTTATCATAATGAATTATAGGTTAGAGGGATACTGATTAGCTACTCTAGATGGTGAACAACTACCTAAACCCGTGAATATTTGTCATCTCAAATGGTTTTACACTTGATTACCTTTTGAACCATTGTCTACAAGAGCCCTTACTTGGGGGCAACTTATGCTAAAGTCATTTATTCTACTATTATACTCTGGACCATCCTATCATGGACCACTATTATTTTGTATCATTCTATTTTGGGCCATTCTATCTTGAACAAAATTCTTGTACTACTCTAAACTATTGTAACTCTAGACCATTGTACCCCTAGATCATTGGAACTTTGGATTATTTATATTCTACTGGACTCATTTTCATCCCATTATAAACCATTGTGACCTGGACCACTCTACATAGAACAATATTCTTTTCATACCTTGTAATATTGTAACCTGGTTAGTTCTATACCATACCAATTATGATCCTAATTATGACTTATAGGCATCCTAGATACACTCATCACTAATTCTACAAAGTAGTTTAGCCTGAATAGTATTTCATAGTTTTTTAACAAACAAGTGAACAAGGATGTATTATCACATGGTTTTTGCCTATTGAATGGTTCTTTGGATTTATCTGACACTACATAGTATTCAATTTTTTTTATACTATTGGTAGGCATTGTTACCTTGATAAGATCACAAAGGCTGTTATAGCTAGTTTTACTAGTTATTGGAACTCTTACTTTTGTATGTACATCTTCTCAATTAGTTAGTTCCCTGTACCATTATTCATGACCCCCATTATAACTATTTTATCTATTGTTTGAACTCTTCCTGTGGATGTGCATTTCCTCGTTTAGGTAGTTTCATGACTTTTGTTAATATTTAATTTCTATTTCCTATCCCAAAAATATTAGAAACTAATAGACAAAAATAACAAAAACACTATCTTGCATTATTGTTTATTCTGATCCCATGTTCTTGTTATTTTATGAGCAATCATTTGAATGTACTCTCCATTTTACAAGCTCATTTCCTTATTTCTTTACAAAAATAATCATGTTTTTTTATCATCACTTTTATTCTATCCCATTTCTTGGGATAAATAAATTTATCTTGAAGTTCATGTTGGATCTTGCATCCATGGAACTATGTAGGCAGTGTCTACTTGCCTCATGCATTAAGAGTTAGCTCAACCACCCTTTTTTTCTTATTTTTCCCCCATTAATTTTGTGTTGTTGTTTCCCTATCACTTGAGGGAAGCATTGTCTTTTTTTTTCTCATTTCATTGTACCAGTGTCATTATTTCTTAGCTTAGGGGTCACCCTATTATAGAGTGTAATGCCTCTATTTAGATTTACTTGAACAATTTATTCTCATTTTCACTAACATTATGACTAACCTTTGTTTGTGTGTGTTTATTTTATTTTTATTATTATTTTTTTATGATTTATTGTCTCTTCATTTATTTTTTTGGTGTTTTATTGTTTGTTAATTTGTATTTACACTGTGTTATGTCTTTACTATATTTTCATCATTGTTTTGTTGAGTTGTTATTTTATTTGTTATAGTTTTGTTACTTGTGAATTTTTATTAGTATTTTTTTTTGTTTCTTAGTGTTTTATTGTGACTCTCTTTATATCGTTTGTTTTACTATTTGGTCTTGTTATTTATATTATTTTGTTCTTTTGTATTCAAATGCATTCTATAAACATTTTTAGTCTAGGTTTCATGTAGGACTGATTTTTTTAAGGTTATGTTTTGCTTGCTCTATTATTTGTTGGTTTTAAAAGTAAATTTTGCTAATACATGTGGATCTTTATTATTCATGTCTTGATTTCAATTTGTTGCTTAAATTGTCCTTGCTTTGTATACATTCTTGTTCCTACTTAAATCTTGATTGTTCATATCTTGATTTTGATCTAGGTTACATTTTTGTATCATTATTTTTTCTTTATTTTTATATATTTTTTGTTTAAATGTAAATATTTGTAACTTTGGTTTTGGTAATTTTTATCATTATCCTTAGTTATAAATATTCATATTTAAACCAGTCAATTGTAATAGAAATATAATGTTATTATAAGTTATTCATGCTTATGATACATAATTTCAATTTTCTATAGTAAAAACCAAGTTCTCCAAATCCAAAAGTTAATGTGGCATCTAAGATCATTTTTGAACACACCATCTTGAATACTTAACACAAGACTCTATGTAATATATGTATCTATTGGCATATAGTGTGAGTCTAATTAACTATTTCTATGATTAGTTTAAGATGTTCATCTCCTAACTTATATTCTAATATCTATTTATACATAAAGAAGAACAAATACATCAACATCCATATGATAACTAAGGACGTGCATCTCTTGAAACTAGCATATCAAAGCATATCATAAACAAAGATAAATATAAATGAAGACATCATGTGATAATAAAATAATATTAATATTCCATGTGCAAGTTGTAGTATGCCAAAAATGAGTGTCACACACACACACACACACACACACACACACACACACACACACACACACACACACACACACACACACACACACACACACACACACACACACACACACACACACACACACACACACACACATGAAAATCATGTTTTTATACATCATGAGAGTATATACACATATCATAAGTACAAAAAAGAGGGATATCATAATTAGCTCTCATCATGCTTGTCATTGGGAGGACTCTGCTAAAAACTCTAACCTATCCTAGATGTAGATGTTGCTGGTGGATGTAGTGGTGGCAGCCCCATGATAATATGTTGTGTAGCTAGTTATGTCACCAACCACTTTAACTCTATCCCATGTTTGGACCTAAAGGTCTAGTTAGTCTGATATAACCTCATATATTCCTTATAGGAATCCACTCTTTGATCCATAGGAACTGCTAACTCATAAGCCCCCCTCTAGTAGGCTATCTCATCCTCGACACATAAAACATCATCCTTCATATGAAAGACATCATCCTTGGACATAATCACATTATCCAAGGCTCTTAGTTAACCTACTCTTATATTTATCTTGGATCTATAAGCCTCATCTCTCTACTATGTCAGCTAATGAACTTTTATCTGAGTAAAGTCCCACTTTCCAATAGTTGTAATAAATTCCACATCTCATGAGGCTAACTAATCCTAAACACCTTCTAGTTATGACACTTACCCTCTAAGACACATAATATTTACATCTGTATCTATAATCAAACCCTATAACCTAGTGGTCTCTCCCTATATAGTAACTAATTGTGCATGTAACATAGACATAGTGCTCTTTAACCCTACTATCTCTAAGAGGTATGCATAAATATCCCTTTAGATCCTATCAATAAATGCTTGGTCCTATAAAAACCTCACTATACCTAAGGTCCCTACCCCTCCTAATACTAAGCTCAAACTTATACTTATCTTAGAGGGCCCTACCTCTACAGAACCTATCTCATGGCTACCTGGGGCATCCACTATCTCTACATCCTACCTATCTAGCTGAGCCATCTCTACATCCTATATAGGATCCTACTAGCCTTGAGGTTGTACCACTTATAAAGTAATGGCATATAGAATGGACATATTTATTGGCACCTAAACCTACTATTATGCTAGGGCTTATCCTTGATCCCTCCTCTCCTAACCTATCTCTATCTGAAGACTATCTACTAGGGCAATGACCTAGTCAATCATATGGGTATCACTCCTAGCCACCATGTGGCATATGCATAGGTGACCCTTGCATCTCAAACCCCTCCAACATAATCCTATATAACATGAAATACCATCTCATAATTTATGAATATTTTTTCCTTGGGCACTAGTGGCCCCCACTCCCTAATCTCCTTGGTCATATGTGAAAAATAATGTGGACCCTCTGGGATGTCCTACTACATACCAAATTTCCATTAGTCATGACATAGACAATAACTCTCCACCATATAATCATGACACCTATGATGTTGCATGGTATGATCATGTATTCGATCATAAATAGGTCCACCCACATAAGCTATGTCCCTAAATAGAGATGCCAAATGAAAATATCCATCTCATTGATGGATGGCATATAATATGGTAGGTATCCCAAGTATCCCTACATACCTAACCCTATCAGGTACCATCCCCAAGATACAAGATCCTCTCATCCCCTCTAATACCTTGGCCTTATTGGATGTGCAATCATAATATTCTCCCAAGCCTATGCCTATAGTAGTGTGATGTGGCTTATGTTCTCTTCTCCTTGATACACAATCATGTGTATATCCTTGTAAATTTGTGCCAAAATCATAGGTCCCTATATTTACCATGTCAGGTGACCAAACATCTACTACACTATGCTAATCAACCCAAAGGGAAAACACTACCCACTTGTATTAGGTAGTAGAAAGCCACTGATAATAGCTATCAAAATAACTACCTTAGGGGGATTGTCCCCTATCTTTCTCCACCCTCTAATGGCCAAGATAACTCCTATAATGCATTCATGTCTATGTAATCATCTATAATCTCTTGCTCCACTACCCCTAGTAGGTTGTCTAGCATGGCTTACCATCTAGCCCCCATCCATGTAATCCTGGGTCCTTATGTGGAGACTCATATAATATGGTGTACATCTTCTAGTGTCACTATCACCTCCATATTTGGTAGATAAAATGTAGAATTATTGAAATGAAATATTTCTATCACTACCAATAAATATGCTCTATCTACATAGATTATTGGTAAGTGTGCTAGATGATAAAGGTCCACTATAATAAACATACCCATGAGCTCATCTATCATCAACCTCTATCATTATAGTACTTAGGAGTGACACTCCTATGATGTGATAACTAATATTCATTATTGAAAATCAAACATAAGACATCATGTCAATTATCTTTCTATCATATTATTCTAATTTTGAGGCTTGGACTAGTCCTCTATGTGTCTCTATCCATTTTCTTCTAATTTTGGGCCTAGATTAATATCCTATGGGCCCCATTATAGATTTTTTGACATTGTCATAGTTGTTTTAGAAATCCCACCCTTTAATAGGGCATTCTCACTATTTTATAGGGTGATCCTATTGATTATCATGAACCCACCATTTATCAAGTCCTTCTCACCATTTGGAAGGGTGATCCCACTAATAGAGGCAAAATTGCCATTCAACAAGGAAAAATTCACCCAAAAATGTGAGTTTGCTAATGTTTTAGTGATCTCACCATTTTGACTAATGATACCATCATATGATCAGTTATATCACTAATATCATGGTAATCTGGCCATTTTTATGGGCAAACTATCTATTTTCCAAATTGGGCAAATGATGGGATAACCCCATATACTACTTCCTACGCATAATAAGTGCAATAAATGACAAATTTAAAAACCAAAAGAGGTACTTACCAATGTTCCACTCATCGATGGTCACTATTACTTTCTCACAGATTCCCCAAGATGATTGTGGTGAAAGATATTGGCCATTATTCTTAGATAGCTCATGAATAAATACCAAAGCTCAGAATTTACTATAGTGAGAGTGCAAAATAAACTATTTTTACCCCCAGGGGTCAAATTATAGTAAATTTTTATTTTTTTCACCCCCTAGGCCTATATTTTCATCATTTTATCTCTCTTGGGATACTATTTTATCCCCATTAATCCATTTTTACTCCCACTTTCTTTTAGATTACTCTATTTTAAGCCTCTTTTACTCAAATTATTGAGATTATAATTTCCTTCGATTGAGGGCCCACCCATCAAATATTTTCAATTTTCCATCTACCCCTTAAGGGGGAATCATGGGCTACCCAAATGATTTTTGGAGCATTTCTTAAACCTATTTCTCCATAATTCATGTAAACTTTAAAAATGGAAAGTGGGAACAAAATTTATTTCTTCTAACTATAGTGACTTTTCATTCTTTGAAAATATGTGGCTTCAACTTAATGTCTCACCAAATATTCTAAAATAGAAGAAAAATATAGACATCTAATTTCTATCACTATTTTTTTAAAATTTTCAATCTAAGCAACATTCTATGATAATGCACAATCTAGGCTAAAATCACTAAAACACACTAAATGGTTCAAACTTGTCACGTATAGGTGCTGGTTTAGGCTCATATATCCTTAAATAAGGAAATACATTTTATGTGATTATTATCTTTTCTCAAATCATTTTGAGTCAAATTGTGACCATGCAAAATGACACTTTGGGCCACTGAATTCTTCTAATTCATCAAGACACATTATGTTCATGTGTTGATTTGCATCCATAATTCCCTAATTGGGGTATTATTCTATATGCAACTGACACCTTCTTCTGATTATACTCCAATCAAATTATGGCTTCATAAAATGACATTTTTGATTAGGTTGATTAAGTGTACAATAAAATTACAAAGAATTGTAGAAAATTAATCAAAACCACTTAAGAAAATTAAATCAAATCAAGGTCCTACATAAAATTTCCATTGAAGTTATTAAAAATCTATTAATTCAAAAATCATTCCTTAAGTCTACATCATCCCATGCCATCATCAATGGGGTGGCATCCATAATCCATCAATGAAATACATATCAAGATTAATCCCTCCCATACCTCATCAATACCCCATTCTTCCAAATATTAATGGGATTATTTATGGCTTGTCCCTCCAAAATTGAATCAGCTCATGGCCACACATCTTGATCTCAAGATGAATGGTTATGTCTAATTTTGAATTTTTTTAGAAAGATATAAATATAAGGCCTCACCATTGATTAAAATAGATTTAATTATATAAACTTAATTTGCAAAACTTACTATAGAAAAGCTTCACCTATTTGCATAAATTGATCAAACTCATGAGTCTAATCCATTGGTGCACTTGGAAATGATGGAGGAACAAGCTACTCATCATTTACATAGATTTAGAGCACCAAATCTAGGAAAAAACATGATTCTTATCCATTATTGGAAGGAGGAATGTTATCTAGAAGGTTTGGTAATAGTCCTTATTTAAATAACTCTTAGAATTCATTTGCAACACCCCATGAGGGAGTGAGATTTATGTTTTAATTTCTGTATGATTATTTATAAGATATTTTATTGACTAACACATGAAATAACACCTCTTTTAATCATAATTTATAGTAACAATCCTTTTCATATTAGTCATTTTGACCATATCCCCTTCATAAGTTGGGTCTATAAGACTATCAACATTATTTGTAGGAGTAGTCTTATCATTATTATCTTGTTGATTTGGAAGAGGGTCTTTGTAGATGGCTAAATTAACATTATCCTATTTCAAAGCTTGAGTTTTAGTTTATGTTTCATGGGATCTGAAGGAAATGTCATAAGCTTGTTGGTGTTTACAAATGATAGAATCATGATCAAAATTAGGACCAAGGAGGAATTCCATAGTTAAGTTACATAATTACCTACAAGCCTCATGATAATGACCCAAATTAGCATGAACCAACAAAATTTATTTGGATCATATAAATATTTCATTTGATGAGTGTAATCAAGATCTTTTGGAAGAGGTTGTGGTAGATGATTTTGTAACTCTGCTAAAGATAAAGGTTTATGAACATTGATGTTATTTGTTGAAGATAAATGAGGATTAGGGATGTGTTTTGGAGGGGAAGTTTGTTCTGGATCCTAGTTGGGAATAATAACTTGAATATTATGAATGGTATCATAATAACCTATGACATTATCATTAGTATCATGATTATTTTTATTTTTCATGAGCATACGAGTACCCATAGAAGGTTGGGATGGCTCAAATTGATGCATGAATAAATCTTGGGGCTTGGCTTGATCAATGGCTTGTTCTAAAGTTTGTGGAGAGAGTATGGTCTCGATATTAAAACATAGGATTATGATAATTGGTGAATATATGGAAAATATTATCATCTTCCATATTGTGTTCACACTTGTTAGATAAGTTCTTCCACCATTTGATGAAATATTATGCAATTTCCATCTCATGTTGATTATAATTAATAAAATGAGCCAAGGTATTTTTAGGGAGGTCACTATGTTACATCTTGATTGCACCCTAAGTTTTATAACCTTTAAATCCATGGATTATTATGGTTATCATTTGATTTTTATTGATTTTATTAAGCATTATGACATATACTGATAATGGGATAGTTATATGTTGATTAGTTTACATGATGGATAATTATGTGACATTTGTACTTTCTTATTTTGTACATTATGAATGTATATTTGTTAGTTATGCATCATTAATTTGATTTATATGATGACATGGACTAATTACCTACTTGTCACAATGTGGATGTAGGATTGATTCTTCTCTCAGATCATGACAGAGGGAGAGCATCATTATAAATGGTGGCATAAATGGGATGATTGGGGGATGATAGAGGAACTAATTGTAACCCAACACACACCACAATAAAATAAATTGTTTAAATCTCTATTTTATTTAGATAGTTAGTTTACTTTGAGTGATAAGAGACTTATGTTATTATCATGTTGTCTATGCTTACCCTAATCTAGTTGTCTAACATAGTGACTGATTTAAATGAAATTTGATAAATATCATTTTCTTGATTTGATATCTTTACGTATAAGTAATAGTCAAGGCATTAATATAATCTATGATTATATAATGACAACACTAGAATTGATATAACATCTTTGTGTGTGATAAAATACTTTAATGTTCAATAAGATTCTCTTTGTAGTCAAAATCTAGTTATTGATTTCTCCATAGTCGCATTTCTATTTAAAATTATAATGTAGTTACCCTTTTTCAGTTAATTCCAATAGTTACATTGTTATCTTATGAAATTAACCTTAGCTAGAGGATTGAAATTCAAGTGGAATAAGTTTTATGTTATAAATGGAATTATTAATTGATTTAGTTTATCTTTTTAAAGAGATAATCACTTTAGTTTCATTTTAATTAATGAAATTTAATATCCTAAAAATTCTAACTTAAAAGTTATGTCCAATGCATAGTTTATGTTGAGTATGGAAATTATAAAATAATCATTTTATTATGACTTAAGTTTACTTAGTGAATAACTCAAAATTGAAATAAAAAATGAAACTCAAGTTAAGAGTTTAAAACTAAAATGGTAAAGCGGTGATTTATGCATGAAAAAGCAAATATTTAAGGAGATGATTATAATGGAACAATACGATGAGGGTACAAAGAAGGAGAAATATCTAAAAGAGGAGAGGGTAGAAGGTAGAGGTAGTGACAAAACAAAGGAGAGGAAAGAGAGAACAAGAAGTAGAAGAGCAAATATTTGACCCCATTAATTTAGATGGATAGTCTCTATAGGTAGGTGATCTGAGTCTAAATTTGTATGTAGTAAATAATTTTAGTGACTTACAAAATAACAACTGTCTTTTAACAAATATGTAACAAACAAGTGTTTTTATTTATATATAATCACTTTATATATATACATTTTACATTTATGAAAGGTTTAATATACATTTATCTGATTAAACCTTTTGTAGCTATAAAATGTTTATACCTTATAATGTATACCATCAAATAATTTAATAGTGATTTACAACGAAATACAAACTTATCATAGAATATACTATATTCCTACAAACCTGAGGTTATTATTGTTAGAAGATATAATCAAATTGTATGAGTATTTTTATCTCACTTTGTATTCATAATTTGAGTTTGAGTGATTAACTATTTTATACTAGATCTAATTTAGTATACCCTTGGGATAGTTCTAGCGATTGCCAACATAGATTGTAAGAATTGATATTTTAGTGTCAATAGTCAAGGAAGTTATTTTATGAGATACAACTAGTTTGTAAATTTTTATCATCCATTCATAATATTTATTGACCCCTATGACTTCTTGTCCAATTTATATTCACTAATTGTTAAGGCCATTCCAAAAATATGGGTTGATAATGTTTGATGACCAAAAGTTTGATTTACAACATAGTGAGAAGGGGGTGATTGCATTTGATTTCAATTTCATTTGAATAATGTTTAATTATCTATAATTTACTATATTAACAAATTTAATTATATAAACATAATTCTATATTACATGTTAAGTTCTTATTATAAGTTGAAGTTCAATTGAATTTCCTATATAGATATTCCCAAATAGGGATATGAATATTATACAAGTTGATAATATCTCTTACAAACTTTCAAGTATTAGTTTCCATAAATAATTATAAAGATATATTATGACCTTGGTGAGGATTTTATTTAAATATCTAAAGATATAATAAGTCTCATTTAAAACACTTGGAAAAATATATTAATCCAAGATTATTATTAATGTGAGATAAAATACATATTGAGGGCGTATTACTATAGTTTGTTACATAATAATAAATTAATAAATAATATAATTCAAAAGATTCAAGGTATAACCAAACCTAATTAGTTTATAATTGTATACAAGGGTGTGTAATTTAGATTATAGTGCCATGGGTGGACCAAAACTAATATGTAGATACTCACATAATAACACCTTATATATGTGTGCATACACACCCTAGAAGTGTAATACCAGACAAAATATTACATGTGTCATGTAATCTAAGATTTTATATATTATGTCTAGTTGTTTACACATTAGTTTATGCTTCAATTAATTTAATCAATTAGGAATTAATGGCAAACATCTCTTTATGTTGTGATTGGTTGTTTATTTTTGGGTAATTGTGAACTATGATCTTATGGGTGTCATAGAAGGTCCTATTTGAGAATTACTTATGAAAATTAAAGAATTTTAGTTTAAACATACACTATACCTAGATGGTATAAGTTATGGTGGCTATTTTTGTTATTTACAAATTGTGGTGATTCATTCAAATGTTTGATAGACTAAATTTATGCATTTATAATTATTTCTATTCTTAGCATGTGTATGATTTATAGTAGGAAATAGACTACATGAATCTATGGTTATATTTGTGATAACTCAATCTTGCATTATTGATTTTGTGTAAGTAGTGAGATAGACTTCACTAGCTTACTAGAATCATAATGGTAGATGATAGTTATCTGATCAAGTGGTGTGTTTGAAATTGATTGATCCTAGAGATTAGTATCTATTTGAAAACTTTGGCCAAAGTAATGTTAGATAAACATTGCCATTTTGTATGTTTGACTTACAAGTTTGTGTGATAACATGTTAGAACGTATTTTCTTTATGGTACACATCATGTAGTAGAAATATTACAACATATGGGGTACTAACATGTCTCTTTGAATTCTTGCACCATCACTATCTACCTATTTATGAAATGAGGGTCATTCCCTAATGGGGGAATGTGTAGAGGATTGATGGTTCATGGTTGGTGTGGAAAATTTCTAAGGTGTTGATTTATCTCCCCACTATAGTGCTTACTTGGAGACTAAACATGAGATTATCAAAGATACATGAGTTAGTTTGATGAATCAATATATATGGAGCATAATATATATTAATTGTATTAAGGAAAAATGCTTAATCTAAATGTAATTATACTATTTGTTATACATCAATAAAATTAGCTATATTATTATGCCAACCATGGTTAGATTTTAAAGTGATTACTTTCCTTGTAATTATGTTATGTTATATGAAATGTTAGTGATTGGAACTATTATTATTCTAAGTATGTGAAAGTGTAATATGATTTGATAGTATGATATAAATTACTAATTAGATTCTTGTGGTGTAATATAATGAAATAATAAACATTGAGTATATAGTTTGAATAAAATTACTACTTTATTCTAGTAAAATTCATGAGGGGTTATCACATGTGGTATCAATGCTGAGGCTCAGAATCTTGGACTTAATGAGTCTTATAATATTTTCATATTCTTCTATTCAGAGAGAAAGAAAATGATATAAACTAAAACATGGGGTGAGGGTCCTTTGAATATCAATGACAATAACCATCCAATTGATCCTAACCAATTTTTTGTTAAACAAAAAACAAAGTTGGCTTAGATTATCACATTCATAAAGAAGGAAAAACATCAAGAAGACCCTGATGAGCATCTCAATAAGTAGGAAAACTAGTAGGATGTGATATCTTAGGTAGATGTAGAGTTGTCTAGGGATATGAAAAAGGTGAGTCCACCTAAGTTAGATGGAACTATCCTAGGTGATGGAGATGAAGTGTGGCTAATAGAGATGGATAAGTATTTCAATATTTGAAACTACTTCAAGGTCACCAAGGTAATTTGGGGAGAATACTAGTTGGCTAGTGAGACAGCTACATGGTAGGCCAATAAGAAGTTGGAAATGGGCCTTAATTTTACCACCACTACTTGGGATAAGTTTGTGACATTATTCATGTTATAGTGGCTTCCATAGATTTATTTTGATTAGAAGCTCATGGATTTACAAAATTTAAAAGAGGAATACTTATCAATGAATGAGTATTGGGAGGAGTTCACCAAAATTCTAAAGTATGTACCTAAGTACCAAGAAGATGAGAGGTTCAAGATCAAGAATTTTATCATGGGATTAAAACCCTAGATTTGTGGTGAGGTATATGTTCATGGACCTTCTACCATAGACCAAGTCTTTGAGAAGGTAGTCAATCAGGAGTAAAAGTTAAAATCTATTACACAGGATAGGAATAAGTTTAATAAAAAGTTTGGAAGTTATAAGATGAATCTCAAGAAGAAGAATTGGAAATAAAGGAGTGGAGACTCCAAGGGTCAGTTTAAAAATTAGAATGCCAAATTCAATAATGGATCTATAAACAATAAACCAAACAATGTCTTCAAATGTTGTTTCAAGGGAAACCTATAGACCGATAGGAAACGAGAACCTAGAGTCTATATCATTTATAGAGGATACCATTATGCTCATGAATTCAATTAGGATAAGTCAAATAAAAAAATTCCTAATCCTTAGCAGGGAAATTTTTAATAGTGTATTCATGTAAAAATTGATAATTGACAAGCTGAATTTCAAGCATCACCCATAGAGATGTCAGGTATTTTATTTGAACATCCAATTTCTAGTTTTATGGATACAAGGTCTGATGAATGTTTTATATCTCCTAAAATGTTTAGTAAGTTTCCTAGAAGAGCTAGAATTATGACAAATGCATGGTTAGTGCAGTATGGGAATGACTCAAAAGTCATGGTTATTAAGTCTCTAGTTGAAGTAGATATTAGGTTGCCTAAATTCATAATAGTGGTAGATCTATTTGTAATACCACTAGGGTCATATGATGTGATCCTAGGAGTCAACTAGTTTGTTAAACATAAGGCCAACATTAATTGTTACTTGAAGAAGGTTGAGGGTTTGGATGATTATAGAAATCAAACACAAATTCAAGGTGAGAGAAGAGAGTTGAGGTTCAGGCAGATTTTTGAAATACAACTCAAGAGGGCTTAGGGAAAAGGGTTCCAAGAATTTATCATTAATATAAATAAAATGGAGGAACCTAAGGAACCATCTCTTGAATATTACCCATTTATTAGAGATTTTCATGATGTGTTTTCATAAGAATTACCAAGATTGACTCCTAAACATGAGTTTTATTTCTCTTTTAATATCATACCTAGATTATAACTATAGTGTAAGGCAACATACATGATAAAAACCATTGAGTTGGTTGAATTGAAAGCTTAACTCCAGGAATTATCATTAAAGGGTTGATTAGGCCTATTGTGTCACCTTGTGATTCACTAGTTATCTCTATCAAGAAGAAGGATGGTACTCTTCAAATTTTCATTGATTATAAGATGTTAAATAAAGCAAATATCAAAAATAGGTATCCATTACCTTGTATATATGATATTTTTTTATCAAATACAGGGAGAAATGGTTTTTTATAAGATTGATCTTAGAGCAAGATATCATCAGTTGAGGATTTGGGATGAGGTTATTTTAAAGATAGTTTTTAGAACTCATTATGGGTATTATGAGTTCAAAGTATTACCCTTTAGGTTGAATAAAACACTAAAAAAATTCATGAATATCATGAATAGTGTGTTCAAATATCATCTAGATCACTTTTTTTGGTCTTTTTGGATGACATTCTTATATATTCTAGGAATGAAGATGAGCACATTCATCATCTAGAACTGGTTCTACAATGGTTATGAAAGCACAAGCTTTATGGTAAGTTATCTAAGTGCACATTTTTGTAGTAGAGAGTGAAATATATAAGACATATTATTTATGAAGATGGTATTTATGTAGATCTAGTTAAGGTAAGAGCCATTATGGAGTGGTTGAAACTAAAGAATGTGCATGAGGTAAGAATTTACATGGGATTAGCAGGCTATTATAGGAAGTTCATTTTGAATTTTTCCAGGATAGTTAATCCAATTACCTCCTTGAAAAAAAAGAACCAAATATTTGTCTAGTTATAAAAGTGTGAAGTATCTTTTCAATAATTGAAAAGAAGACTTACTTCAACACTAGTGTTGAGAGTTCTTGATCCCAATGGTCAATTTTTAGTGATCATAGATGTGTTAAGAGAGGGACTAGGAGGAGTCCTTATGTAGGATGGTATAGTAGTGACTTATGAATTGAGGAAAATGAAAAATTATGAGGTGAATTACTCCCCTCATCATATTAAACTTGTAGAAATTATTCATGCTTTGCAAGTTTTGAGACATTATTTATTCAAAAAAATATTTGAGCTCAAGACTGATAGCTTGGGACTCAAAAATTTTCACTCAATGAATTTAAATGCTTGTTATAGGTGTTATTTAGAGTTTGTATGAAATTATAAATGAACCATGTCTATAAATCAATCATAACTCAAAGAAGATAGATCATACCATACACTTATGACTGGGGAAATATTTGTTAAATGGGAACATGACTAATATACAGATCCACTAGACTCAATTAGGGTATATCTTATCACAATAAATATTTCTAGGGAGGGTTCCAAAGTATTTATTCAAGAAAAATAATGAAATAACCCTAAGGGACTCCTATGTTTTGATATCTCACAAAACTGATAACAAGTAAATAAAATCTAATCTAGTTCTCACCAAAGCTTATGGCATAATATGATGGTTTAGTAAATAAATAAAAAATGTATAGGAGAATCTTAATTAAGTTATGTATGAGAAAAACCCTAATACATGAAATAAGAAGATTAATATTATTCAAATCTAATATTTATGCTACTTCTATCTACTAAAGAGAGGAGCAAAGTTAGAGAATACTTACCTAAATGATGAACCCATCGAGACTCAATCTCTCCCTTGGAAAAAGTGGCTTCACAAGAAGTTGTTGTGCTTTGAAAGGATCACTAAGAAAGGATAAAACATAAAATAATTATCTACAATACTATATCCTCCAAGTAGAAACCCTAAGCTAAGACTCCTTAGGTAGAATGGTGGAAGACCAGATTGTAAAGAAGTGTAAGTGAATAATAACTCTCAATTACATATTGAAATAATGACAAAATGAACTTGTATATATAGGCACCTCTAACCCTAAACCATTACAAAAATTATGGTTGATAGGTTTGACTCAATCGACCTAGTATTGTTTAACCCATGCTAAAAATGAACTATGTCAGCACTATGGGAGATGACAAAATAATACAGGGTCAACTCAATTGACATAGTTTTAAAACTATTGAAAGGGGATTTAGAATAGGAAAAGGTAAATGACTAGAGGAGGGTGAAAAAGAGGAGTAATATCCTCGAAAATGGTTTTTAAGAGCTAGTTAGATTGGTAATATGTGACAATAAGGGACAACAATCCTACGAAGCACCAATGGTCTACCCACCCCTTTCATGGTACACCCCTTAGGGAATGCAATTAGAGAGATATAATCTCAATGGATTCTTACAAGATGTAAAACATCAATATTTTATCAAATTTCAAAATATTATATGTATACATGTTTCCCCACTCAAAGCTCATCATGTGTCACTAAGGTATAATAGGGGATGGTGCTTTGAGAAAGAATATAAAAACACATAATGTTGATGCTAAAAAAAGTTGAAGTATTTTAAAGCATGAATTAACTAAAAATAAATGACTAAAAATGGAAATAACTAAAAATTAAATGACTAGAAAGGGAAATAACTAAAAAATAAATGATTGAAAAGTAAATGTGATACATACCTTGACTTGCCTTTATCATTGGATGATTGTCTATTATGTTGTTAGTTTTTATTGTGGAGGGTAAAAAGATTACTTTAAAAAAACAAAATAATACAAAACTAAAGAGAAAAAACAAAAAAATGTAGGAAAGCCAAGATAACTAGTGTTATGTGGATGGGATGTGTTGGAGATCTATATTTCACCCTTGCTAGGTTAGGTATTATTCAGGTCTTTTACCCAAATCAAGCTCAACATGGGAATGACCCTATGTTTTAGGTATCCTATAATAGGGTTAGACATATAGGGTTTTTAATGAGGTTAGCTCCTCATATTCCAAAATTTAGACCTCTATTTCTAAAACCTAAAATTGGTTGGGATGAAAAGAGTCAAGAAACTGCATAAATTAAACCTATCTAGCTTGTGGTGATACACCATAAATTTTTCATATCCACTCCTAGGCTTGGAATCATTAACACACTAATGGACTATGACAAGAGATAATGCAATGTCTACTATAATTTCTAAGCAATAATATTTCATATAGAGACCAATTTTATGCACTAAGACTAGAAAACAATGAAAGTAAGGTCTGGTTGAAGACACTTACATTCAACAATCCACTATATCCTTGAGAGATCAATGCTAATAAACACTATATGACCTATAAAGAAAGTTTCTAACATTTAGGATGAGCTTAGAATTTTAAAGGGGAGTATTAAACCACTTCAAATATCAAGAAAACATAAGAATGCTAACGTAGATTGACAAAACACTACAAAAGTGCCTTTCTCATTACTCCAAGAGGTGAAAAATATAATTTTTGGCAGAGTCTTGTCATAAAATCATGAGGTATCCTCATCAATAGCTCAAAGGCTATATTTATAAAATAAAGGAAGAAAGAGGGGGTTTTAGCACTCAAATGAAAATCAAATGATCTTAAATCCATTTGAAATGTAGTTACAAATACCTCCACAAATTATTCTCATTAGAAGCCTTTTCATTGATCCAAGTTAATTCAAGTGGTTACACAATTACATTGATGTTCCTTCTTATTGTAATGGTAGGGTCAAGTTTTTATAATATAGGTTTTACTATCCATGCAATTATTAAAACTAGGCTAGTCTGTTATAATCTTGTCTTAGTGTTAATTGCTCATAATTGGATTGTCATGGCATGCACAATAGAGAGAAGGGGTCCTTTTCATGTAGTTGATCGTAGAGATGAAATTATTGGGTTATACATGTATGCCTTGATGTCATCCTTTGAAATGATATCTCATCCTTCAAATAATGGAAAACATAGTCATAGAAATATCCCTCTATGACACAAACGCTTGAGCTAGAGGTATATATTTAGCCTTAATGGTAGTTAATTAATGTCCTTTACTTGACTAAAATACTATGTTCACTACATAGGTTTTGAGAAAGATCTAATGATGATGGGATGACCCTATAAGACCTTTCTTACTTTGATTGAAAACTACTCTTTGGTTTGACTTTGGTCATGTGTATAATCTCCAGGAAGTTCCTTAACTTCTCAAACTTTAATTTCATTGGTCATTAATATCTGACCCAAATCATTAACTAATTGACCAATCTCATACTATTTATCCTACTTAGTATGAATGATCATGAGTCATTGATCTTCCTTTGGCTTGTCAATCTCTATTCGAGCTAGTACTACTTGGTAGCCCCGTGTTTGTACTTAGGATCTATTATCAACCTATTAGCTTTATGAACTTATGTCACATGTCAGTCACATGTTGATTTTAGGATTTTATGCCAGTCTACAACCTCAGGTGCTTATGTCATGTGATGGCCTCTCAAGCTCCTTAACCTTTGGACTCATCTTGTACCATCAAATTAAGATATACGTTGTAACATGGACCATCAAATTTGACTTAGACCCACCTCCTTGTTAGTCAATATTATACTATTGTATCTCTGCTTAGTTGATCCACACCATTATATCTTGTTCAAATTGTAAATTTTTAAAGGGCCTTAACCCATAGACCTTTTGACTTATTTGACCCAAGTGTAAACTATTAGATCTCAAGTGTTAGTTTATGAGATCATACAGACTGTTAGATCTTGATCAACTTTAAAACTTTTATGGACCTTCTGAAACTAAATGGTTACTTTACAGAGCTCAAACTTGATGTTAGCATGAATATCTTATGTTACAGGGCTAACTTTAAAGCTCTATTACTTGAGCTAGATAACTCACACATGCATGAATCTTTTAGAGGATGATCCTAGTATGTATAACTCCATAACATTGTAATATTTTAGCTCACATATATTTCTTAGGTATATTTCTTAAATGATCAAACAAGCTACTCTATTTGTTTCTAGAAGATGTCCTAGTGATGGTTTGGTCTCCAAATCTTGCATAATTTACCCTTTAGATTTTTTATAATCTATCAAGACTTTGTCAATCTATGCCCTTGCATGCTCACAAGCATCATGAGATCCTGATTGGATCCCTTTATTTGCATTATTAGACCCATTTTTAAGCTATTGGATTTTATAATTCATTAGGAACCTTATATTATTCTCCTTCCAACTATAGGTAAAGCTTGATACATGGGCCAAAAATGCCCAACATTTTTAGTGACTCAACTGGCTTGACCAATCTATTGGTCATGGGACCTAGACTTTGATAAAGCTCATTCAAGATGGATAAAAAAATAAAATGTTGCTTACAAAAGGACTCTTCTTGAGTTTTGGAAACACTTTTGGAGAAATGGGGAACCCAAAAACAACAAGAAAGAAATAAAATGGACCAAAACTAACTAAATAACAAACAAAGCAATGTGAAAAAGCAATTGGAAGAAAAATATACCTATCTACCTATGTACAAAGAACATGAAATAAAACTAATAGAAAAACTTGAGATACCTCCCATTGAAATTGATGGGAAGGATATTTCCATTCAATATATAAATATCAAATGAATTACATTTCTTACAACTTGTGATGACATAATGTCCACTCCAAGGGCTATCAAACTTGGAGTTTTTTCCTAGTCTTGAACAGTCCTCATCCTATTTGAGGACTATGTCACCTTGATGGAATGTCTTTGATGAATCTCTTTTGTAAAAACTTTTCTTAATTTTATGATGGTTATAAAACATGGTATGCATGGCATCATCTATTATCTCCTCCAATTCTCTCAGTTCATTCATCCTAACTTCTATTGCATCACTTTCTAAAATCTCTAGCTAGTGTACAAGCTCCAAAGCTAGAAGTTCTAGTGAGATGGGAAGCCTTGATTCTCTTTCATATACTAAGAGATAGGGTAAATGACCAATGTATTTCTTGGGGGTGATCATATCATCCCATAAGGTAGTCTTCAACTTTGTAAGCCAAGATTTTTGATTATCTTCCATTGTTCTCTTGATGATCCGAATCAGGTTCTTATTAGTGGATTCAACTAGTCCATTACCCTATAGATAGTAATTTTATGAATATGTGAGATAGATATCATACTAAAGGTCCCAATAAAATACATTTATACTACTAAATGCTAAATCATTATCTAATATTATAGTGTAAGGTGCTCCAAAATGGGTAACTAGACTCTCATAGAACTCAAGCACAAAGTTCTCATTTACTTCCTTCAATGGAACTACTTCCACCCACCTAGGTAAGTTATTTTTAGATATCAAGACCCACTTATAACCATCATTGGATGGAGGATGAATCATTCCAATGAAGTCTAAACCCCATTTCATGAAAGGTTGTTCAACCTGAATAGGCTTTAGTGGCATAACAACTAGTCTCTGAATAAATTAGGCCAAAAGTAACCAGCTTTAAATATTTTTGTAGCTTGGTCTTGGTTACAAAATGGCCTTTAAAATTACTATCATGAAATTGATTGAGAATATTATCAAATTTTCTAGTTTCAACACATCTTAAAAGTATACCTCCAATGTCCTTTTTGAATAACACTCCATCAATCAAAATATATGGAACTAATTTCAGCCTAAAGTGTCTTTTTTGTGATGCATTCAAATGCATTGGAAACTCTTCTATTTTAATAAATATAGAAATATATTATGTCCAGCTTGTAAGATAAGTATTTTTAGCTCCATGTTGAGTATCCTAAATTACCAAAATTATCTCTTTTTCTTCTCTCACATCTTCTATAAGATGTTCACACAATCCTTTACCTTAGACTAGATTTGTGACCTTGACTTCATTTTCATACTCCATGTACTTAGTGACCCATCCAAATCTCTTTTCATTTAACTCTTTGTCGAGGATAAAATCCTTCACACTTGGATGAGTTACCATTAGTATAATCTTATTGTTTGAAACCATATGTTTGAATTTATTCAAACTTCTTACAACATAAAGTACTTGTTTTTCAATAAATCTATATATTTCCTCATAGCCTTCCAAATATTTACTGAAGAAAGCAATAGGCTGTTCTTAACCTTTATTATTCTACTGCATAAGCATGGCTGAAATTACATCTAATGTAGAGAAGGTATATAAATAGAATTCCTTATTAAAATCTAGATTTAGAAGTGTGGGGGCATGAGATATGGCCTCCTTGGTGGACTCAAATATTCTCTTACCTTCTCTTTTCTATGAAAACTCTTTTCCTTTTCTTAACATATGAGTGAGGGGCTTGACCAAATTTGTAAAGCTTAGAATGAACCTCCTAATGAAATTGATCTTACCTAAGAATATCTACAATACTTTCTTCTTTTTAGGCAATGATAGAGAAAGGTTTAATTATATCCTCTCTAGATAAATGGAAATACCAACTTTGGACACCACATGCCCAAGAATTTTTCCTTCATGCACTAAAAAAATGCATTTATTATATTTAATGAAATTCCAAATTGTTTGTATCTATCAAAAAAAACTCTCAAGTGTGTTAGATGACCATTAGTATTATTTGAAAATACTATTATATCATCAATATAAACTAAAACCATGTCATTTAAAATACCATAAAAATAAACATCCATTGATCTTTGGAAAGTGCAGCCAACATTGGAAGATCCAAAGGGAATTTTAACATATGCATTGGTGCCCCATTTTGTAGTGAACATAGTCTTATGCCTATCTTGTTTGTTGATTATGATCTAATTATAGCTATAATAACCATCAATAAATGAGAAACTTTGATAACTTTCCACATTTTCCATAATTTGATCCATGGAAGGTAGTGGGTAATGGTCCTTTAGGGACACCTTATTGAGGTCCCTAAAGTCAATACATAAATGAATCTCTCCATTATTTTTTCTCACTGGAAAAAGGTTTACCACCAATGAGGAATGCTTAATTGGAAATATTATATTTTATTCAATCAATTTATAGAGTTCTCTTATCATGAGGTCCTCCACTCTTGGATTGACATGCCTTTGTTTCTGCCTAACTGGCTTGGCATTGCTTTGTAATTCAATGGTGTGTTGTGCAAGTTTGGGGTCAAACCCATTCAAGTATTCTTAGCATAAAGCAACAAATTTATCTCTTTCCTCTGCTATATTGACCTTTACTAGCTTTAGCAATTTGTCCTTAAAGATATCTATCTTTTCATAGTGTTCTTCCTTAGTTGATATGTATGATTTACCTTTTATTACTTGGTCATCTTCATTAAATACAATTTATAATGTCATAATACCTTTAGTTAGCTTATTAGACCTTAGTTGTACTATCTAATCATCATATTGATTTTGGAACTTGTCTTGATTCTTATGGCAAAATTATGCCTCTTGCATTAGAAAACATATGATCTGATCATCATTGCCAAATACTTGCCAACTCACCTCATTATCAAGTACAACTAGTCTGCATATAACCTTGATCTTATCTTTTCTTTGGTTTCCTTTGACTCCTTTTTCAATCTCATTTTGGCACTAATGGCTGCAAGCTTATCTGCATGTTGGTTTGCTTCTCTTGGTATGGACTGGATATTAAATGCCAAGAAATCCTCCATCAGGTTCCATACTTGTTGTATATAAGATTTAAAATAGTGATTATTAACTACACTTAGGGCTCTCACTTTTTTCAATACAAGATCACTATCACCCTTGACTTGAATGAGCTTGACACCTCTCTTTCTTGTTTCTTACAAATCATGTAAAAGAGCTTCATATTTAGCTATATTTGAGGTGAAACTGAATTAGAGTCTTATAGATAAATAGTAGTTTTTACCTAAGGGTAAAATCATCATGGCTCTTACTCCACTTCCATTCTTTGACCTTGATCCATCAAAGAACAAATTCATTATACCATCCTCTTCTTGAGTAGTGTTAGTTAAGCAAGGTATAGAAATGACTTCCTCATGTATGTGGTATACTCCCAACTCTACCTTTTTAATGTTTCTATAAGGATCAAATCTATGATTATCAACTTCCCATTCATCTATGTACATATATGAGATAATTTTAAGATGATCATGGGGTTCTTGTTCATTAACTTCTTTAGCCTCTTTAAATATGGCATAATTGGTATTTTTAAGATTAGTCATATAGGGTTCTAGGTGGAACCTAGAGATTGGCTCAGATATTATAGTGACTTTGGTTCCATATCTGATTCTAAAAACCATGTATGACTAATCAAATGACACATATCCTCCAATATTTTTATTAATGTCCCTAGATAAGCATAGGGAAAAATATGGAGGTAGGTCTACCACCATTACATCTTAAGTAATCACACAATTTGAACAAGCTACCAATGTGATATGAATATCTTTTAAGATGCCTAATGTCTTAGTAGGGGATCCATCTAATTTAATAACACCTTTTTCATTAGTCTATTTTAGCTCAAGCTTATATGCTATGGCTTTAGGCATCACTGAGGTTCAAGCACCTAAATCTATCACGTAATTTTGTACTAAACAATCCTCTATGATGACTGACAAATAAAATGGTGGGGGGAGGGGCTTAAAAACTTTAAAGGGAAGAAAAACATTTTAAAATTGAATTTTTCTTGGAATTTGATTAGGAATTTGGCTAAGGGCTTAGTTAGGCTAACTATTATTAATGAAAACAATGTTCACCTTATCAACTATATTTTCCACATGAGAAGGTTTGGAGAGATCTTGTTAGAGAATGTCTTTTTTCCCTAAAATAGATAGAGAATAATACTTGGACATAGTTAAATTAGCCTTTTTGAAATGATCCACAATATTAAAGGGAAGATTAGTACCTTTGGACTGCACCTTGGAAGTATAAGCATCACTTGGAATTTGAGTAACATGAAGAACAAAGGGGGTATTCTATTGTTATCCATGATGTTGGGGAACTTGTTGATTTCTAGGAGATTTAGTATCTACATTTGAAGAAGTAGGTTATTGAATAGCCTATGTAGTTAATGAAGAAATCCTAGGTTACCCTCAGTTATCATCCAATATCCTCTTTTTATCCCTTTTTTGAGTTGTGATTAGTTCATTTGTCCTTTATGAAGCTTATCCTAGATTATCTAATAAATGCTCAAACACATGTTCCCCTTATTGAAAATTCATGCATGTGGTATTAGTTGGTGTTTTACCCATGTTACCTTGTTAGCTTTGAGCTTCTGATAGTGACATGAAAGCAATGTTGTCTTAACTCATTTGGGAGCCTTATGGTGGAGGAGGAATCATATCATGACCTTAGAATGAAGGATCATGCTACCAATCAGGGTCTTGATACATGTCTCTGGTAGTGGCCATCACCATCTCATTGGACTGTCCCCCTGACTACCATTGACCTTCTTGAACAAAATTATTTTATGTGCGGACTAAGGCTCTTGAGCTACTTGTAGCTACAATATTTTAGCCATAATTAGATCTACCTTAGGTGACTTGGCCTTGGGCTTGTTGATTTGATGGATAAGGGGGTATATTATAAGATTGAGTAGGGTGTTAGGTTTAGAAGGGGCCTTGGTATGGTCTATGTGAAGCCTGCTATTACCTTTCTATAGACACTAGCTTATTATTTTGTGTGTTTAGCAATATTTCAATCTTGGAAAATTTGTCCACTTGATTGTCATCAGTTTGAACTTGGTGATTTGGAGTAAGCAATGGGGTAATGGTAGGTGGGGTGCATTGAAGCTTATGGAAAAATGGCATGAGGGGTCTTGGCATGAGCTTCTTTGCTTGTATCAAGAAATTTTCTACCCTTATGGATATCTCAAAGGCTTCAGACAAAGTTGTCCCACCCATTGATTGAATCATGACTGTAATATTTGAACTTAAAGATCTCAAATAGTAAATAAAAGCATATTTAGGGATGGGATTGATGATAATAGGTATCCCATCCTAAGTCTTTGGAGACTTATAATTGAATACAACCACAGACTCTTGCGATGCTCTCTTGATGGAGGTAAGTTGCTCAATAAGGGACACATGATCACTTATATCTTCAAAATGCTTGCATAGGGATTCACTAAAATCATCCCAGGTGTTGATTGAAGTAGGAGTTACAACCCTATACCATTGTATGCCTTTTCCTTTAAAGTAGGTGGAAAATAGCCTCATGGCTACATTCTCTTATGTGATATTATGCATTGAGTAAATATTTACAATGTTAGCTATATGTTCTATAGGAGTACTAGCATTATCTCCTATAAAGTGTGGTATACTCTTTAAGGAAGCAATAGGTATCTCATCATGATGCTAAAGGTTAAGAGGAATACCACTATTGAAGGGTACAAAAGCTTGTAATATAGGCCTTTCCATTTCACTTGCCTTGGTGGACTCTTAGTAGGTTGAGTAGGAACATGATATGTAGATCTTGGTGAGGTAGAAGAATTAGGAGGTGATTGGTTGGGAGTTGAAATAGGCAACTTCCTCTTTCTTATACTATCTAAAGATAATTTTGCAAACTGGACTTCCTTACCTTTTGTAGAAGACCTAGTGGATATTTGGTGCATGGATTGGTCTTCAATATTCTGATGACTACTCTAAAACTTCTCAAATGTTCTTCCACACCATCAATATGTTCCAAGATGATGTCTATATTTCCTTCCTTTTTGGGTCCCACCAGGCATGATAGAACTATTGGGCATCTAAATTTCACCCTAGTTGGGAAAGGGATTGTTCAAGTCCTTTACCCAAATCTAGCTCAACATGGTAATGACCCTAGAATGTGGGTATCCTATAACATAATCAGACCTATACAGTTTTTAATGAGGCTAGTTCCTCAAATTTCATTATTTAGACCTCTAGTTCTAAAACATAAAATTGGTTGGGATGAAAAGAGTTGAGAAACTACATAAAGTAAACCTATATAGCTTGTGGTAATGCACCATGAATTTGTCATATCCACTCTTAGGATTGGAATATTCAACACACTAATAAACTATGAAAGGAGCTAGTACAATTTCTACTATAATTTATAAACAACAATATTTCATATAGAGGTCAATTTGATGCACTAAGCCTAGAGAGCAATGAAAGTAAGGTTTGGTTGAAGACACTTACATTCAATAGTTTACTATATCATTAAGGGATCAATGCTAAGACACACTATTTGACCTACAAAGAAATTAGGCTGAGCTTAGAATTTACAAGGGGAGGATTAGACCACTTCAAATATCAAGCAAACACAAGAATGCTAACATAGATTGATAAAACATTGTAAAAGTGCCTTTCTCATTACTTCAAGAGGTAAAAAATATATTTTTTGACAGAGTCTTGTCATACCAACCTAAGGGATCATAATCAATAGATTGAAGGCTATATTTATATAATAAAGGAAACAAGAGAGAGGGAGTTTTGGTACTCAAAGGGGAATCAAATGAGCTCAAATCCATTTGAAATATAGTTACAACTACCTCCATATATTATTCTCATTCAAACCCTTTCGATTGATCTAGGTTACATCAAGTGGTTACATAGTTACATTGGTGTTCCTTTTTGTTGCAATAGTGGGGTCAAATTTTTCTGAGCTAGGTTCTGCCATTCATGTAGTTACAATAACTAGGCTAGTATGTTATAATCTTATCTTGTCAATAATTTCTCCTAACTGGTTTGTCATGGCATGCACAATTGAGAGAAGGGGTACATTTCATATAGTTTATCTTAGAGATGAAACCATTGGGGTATATGTTTATGCCTTCATGGCACAATTTAAAATGCTATCTCCTCTTTCTAAAAATGGTGAACATAATCATAGAAAGATCCCTCTATGACACAAACCCTTAAGATAAGATTCCATATTTAGCCTTAATGGTGATTCCTTTATGTCCTTTAACCTGACTACAAGACTATTTTTGCTCAATATATTTTGAAAGATATCTAATGGTGATGGGATGACCCTATAATAACTTGATTACTTCAATTTAAAAATACTCCTTATCTTGACTTTTGTCATGTGTTTGATCTCCAAGAAGTACCTTAACTTCTCTACCTTTAATTTCATTGGTAATCAATATTTGACTCAAATCATTAACTCATTGATCCATCTCTCACCATTGATCCTAATCGGTATGAATGAATATGAGTCATTGATCTACCTTTGAATTGTTAATATCTATCTGAGATAGTAACAATTGGTAATCCCATATTTACACTTAGGATCTACTATCAGTATATTATCTTTACGTGTTGATGCCATGTGTCAAAAACATGTTAATTTTAGGATCCTATGTTATTCTATAGCCTCACATGCTTATGTCATATGGTGTCTTCTTGAGCTTGTTAACCTTTTGACTCATCTCACATTGTTGGATTAAGATGTATGATATAGTGTGGACCATAAAATTTTTATTGGACCCACCTCCTTCTCAGTTAAGCTCACACCATTATATCTCTTCTTAGTTGATCCACACTATCATATCTTCTCCAACTTGTAGCTCTTTAAAGGGCCTTAACCTTTGGACCATTTGACTTGTTTGACCCTAACGCAAACTATTAGATCTCAAGTGTCAGTTTGTGAGCTCATGTGGATCATTAGATCTTGAAAAACTTTAAACCTTTTAAGGACCTTTTAAACCCAAAAAATTACTTTATGGATCTCAATCTTGATGGTAATAAAATTGTCTTATGTTATAGGTCTAACTTTAAAGCTCTATAACTCAATATAAATAACTCACATAGGCATGAAAATTTTAGAGGATGATCCTAGTATGTAGAACTCCATGGTTCTGTAATATTTTAGCTCACATGAATTTATAATGTGCATTTATTAAATTCTTAAACATGCTAGTCCATTTATTTATATAATATGTTTTGGTGATGGTTTGATCTCCAAAGCTTACATAATTCACCCTTTGATTGACCCTTCAGAGTTCTGATGATCTCTCAAGACTTTATCAATCTGGTGCATTCCCTTGCATGCTCATGATCACCATGAGATCTTGTTTGGATCCCTCTATTTGCATTATTGGACCCATTTTTAAGCCATTAGGTTTTATACTTCATTAGGACCCTGCTAGGCTTCTCCTTCTAACTATAAGTAAAGCCTGATATGTGGTATAAAATGGCCAACATAATGTACTTGGGAATTTGGCAAGCTAGGGTGATAAGTGCTACGTTAGACCAAATGACCAAGTCAAAAATAAGAGTAAATTGGGTAACCAAAAAGTGAAGGATACTAACAACCAAAAAAATCAAACAAGTAAACCTTAAGTAAGAAAGGTAAAATCACCAAGTCAAATCGAAGATACATGTCAAAAAAGATGGTACTCAAACATCAATGTAAAAGCAAAAAAAAATGGTAAAATAACATTGATGAGTGAGTAGTAACAATCCTTATCTCACTCAATAATGGAAAAAATTATGAACTTAGGTGCCCATAATAAAAGGGAGATAAAATAATGAGAAATGAAAAAAGAAAGAAAAACAAGTCTAGAAATGTAAATCTATGGTGTAAATAAAGTAATCCATAATTACTCCATGTTTTTCTCTCTCGAAGGATAAATAAAATTGAAATAAAGTAGTGCTAGCATGTTTTTAAGAGGTGAATAATAATGGAATACAAAATAAGGGAAAATAGATTTAGAATTATAATTTTCCTATCAAGGGGGAAAGTGAAATGGGTGGAGGGGAGAATTAAAGAAAAACCAAGGTATAGGAACTCTTTTATAAAATTCAAGAGACTCAAATTAGGTTTATCAAAATAAGATGACTTTCGACCTTAAGGACTTTGAAGAACTTCCCTTAGCTATAGAAGTCTTAGGTCAACAAATGTAGTATGTAGATCATCCCATGAAGGCTATATGCATGAAAAATAAAATGGACCTACCTTCCCATAATGTGTTTTTCATTCCTCAAGACCCTTTAAAGAGCCATCGGTCTATTGCAAATATTGTGTACTTGCATGAGAAATTAGGTAGCACCATAGAGTTTACTGATTTCTCTTATCCCAATCTAATGGCCTATCATACCCCAATAGACCTTGACTCTATGTGAGGCCAACGGTGGAGCTTGAACTTCAATTAGAGATAGGAAATGTGCTTGTAATCATATATTTTGGTGTGATTTTGAATTTTGAGATTGTATGTTGCATTTTTTTTCAAATTATTTGAATTTTAACTTTCTTGATGGATTTTTCTATTCCTTTTCCATACAGATTTGGAAAACCAAACATGGGTGCTAAAGATATCTTTCATTTGAACACTTGGGAGCATGGGGTCTAAGAGTCTTATAAATCTAGGTGAAATAAAAGTGATATCTTAACTTTGACCTTTTTAAATCCAATGTGGAGTGAAAGGAAAGGAAATTGAGAGGAATGACACATAAAACAATTTGAATTACTTAAAATCATAAAAAAATGTGACAAAGGGAAAAAGAATGGATATAATGACATTAAAGTCTTATTCCTTATCATAATAATGAGGGAAATGGAGGAAAACATACCAACAAAGATTATTATGCAAATCCCATCTATCAAAAGAAGTAAAAGATAAAGTTGAGAACAAGGATGAAAAACTTGTAACTATTGTAAAACACATTATAGAAAAGGAATGACATGATGTTAATTTTATGAGGAAGGTTAGGTCATATAAATAGTCTTACACTAAAATAATAAAAGATAAACCCACAAGGGATGTAAAAAGTGTGTAAAAAAGAATATGAAAATTAAATAAGACTATGGTACATGATGAGGAAGACTAGGTCCTATCCATGGTTTTCCAATGCAACTCATGAGAGAAAGGGGAAGCCAAAAGATCAAAAAGGAAGGAATAAAGGTTTGTAATAAGAGAGAACTATTATAGAAGGAGATACTCATGTAATTACCCTACAAGATAGCATATAGAAAGCATTGAAATAAGGGAAGGAATATACGTTAACATCTGTATCAAGGATGAGCATGTGAGAGACAAGCCTATATTTCTTAGTAGGTTTTTGAAGTTTAATAGTTTAGTATCATGTAATAGAGAATAAAAATGTGCATCACAAGATGCCCCAAATGGTATGTGGATGTAGGGATAGGCAACGCAAGATGCCCCAGAGTCTGAAATGAAATGAGGGTGGGCATCACAAGATACCCCAAAGGTTAGAGAAATGTGTGGATGGGAATTTCAAGATGCCCCACAAGCTAAAAAGAGGAATAAAATATAGGGAAATAGAAGAATCAAAGAGAACACCATATAGTATCTAAATGGATTTAGGTTGTCAAATAATATTTTGATAAGAGATTTCATGATGTCTTAAAATAAATGAACAAAATGCTAATAAAGAGAAACAAATAATTGGGTTGGCAGTTAGGTAAAGTAAAAAAGGTATAGAGTTGACTGGGTTGACATAGTTGACCCATTATAGTAGGCAAGGGAAAACCAAATGGTCTATAAGTGACTGTGTTGATATGAATGATTGTGTACTAAAATAGGAAAAATTTTACAAGTACTTTGAAAGTAAGAAATGAAAGAAAACATACAATCAATTGTGTCAATAAGGTTGAACCAACTGAGGCAAAAAACTTAAAACCTTGTATGAACATTAACTAATGCAAGTTTTTGCAATACAACATACAATTGAGCAAAGAACAAGAAGTCAACTTGGAAAGTAAAAGCTAACTAAGTGGTCAACCTGAATATTGTTAGATTATTAAAATATGATTTTAGATGTGATAGGAAGTTTGGATATAAGTAAGGAACTAAAAATAAATCTAAGGATGGTTTCAAGATGTTTGGACTAAAAAGGATCTATATTGGCAATGGTACTGGCTTGGTATTGGGACTTACCCCCTCTCTTCACACACTGTAATGATAAGGGTGTTGGGTGATTAGCCAGTATATACCATTAACCACATGTTTATACTTGTCTATAAAACCAAGTTGGCTCCCCCCTTGGTGATGAAATATAAGTAGTTAGGTATTGGATAGATAATTATTAAAGTGAATTTTAAGATTTTGTGATTTGGTAGTGTGTGCATAAAATAAAAAATAGTGAAACTAAATGGTATATTGAAAAACTATCTAATTATATTATGTGATCTATTATAAGTATGTAAGCAACATGAAATGAAAGCATGAGCTAATTAATAACATATAAGTGTTAATTCCAACTTTGAAACATAGTAAAATATCAATTTTGATGACAATGTATGGAGAGATTAAAAAACAAAGTTGACAATGTCACTTCTGTATTATAGAAGCAAGGGTCTGAAAAAGAACTACATTGATAGCATTGACCTAGTTTTCTAGATAGAATATAGAATATAGAACTACATCAATAGGATTGACTTGGTTGACTATATAGGGGTATTTTTAAAGATTGTGAACTATGAAAAATAGAACTGTAACAAATGTTATAAATGATAGAGAAGGATAGAAAGGAACCTTGGTGGGTTGGAGGATGTAGATGAAAATAATATTACTATTGAAGTACCATGATTTTTACTTACCAATTCTACTATGTTGACTAGGTCAACCTAGCTTTGTAAATCCTATTTGATAAAAACCTAAAAAATGTACTATGTAGATAGGTTCAACCTAGTATGTTAAATTAGATGCCTAAAAATGTATAGGGTCGATTGGGTTGACCTAGTAGGATGAATTGGATGTTTAAAAGTATACATGGTCAATTAGGTCAACATAGTAGGTTGAACTAGATGCTTTAAAATGTACAAGCTCAACTAGGTTGACCTAGTAGCCTGAATTGAAAGTCTAGAAAACTTGCATAAATAGAATAGAGTCGTATTGATGTGATTGTGTTACTAAATCTACGCACAAAAGTTAGAACTATTTCAACACTATTGACATCGTATCAGAAATATATGAGAATAAAATGATAAAATAAATAAAAAATTGAAATAAAACTTGTAATGGTTATATTCATGTTGGGTTCACCAGAATGTATGCAATAAAAATGCATCATGTCTATAAATCAATCCTAACTTAGAGAAGATAGATCATACCATACACTTCTAATTGGAGACACATTTATCAATTAGGAACATGATCAATATGGGGATATATTATACCTAATTAGGGGATATCTTATCATAATACATGGTGCTAAGGAGGGTTCCAAAGCCTCCAATAAAACATTATTATGCAATAACCCTAAGGGAATCCTATTTTTTGATATATCATAAAGCTAATAACAAGAAAATTAAATCTAATCTAGTACTCACCAAATCTTGTGGAATAATATGAGGGGTTAGTAAATAATCAATAAATGTGTAGGAGAATCTCAATTAAACTATGTATGAAATAAGAAGATCAATATTATTCAAAGCCAATACTTATGCTGCTTATATCTACTAAAGAGAGGAGAAAAGTTAGAAAATACTTACTTGAATGATGCACCCATCAAGACTCAATCTCTCCCTTGGTTAAAGGGGCTTCAAAAGAGGTTTTGGTTTGTAAGGATCACTAAGAAAGGCCAAAGCATCCAAAACTTATCCAAAAGACTAGATTCTTTAATTAGAAACCCTAAGCTAAGACTCCTCAATTAGAATGGTGGAAGAGTAGATTGTAAAGAAGTGAAAGAAAATAATAAATTTTAATTGAATATTAAAATAATGACAAAATGATTTTATATATATATATATATATATATATATATATATATATATATATATATATATATGCACCTCTAACCCTAAACCCTTACAAAAATTATGGGTGACAAGGTGGACTTATATATATATATATATATATATATATATATATATATATATATATATATATATATTCACCTCTAACCCTAAACCCTTACAAAAATTACGGGTGACAAGGTGGACTTAATCTACCTAGTATTGTTTAACCCATGCTAAAAATGAACTACATTGACACTATGGGATGATGACAAAAAAATACAAGGTCGACCTAACCAACATAGTCTTAAAATTTTTAAAAGGGAATTTATGCTAGGAAAAGGTAAATGAATTTGGAAAATGACTAGATGATGGCAAAAAAGAGGAGTAATAGCTTAGGGAATGGTTTTAGGAGCTAGTTGGATTGGTAATATGTGGCAATAAGGAATAACAATATTGTGAAACACCAATGGTTTACCCACCCCATCCAAGTGTACCCATCAAGGTATGCACTCAAATAGATTGAGTATCGATAGGTTCATATAAAATGTAAAGCATCAGTATTTGATAAAAGTTGAAAATATTATGTGTATACAGAGTTTCTGTTTGACTATGACTTTGATATGAATTACATAAAAGGTAAATAAAATAGAGTAGTTGATGCCTTGAGTCATAAAAGATAGATAATAGTCATGGTTTCTATTAGGAGTAATTTTAAGGAGATTACTTTCAAGGATTGTGTGATTGAGTTCTCAATAGGAGATGAATACTATGATTAGGTCAAAAAAGCATTGCATGAGAATACTTAGAATCCTTGATATAAGGGATTTAGTTTTGAGAGTGATGGTATCTTACATTACACTAGAAGGATGTATGTACCAAATCAAGAGAATTTGTGGAGCATAGTGATAAAATAATTACATAATGCCTCATATTTAGGACATCAAGGAGTAGCCAAGATCAAGGTAAAACTTAGACCTCTATATTTCTAGAAAATAATCAAGAAAGATGTTGCAAACTTTGTATCTCATTGTTTGGAATGTCAGTGAGTGAAAGCTGAGCATGTGCACCCAGCTAGATTATTATATTAGCATGATATACCAGAGTGAAAGTGGTATGTGATTAGTATGGAATTTTTCCAAGGTTTAATAATGTTATGGAGTAGGTATGATATGATCTTGGTATTTATTGATAAACTAACCAAGGTGGCTCATTGTATAACATGTAATTTAATAGATAATGCACCTATCCTTGCAAAGAGGTTCATAAAATAAGTGTATAGGTTGCATGGTTTTCTAGAGAATATTATTTTCTATCATGATCCAAATATTAATTATAGGTTTTGGGTAACTCTAAGCTTAGCTTTGGGTACATAACTAAATTTTATCACTATATATCACCCGAAGATTGATAGTCAGATTGAATGAGTTAATCAGGTGTTAGAAGACCTTAATATGCATTTCATGGATCAACAATACAAATGGGAATATTATCCTCCATTGGTTA